>CM069459.1:36882148-36935054 GCA_035610835.1 Ophiura sarsii
CTTTCAGAGTTAAACATGCAATATCCAATGTAGTTCATAATATTTCATTTGCTTTTTAGCCCGTTCACAACTTTTTGTTGAGTTGTTTTACATTACTTTGTTCCTATAGTTTATATTACTTTTTCCTTTGATATCATTTTCATCTTACTCTTTTCCAGCTACTTCTCTTTTTCGGTTTCACTTTGGTTTCGATCATTTATGTTGCTTGAGCAACCAGTTTGTCCATATTTGTTTTGCTGTCTTGCGCAATGTATGTGTGTCTGTCTGCTGTCTGTCTGTCTGTCTTTGTGTCTGTCATGTCTGTCTGTCTCTATGTATTTCATTGTTTTCAAGGGGGATATTTAACAAATTTGCAAATAAAAATGAATTACACAGTTAATGATGTTGATTTCTTCACTGGAAATTGTGTAAAGTATTAATTAAAATATGATTGTAATAGTAATCAGTAGGCCTATTTGAAGATCTAATTTGCATAATTGTAAATTTGAATATTCAGTGTTTCTAAACTTTAAATGTCATTTTCTACCTGGGATGAAATTTGACGTTCGTGCTCGTTTATTTATAGATTAATGCCTTGTACATCGCACTTTACATGTACATTATATCAAAATAATATGATTAACAGGTGCAATATAGGCCCATTTAGTAACGTGTCACAATTTTTTCTCAGTTAAGGGTGCCTTTCTTACTGGGCCTTCTGAACCCTTTAATCACCCTTAGCAGCCCTAGTTGCATATAATCATGTATATTATACTTTGTCTCCTTGTTGTTCTATATAATTTGAGCAATTTGTTTTTAGCTTTTTCTCATTTTGAGGACATTTTGAATAAGTTTTTTAAACTGTTCATATTTTTTTAAAGAAAAAGGGTACTTTTTCAAAATCCTCTTGAACTCATTTCTTAATTTCCTCGCATTCACTTTGTTATCAATAGGTTTGGGAAAAGTAATCTATATCATACTTGAAAGTTCCTTTTAACCAGGTATATATTTGATTGTGATGTGCCTATTTCTTTACACTTTTTATGAAACAGACCTCGTTCAGAAGAGATGCCTGTTTTACTGGTATTTAAGGTGAAATATGCATTTAGGGTGTGTCTTGAAAATCAGAGTATTATATTGAGTTACCCCCCCCCCCCCCCCCCCCCCCCCCCCCCCCCCCCCCCCCCCCCCCCCCCCCGGTGATGGCCTAATAACAGATAACACAGTTTCCAATTGACTTATCCCATCGTCAGATATGCGGTGGCAATAAAATAAATACAAATACATCAAAAATAAATTACCAATTACCACTAAAACGTCTAAATTCATGCATATGGCAAAATGAGCCCAAAAAGCACACAAAAAGCACCCAAAGTAGCCCAAAAAAGCACACAAAAATGCCATAGTGTGACTGTTAATTTTATTTTAGAGATTTACTTATCACATATTTCTAATTATATCATAAGAGGTGGTGTGCAAATGTTTTACATGCAAAGTACTCCAATTTTATCAATTTCAATACCATCAAAAAGTCAAAACAAGATGGCTGTCAAAGTAGCCCAAAAAGCGCCCAAGACACCACTTAGAAAATTCCCACCAAGGATTTTTGAATCTACACAAAATGTTGATATAAATATGAAATTTGTGGAGATTGTTTATAAAATGCCCGAATGTTTACATAAGCCTATGTACTATATGATCATATTTAAAGTTCGGACTTCTCTTATGAGTGTAGGTGTTGAGTATCAATATTTATTAAACATCATCATACAATAACACAGTGTATCAATGGGTCCCCGGTTGTTTATCATTTTATGGGTAGTAGGTTGGTGCGGTAATACTTTTGATCGAGTGCCAGTGTATAATACCGATGCCTCCAAATCTAATAAGACAGCATTCAATATGTCTATGATAAGAACCTAGGGCTGTAGATCTAGTTTGAATATTTTAAATATATATATAAGATGGCTGCAAACGGTTAAAATAACTGAAAAACTGTATTAGTTTTATTGTTAGTGTTACATTAGATATGAACAAAAGATTATATCTATAGATTTTAATCCACCCAGTAAACGTATGTATGTGACAAGGTATGATTGAATGGTATAGACTCCATATTTTGATCAATTGGTGGCCACCTGTGGTAATTATTTTGACCATTTGGGAGTAATTTTTTGACCATTAGGGGATAATTTAATGAAATGGTCATTATAATGCCCATCTTAATAACATCACATTATCAAAATGGAGTCTATACCATTTAATTATACCTTGTCACATATACAAATACGTTTACTGTATGGATTAAAAGCTGTAGATATAAAGTAAGATATAAAGCCGATATAGTGAATACTGTCCCATTAAATTTGGGGGTATTGGTATTACATAGTATGGTACAAAACCATTGTTTTAGGTCATTTAACATCAACTAATCCATTCTGGCAGCCATTTTGGAAAGTGAAACTGAATCACAATTGTCATAGGTGGGCCTTATTTCTAAAAGCAATAGCTTAATAGCAGTTTAGAATAATACTATTTGGTGAATTTGATGTAATATACACTCTTACAATATCTATTTTGGATTATCATACACTCATGTAGACTATTTTTACATTTATAGCGGCCAATTTAGTGGCCATCTTGGTTTTAAAGTATGTTATTACAATGCAAATATACTGGATATGAGTTACTAGTGGTCTAATACAAACATCCCAATGTTAAAACTATACTTTCATCATACATTTTGGTTGATATTATATCATTTGATGGAATTTTGACAATTTGTTCAGTCATTTTGGGACCCATTTTGGGGCCATTTTGGATTTGGAAGTATGTTAACCAAGCGAAAATACTAGATATGAGTTACTATTGGTCTAATACATACATCCCATCATTAAAACTATATTTGTAAATGGGCTGGCAATGACCCTAGCTAATATCTATCTCGTTGCCCCATGCTGTAAATACTGAACTTATCAAACTCGTATTTGAAAATAATGCTATGTAGAGGGAAGTGAGGATAGGAAATACTTTCCTGTGACCATGAAAGAATATTTTGTCAGGGATTTTGTTGGCACAAAAGCACAAAAGGAAACAAGTAGGGGTTTCCCCAACTAAGTCTCTTTCATATTCAGACTAAACTGCTCACAAAAAGTATCGAAACACTTAGAAATGATCCAATATATAACGGCTCGAAAGGGTATGTATTAATCAAAGCAAATAACCCAAATGCATAATTTTGTTCTGCGTATTTGACACCTCGATCGATGAGATACGATGTTGCGGAGCGGAGTTATTGTCATTTCAATGGTCGTGGTCCAGTTTCAAAAGTGACAATCATCCTATAGAAAGAGGTTTGCATTACTGTTTAGAATGATCAGATTCGTGATTTTCAATAGGGATGAGTGTCACTTTTGAAACTGGACCCACGATCATTGAAATTACAATAACTCCGCTCCGCAACATCGTATCTCAACGATCGAGGTGTCAAAATACGCAGAACAAAATTATGCATTTGGTTATTTGCTTCGATTAATGCATACCTTTCGAGCCGTTATATATTGATCATTTCTTAGTGTTTCGATACTTTTTGTGAGCAGTTTATTATTATGATGCTTGGCTGGTTACTCATTGACAGAATCTAGCATTGTCTGGTGGCGGGCTATCCAATGCGGTGCACAGCACCTTCCTCCGAGCTATGCTTGTACAGGGGGTGTCTGAGGGGGGATATGCACCCCTGAGAAGTATATTTTTTTTCAATTTTCGAACTCATTTGGTGCGATCTGGTGTATAATTTTGACCAAAATTTTATCGAAAAGCCACCTCTTCATTTCCAATAAATATTTTGTTTTTTATCAATGCACGAAAGAAGTTGAGCATAACTGATATATTCTTGATTTAAATACATGAATTAAAAGCTCGAAATGTTTTTTTCTTTTCTTCAATTTTCGAACCTATTTGGTGCGATTTGGGGTGTTCTTTTGACCAATATTTTATTGAAAAGCAATCCCTTTCCCCCGTTTCTTCTCCTTTTGTCCCCTTCTTCCTTTCTTCTTTCTTTGCAAAAAAGTGGGGCGGCCATGGTCGCCCGGTTGCGACGCGCTTGTTGTATAGGCCTACATCCATATATTACGACATACCACGTTATTTTATTCACCAATCAGACTCTCAATTAAAGGCTCTTTCTCCCTTTCTCTCCCCTTCCCCCTTTCCTCTCCCCTCTCTTTTCCCTTTAGTTTTTGGGTTTTTTTTAAATATTTTTTTACCGGGGGCGCGCGCCCATCCGCCCCTGGATTCGCGCCTAATTCAATGCACTGCTTTATTCTGTTCCTAACACTTTCCACGCGGCAGGCGTCTGCAGACGACATTCCAAAAGTTCACAAAATGTTTCAAAAATGTCAACATTATTTAATTCAATTACCATAATATTATTTGGAATCAACATGAGAAGTGCATTAAAATAAGTACAAACATGCCTAGTATTGATTCAGTAATCCTTGAGATAAACCTTGAAAGTTGGAAAAGGTGTCTGAAAAATATGTTTTGTGTTTAGTAAAACCAATAGCTGTGAGGAAAGTGTTAAATAGTTGGATATAGATGTGGGTTCAGTCTCAGACTGCAATGTTAGAAAATATTGTTCGAAAACTTTGTAGGTGTAATGTAAAGTGTTCCCCCTCCTCCCCCTGATCAATGTCGAATCCCACAATTTGTCCACCATCAGCACATGCAACATTGATCGGGGGGAGGGGTGTGAGAAAGGGGAGTCGCCAGGCTACCATATACAAGTTTCTATTTTCACGTGACTCAAATAGTGTGCGTGTTAAGGTACACACGGCATGGAGACTGGCTTGTTTTTGCCGTTTTTTCCTTACCACCATAAGGTTTTGTATAGAATATAATGTACATAAATGGAAAAAATATCTTGAAATTGATAAAAATTGAGGGCGTAATGTCAATTGTATCACCGAGTACCCTTTAATATGGAAAGTGATAATGCAAGGTGAAACACTAAAAAAGCCCCGAAATCATCCGTGTGAAAGCAATCTTAACAAGAACTGTTTCTAAAAAAGACAACGTGGTTTAGGCATTGTGTACCTAGTAAAGAAATAGTACCATACAACACAGAAATAAGAAGTGAGACTAGAGAATACTATTTGGTTGCTATATAGATTTATTAAGGATGTTTTAAATAGGTATATACAAATTAAGCGATGTGCATGAGGTATGGCAAGACAATATATAATGCTATGAATTGAATGTGTGTATTGGAGACTCATTTTCTCAAAACAGTCGCAGGACTGATGTTTGTGAAAGACTGTTTTCATTTAGTTGATTAAGTATGGGTGACCTTTGTAATTTACATTTTACTTTATTTCACTTTACTTAACTTAACTTTTACTTTACTTTATTTTCCCTTGGCTTGGCTCGACTTTACTTTAACTTTATTTTCACTTTAATTTATTTTTCACTCTACTTTATTTTCAATTTACTTTATTTTCACTTTACTTAACTTTACTTTTATTTGACTTTATTTTCACTTTACTTTATTTTCATTTTACTTTATTTTTGACTTTATTTTGTTTTTACTTAACTTTATTTTCACTTTACCTTATTTTCACTTCACCCAACTTTTACTTTATTTTCACTTTATTTTATGTGACTTTTGAAAAGTGACAAATTTTCTTTAAATGGTGCTAATCATGGTTTATCTTTGTTGTTAGGGGGCAAATTTGGTATCAAATGATGCCTAAAAGATTCCTCTAAATGCCTATCTAGCCTGTTTGGTAAAAATGAATGTAAAAATAAACAAAGTGTATACTTTCTTTTGTTGAACCCTTTATTAGTCACATGTTATAGGCTAGTAGACAGCGGGCCCTCCATATGATAATATAAATAAATCTAAGTGCCTCATTTCTCGCATTTGAAATTTTTCGCCATTTATTGCATACGTAACTAGGGGATGGAGGGGGTAAAAAGTTACGTACGCTCTGTGTGTAAGTGAAAATGGCAATAATTTTGGATGACCCCTTATATTTATAAACTTGAAACTAAATACATTTTAAGTTACAGAGCAATAGGTTTTCTAAAATAAGTTGTCGAATAACTCAACAGTTTATTTTCAGAGTGGTTTTCCCGTGGTTTTTCTTGTCGGTATATAATGTATAATTCCATGGTTTGACACACTGTGTTAACACTCTTGAGGGCAGCATCACTAGCAACTACTAGTATAGTTTTCTCTGTGCCCTATGGGGGCTCTTCTTACATACACTGTTATTTTTACAGTATACTAGTATGTCAACAGAGGGCCACCTTTATCTTACTGTTGTGATCAGACAACGGTGGACATGGTTGGCCGCAATAATTATATTTTGAATCCACATTGGTTTCAATGTAAATACTAGTATGGATTTCGATTATACATATGAACAACTACCGGATAATTCTGCTCCACACAGTAATTTACCCTCCGTTAAACACGGCATATTAACTACCACTTTAAGCCCTAATTGTACTCATGGGCAACCCATTGAAAAATGAGATGGCTAAACTCGCTCCCTCAGATTGATTATAAATCTGGAAATCTTTAAAACATGCAGAATTTCTCAAAATGTAAATGTTTTCACCACTTTTTAGAGGCCAGGTCATCAATACAATTAATGCCATCACTTTACCCAAGTCCTATATTTATCTCCCTCAGATGGATAATAAGTATTTAAGGGTTAAGCTATATATACAGTGATATAAGGCTTGATGTGATTGGTTCTTGGTGACCATTTGGCCATCAAATCATGCGTCTTTTTACTGAAAATGAACTTCCGGTGACGGATTCAATATAAATCAATACAGTGATGTACCAAGTGTGTATACAATACATTAGCATTTTCTATTGTTAGCCAGAATCCCTGGATTAGGCTTGCATGAATATGCAAAGTTGTTCAAGCGTCTCTCACTGTCTCTCACTGTGCTTAGGGATGCAGAGCATGACTACTGCACTATTACACCGTAAGCATTGTAAGTAATGATCAATCAAGTGTGAATTAAAACACATTCCCTATAGGTGCGCACGCATACTGCCGGGCACTACGTCACCGGCCACACCATCTATACAGTGATATATAAGGCTTGATGTGATCGGTTCTTGGTGACCATTAGGCCATCAAATCATGCATCTTTTTACTGAAAATGAACTTCCGGTGACCGAATCAATATCAATCAATACAGTGATGTACCAAGTATGTATACAATACAGTGACTGTGTATATAGTTTGGCGCTTTCATCCTTGATAAAGGCCGATCACCTTGATAAAGGCCGATACAACATGGAAACCTTCATATGTTAATGAGGTCAAAGGTCACATACCAAGGTCAAAGGTCATCTGAGGTCAAGATGTAAATGTAGAAATGGCTGCATATGTAAAATTGATTACATTTTTCCATTTCTTTTCCATACAATGACCAATTGCAACCAAACTTCAGTCATAGATACAACATGGAAACCCGCATATGTTAATGAGGTCAAAGGTCGCATAGAAAGGTCAAAGGTCATCTGAGGTCAAGATGTAAAATTTAGTACACTTTGTTTTTGTCTCTTGTTCATTTTTTTTGGTCTCTTGTTCATTTTTCCATACAATGACCAATTGCAACCATTATTATGCAGTTTGAATCTTCCGTCCTATACTTGCAATGCATTGGTAAAGACCTATTATTCTGCAACTTGTGTCACTGAAGTGAACTTGGCGACCAAGTTCACTCAGTGAACTTGGTCAATTTCGGTTACTGCCTCTTTAATACATTTAAAGCCTCACGAATCCACTAAAAGCATGTACTAATACGCCGATGTGTAGCGACCGCACGTGTAGCGTGCAGAAAATGTAGTCGAGACCGAGACTAAATCGACATCCGGGTCATGGTTATTTGTGATAAAAATGGCGAAGGGTTCCTTGCGCGAAGCACTTGTCGTTTTGTGACGCGAAATGAAAACTAATTTCCAGGAATTAGGCCGACAGTTCTGCAACGCGAAGAAGCACCGATACAAGTGTGTCTATCTGTATAAATGGTGAAGTTCCTGGCCTAAAAAATGGCGATCGTCAAAGTTTTGTACTGTAACTTGTAATGTAAGTCAATGTAAGCTTTACATGATAAACAACATGGTTTTTTTTAATGTTGAAAACAGACGGCGAAATATGTCTTTTGAATTTATTGCTAACTGTAAAACTTGAACTTGTTACGTGTTTGGAATTTGTTTGGGAGCTTTGGTTCTGTCATTCTGTTAGTGTACCAGAAATGTTGAACAGTTTGGAAAAAGTAGGCCTACAGACTATTACTTTTTTTAGTACAGACTACAGTGTTATTCATTTATCTGACAGGCTCAAGTCATTTCTCGAGTATCGAGTCAGATTCTCACTGCATAATAATGATAAAATCGGACGGATTTTTTCGCATGATACACAAATATATTGGTCTCGCTATGAGTTTTAAAAATATTGTGCTCGACTGCGTCTCGCACAATATTTTTTAAAACTCATAGCTCGACCAATATCTTTGTGTATCACGCTCAATCCATCCGATTTTATATCAAACTTGGGTCACGGATGCAACATGGAAACATTCATATGTTAATTAGGTCAAAGGTCACATACCAAGGTCAAAGGTCATATGAGGTCAAGATGTAAAATTAGCTGCATATGTAAAATTAATTACATTTAAACAGGTGAAGTACAATTGCAACCAAACTCCAGGATGTTTATTTTATTTTTTATATCCTGGATCCGCTAGTGGTCTAACCTCTTTCTTTCTAGATGCCTGTGGTTTGAGATCCACCTTGTTTTTAATCTACCCATATAAACGGACGACCTATTTGGGACCGCTGTCCCTATTTTTCACATCTGGCCACATCCGACGGGTTTTCACAGATCACATCACATATAGTCTATGGGGATATAACTGGAAAAATGAATAATGGCTGATTTAGCCACACCAAAATCTTTTGTCACATTACAACGAACCATTTTGCCGTACTTGCCCAGGTACACAGTTCTATTGGCAGACTGTATAGACATTGCACAGGTTTTTTCCTGACAAGACGAGATACTGCGCAAGCGCCAGAATAGGTTCACAGACGATAACCCGAAATTTTGATTTTCTTTTAACTGGATAGCTACCATTCGGACTAAAATTGTGGTATAAGGCATAAAAACAAAACAAGTTTATTTCCGGTAGGCCGCGAGCATTTAGTTTTGGAAACATAAATTTCTGCATTTCATTTTTTTTATTCGCACTTTTGAAAAATTTAAATACAAATTACTGTAGAAAATATTAACATTTTGCACAAATAATCGAGTGTGGGAGACAGCGATTCCATTGAGATCAAGATAGCATGTCAACCTTCCGCGGAGCGTGTGCCGGGAGCACTTTTTGCCAACATTTTCTCATCCAAAAACAACAGTGTTGCTTGTTTCGGGATCTATATATCAACAAAATGGCTCTGTACATAAAGCCGTGGGGTTTCATCTCGTTGACACAGAATGGTACATTGCAAAAGTTGCCTTATCACTTTTGAGGATCTTGTTGAAATCAACCCCCACCTCCTCCCCCGCATCTCCACGATGATTGGGATCCATCGATTGGCAGGGTGGGGGATGGCTATGAAGTGTAAGATATGGTTAGCTCTACACAAGACTTTATTACAGAAAGAGTGTTTGAAAATTGGTCCCAAAATTTGCCACAAATGAACAGTGTACCAACACCAATCTTCAACATTTTGGCTTGGCATGTAATAATTGCCTGAAATTAGCTTAAATTTGTCTCAATTAGACACTTTCAGACCAATTTTAAGCTAATTTTAACTTTTGACATTAAAAGTCAACATTTGTCACTGTTTGGGGGGGGGGGGGGGGGGATGGGGGGGGGGGGGGGGGACTTCAGTTGACTATGACTAGAGGGCTAAGTTCATGACTGGGGAGGGGGGCAAGTTCATGACTGGGGGGGGGGGGGGCATACTACCGCCGCTGGAAATGTTTTCCTCTTTAAACATAACATCCAAAGATGAGCAAGATTATACATCATACAATATATACATGGCTTAGTGCTACAAGGCCCTATCTGTCATAGCTGCCAGATGGGATTGTTTATATGCTGAGCAATTGATAACAACTTTTAAGTTTAAAAGAGCTCAGAGCAGCTACTGCAGATAGGATCTTTTCGATATATTGAGTGATGTGAAAAGTCACTATCTGTAATAGCTGCCATATGCTATACACCTCTGGCAGTGGCACTATTTGGTGCGCCCTTGCATGCATGCAACCTTACACATGGCAGCAATTGTAGATACGGCCTTATTGCTCCAACCCCCACATTTCTTACCGTTCGTATGTGTTCTTGGAGTTTATCGATTCCAAACAGGCGTAGTACAAATCAGACTTTGAGAGACCTGAGACGTCTGCCAAGGGGAATGTGCCAATGCTGAAAGTATAGATGAGGTGACCTATGATGTCATGTATTTACAAATGGGACACCCTCTGTTGTTTCTTTCTAATGAATTGTAAAACTCATTTAGTTATAGTTTATTTTTGTGAAATGCGATAGCTTATAGCATTCCTAAGTAAGTTTAAAGACAGTTTTGATAACAATTTGCTGTGACACCACAATCTAGTTAGAAAACCTGATCTGGCCTATGTAAACTATAGGAACTCTTGCCCGGTGTGTTTTATCTCAAACCAACAGAGGGCGTCCTAAATGTCAACAAATGTCACCTCATCTATAGACAAGAAAATCAATGTACACATGAACAGGGTCATCATGGATTTTGGCTTTCGCGACATGATTTTAACATTACACATTTATATTTGCTTGTATACCCCCCTGAGGTAGTAAAAGTATACATTTGCTGAAGGTAAATTGCATGAGGAAACCAAATATGCCATTGAAATTATAGTATGACCAAGGACTAAAATGGTATGATGGAAATGTTCATAAAAATATCTGAGTTTTTTAATTTTTAATTTGAGATCAATGGACTTTTATACCTATCTCTATCATTATTTACTTTACATATTTGAATTTCTCATGAAATTACCCATCAGATGATACATAATTGTGAAAGGTTACTATGTCGTTAAGGTAATTATACATGCTAGTGAATATCTCTAATTTTTATTTATATATTTTTAGAATTTTCAGAAATATTTGTTAAGGAAGTACCCATCCCTGATCTAAACTGCATTTATGAATTCCTCTAGTTTTTTATAAATCCGTTAAATTGAGGCTGATTAATCATGTTGACTGTGTAGCGAATCGGAAGAAAGTGGATGATCATGGTCTTATAATTTATTAGTTATTACAAATAGCTGACAAGTCTATTGAACCACATACTTAAAGACTACTAAATATCCTTTAAAATGGGACCAGAATGGTGTTTGTAACATTAGGGGATGACTAGTTAATGTAAAAAGAACAAAGCATGGGATTATCCCCATTGAGTTTGTATAGGCGGCACCCCTTCTGGCGGCACCCCTTCTGGCACCACCCACTGGTCCCCAAACTTCAAACAGCTGTATCTCTCCTTCTGTAGCTATACCAATGCTATTTTGCAGGCAGATAGCTTGCTATTAGGGCTTTAAAATGATACCAAATTTGTTGAGATAGCTTTTTTGGTTCTAAAAATATTTGAGGAACATGACAGCATAAAACTAAAAAATGTAACAGCACCACCCTATTGGGAGGCGAGTTCATAACGCGTGACCATAATCACTGTGTGAATTCTATGGATATAATTCAAGCTTTTCACGCAAGCTGTTCCTGACGCTGCATCCAAATCATAAACGCACAAACAACTTATATACAGACTGTAACAAAAAAAGTTATACAATCACAATTTTATTTTTAATTCAATGTTAAAATCATGCAATGTCAAAATCTCTTACACTCTGTGTTAAGTTTTGTTTTGGCTACCGGAATCATTTTATTTGGTCTTTTTAACTACTTGCGTTTAAAAGTTATGACCAATCTACTAAGTCGTCTAGAAATCGGGTTGGGCCACTTTCACAATAATATCATACAATCTTGCTTGTATAAATTAAATGGTTAGGGTATCATGCAAGGAACATTAGGGAGAACAATATAATTATTTTTTCAAATAGTTTTATTTCATTTGAATAAATAAATTCATAAAATAAATAAATATTATTTGTGAAGACCTAACCTTCTATGTAACACTTTAAACCACTTGAAAAGAACCATTGTTGTCTAACAAGAGCGCTCTACTGCTATGTTCCTGGTTCGATTCCATTCATATTCATCCCAGTGATTTAACCATTGATTTAACCAAAGTGGCCCAGGTGATTTCATGACTACTTTAGACAATTGATCATATCTCTGCTTACCGACCATCGATTGTCATGAAACAAAGCTTATTCGAAAGCTAAGAAAATTCCCCTTGCAGGCCATTAAAACTCGAAACAGAAATTCTACGGGAGATATTTTTAATATTTTTTTCAAAACTGTATAAACTTCTTTTTGTTACAGCCTGACATACCGCATTACGGTTCACCAATCAGGACGCGCCATCATTTTTGAAAGCGCCTGGTACACACTCCCGAGGTTTACGCATGTACGCACCCACGCACATATACGAATGCATTGTTTGAATCATGTCCATAGTATTATGATGCTTACTTATATTTAATGATCTTTCAAAAAAACAAATGTTTAACCTTAATTCTTTTAAACAGCTAAGAATGTTTAGGCAATTCTCATTGGTTCTCAGAGAAATCGGCATAATTTATATCAGACAACTTATTACGGCGTACATGGCGTAGTCACCGCACATGAATTGGAATGTATTTGGGTTATTCTATACTAACAGGGGTAAAAGTTGATAAATGTGGGCAATTTTAAAGATACAATTTTGATTAAATAAATGCTTAAAGTGTGAATGTTTAAGAATGGGAATAAAGGTTTTTTATTTTATTTTAGACCGTACCTGTGTTATATTGTCTGACATAAATGCGTTCGATTCGATCATTTTTGCTCCTTCAAATATAGCAACATGCAGATACGACGTTGTTGCACTCGCGCAACGAATTATTCTAACAATGTCTCTCATTGGTGCAAAAAACAATTGTATCCATTTTGCTGACCAATCAGCAGGTAGTTCTCGGGGGGTTTATTGGTGCTTTTCTATTTGTTTGCATATTATTTTTTGCCAATATCAATGAATGCTATTTTTTTAAATTATGAATTTGAAAAATCTCTATATATTGAAAGAAATTGTGTTTGCATCCGTAGAATTCCTTGACTGACCTTTTTAAGGTATCGCACCATTTTCATATGACAAAATGTATAATAACAAATTTGGAATAAGACCAAAAGAAAAGAGTTTGTTTCAAGTAGCAAGCTTGAAAAGTCAAATGCGAAATGCGGTGTTTTTTTTGTAGCTCAAATTCGTAGTGGAGATTCACTTGAAATGGTTTCATTAAGTCAAATCTGTGCATTTTTGCTTATGCTCGCTAAAATGTGATCTTCACCGCAGAATTTCACTTAGTGTTTGCAATATGTGGCCAATCGCCATCTGGAAATATGTTGGACACAATTTCGACAAAAGATAGCCCCGGCCCCCAAACAATAATTGTTTCCATTTCATTAAAAATGCGTAAGAATCAAGCGTATCAGTGAAATGCGTGTGCACTACTGGAACGAACTTCTTTTTTGTTTGTTGGCCTAATGGCAGATTTTTTTTAAGGTCTCATTTTCAAAAGAAATGTACACCAAAACGACACTGAAAGATTTTTTTTCACCAAACCTGCTCAACCATATGATTAACGCTTTCCATGCGACAGGCGAAGGCAGACGACAACACAAAACTTCACAAATGTTTCAAAAATGTCAAAATTATTGAATTATGTTACCATATTTGGAATCACCATGAGAAATGCATTGACATAAGTCCAAACATGCATTGGTTCTGTAATCATTGAGATAGACCTTGAAAGCTGGGACAGGTTTCTCAAAAAATCTGTTTTGTATATAATGGTAAAACCAAAAGCCGCATGGAAAGTGTTATAGAACGTTCTAGTCAGTACTTTACGATCCCATTCAACGTTATGGTGTAAGTGCAAAGTTAAAGTCAACTTTGTTACCTGTCCATGCTGTCCATGCATTCAGGCCTATTTTGGTTTTGTTGTTATGGTATTACGGAGTGTTAAAAGTGTTGTTAGGTTTGGAAGACTTCCTCATATAGTCAATAACAAAGTGTACCATAAGTAGATGTGTTTATATTTGACAAAGAAAACGTTTTTCGCTTTATTTTGTTATTTTGTGTTTCAAAATGTTTGTACCTGTCAATATTAATCCTATTTCTATTATAATTGTCAACTGTTCTTTTCTTTCGCCTTTTTACTATTTTAAGGGTCAAGAAAGAGCTACAGGTCTGGCTGGATTATTTTACAGTAGACCTGGTTAAGCAAACATAATTTTTTTTCCTTGGCCTAAATAGAATTGCTGAACCTTAACACGAATATCTGTAGATTCCAAACTGAAAACAATTTGCACAAGATTTTAACTTTAAAACATATATGACACACGACTATATTGTTAGCGCATACGGGAATCTTGGGGACTTTTTTCTCCGTTGTTCCACCAATCACTAGGGAGTTATCCTGAATCTGGGATTATATCATTATGTATTTCCGTCTTTTGGTCATATTTAACACTTTCCACGCGGCTATTAGTTTTACCATATAAAAAACAAGCCTTTTTAGAAACCTTTACCAATTTTCAATGTCTATCTCAAGGAGTACTGAACCAATACGAGGCATGTTTGTCCTTAGTTCATTTCGAATGCATTTCACATGGTGATTTCAAATATGGTAATGGAATTCAATAATGTTGTCATTTTAAACATTTTATTAAATTTTGAAATGTCGTCTGCAGACGCCTGTCGCATGGAAAGTGTTAACCTATTGTTCCCATACTAGCAGTTCATACTATTACTTCCACCGTGTCTGAGTATAGGGTGGTATTATTATTCAACTGCTACACGTACCAGTGGAATGATTCAATTCCCAATGATTGGTTATATTTTCGTTTATGTACGCCTATACATCGCCTGCAGTGAACTAGAGAAGCTTCTTTTTCAACTGTTGGTCACGCAACAATGACTTACTCCGTAAGCTTTTCATCAAACTAATCAAAATTTAATGCAATTCATCTGCATTACATAGATTTATGTAAAGCTACGCCCCACCCCCTCTGGCGTTTTCGCGCGCCTGTTTGATTGACAGCAGCGTGCGATATTGGAATACCGTTTTCTTGCCACATCCACTTCGAGGCATGCTGCCAGTGATACTGTACACGTTTATCAGCATCAGCGAACGCTCAATGAATGGCAAGCTGAGCTAAACTGTTCAACTGTCGTTTATATGCCACAGCGATACGAACTACTACTGTCAGTGAACTACATACTTGTTTTTTATTCAACTGTTAATATTCTACAGTGAACTACAACTGAGTTTCTTATTCAACTGTTATTATTCTACAGTGAACTACAACTGAGTTTCTTATTCAGCTGTTATTATTTTACATTGAACTACAAGCTGAGTTTCTTATTCAACTGTTATCATTCTACAGTGAACTACAACTGAGTTTCTTATTCAACTGTTATCATTCTACAGTGAACTACAAACTGAGTTTGATTCATTCAACTGCTGAGATCAACTACCGGTGAATAAGAATCTGAAATTCTCATTACCACCAGAGAACTACACACCAAGATTCTTTTTTCAACTACTGTTTTAAACCAACGGCCAATTAGAAAGTTAGCTTATTGTATACCACCAGTGTACTACAAAACTAAGTTTATGCCATCAGCGAGTGCATTGTTTATGAATTTGTCTTTCGGCAGCTCCAAAGTTACCCCCAGCATCGCGCTGGTTCCTAATTTTCAATACGATTTATTCCGTCAAAATAAACAATCGGGTTCCAAAGCGTCGGCAACAACTATTTTCCTTTCATCTTCGAGCTCCCGAAAGAGAGATTCATTGTTTATACCACATGTTAACTACAAACTGAGTATTTCTTCTTTCAACTACAGTTTATACCGACAGTGAACTACAAACTGTGTTTCTATTGCATTCAACTACTATTTATACCACTGGCTACAGCTGTGAATTTCTGAAGGAAATTTAAAAACATTTGCCCACCAGTGGACTACAGACTATTAAGCATTTACTCAAACTGGTGTCTCGATTACCAGAAAACTATTATGAAAAATTACTAGCTTATGGATCTGATCTGGTTTACTTTTCAATAACAAGGTAGAGTGTAAGTTTCTCACATCACTGCTGGATACCACCAGTAAAGTTCAGGTTCTAATCTTACAACTAGCGCAACATGGGCAATATCCCATTCAATTGATGCATCACCTTCTCTAACTAATCATCACCATGATGCAGAGCTATATACACCACTTTGTGTGGTGTGTACTGATCTCACTTTCCCTCCGATTGAGTTATTATGATAGACTAACATTGGCCGATAGTGGACTGAACAATGGGAGTGTTTGTCCTGATAAGAATATACCATTGGAAGTTGATACAACTGTCACCCTAAATACCACCTTTGACCACGACTGTACTTTCCAGGTGTCATCACCTGTTGGTACCGCGATTCAGTTGTCTGTTTTGAAGTCCGACCCATGGTCCTTATATCACCACTTTATCGTAATACCACAAAACAGCACCATCAAAAATTGCACTGATATTATTGGTTTTACAAATCAACCAGACCAATGTAGAGATCTGTCGTTCCTGACTAATCATCTTGAATTCCACATCAAAGCATCTGCGACATTGAAATTATCATTTACCGTGAAACCATCACAGCCAGCCGTTAACTATAACGTCTCATTGTTGCAACCTCAATGCAACATGTACATCTCACAGACAAGCCTTTGTGAAAACCTCCAAGAATTTGACAGACTGCACTATCTCAACCACGAGAACAGAATTTATGGTAACTTAATGCGGGAACACCCTTCACTGTTGGATCCAGACTTATATCGCATCGACAACAAGGCTACATTTGACTTTTTACCATCAATCACTGATAATATATCTACAACAGAGCTACCTACATGCAACCCGGGATGTATATGTACCCTAGAATTCCATCAGTACAAAATTGATTGTCCTAATCCCTCACACAGTGAGAGCATTCTACTCATCTACAAGCACGATTCAAGCATCCAGATTTCAGCGTTTGATTGTTCCGGAAGACAACTTGGTACAATAGGAGCTAACAGTTTTACCAACCTTGATATCGACTTTCTACTGCTGGACTATAATAATATACACAGCATTGTAGAAGGAACATTCACAGACCTAGACTCTCTCCAATTGATAGACTTATCGTACAATGAGTTAATGTTTTTAAACCAAGGTGTATTCTTAGGTCTTTATAATTTGAAACAGCTTACACTCACTGGGAATACGTTGAACACACTGACAGAGGGATGTTTTCAAGGTATGTCTAATTTACAAGTCTTATTTCTTAATAATAATCAAATCTCTGAAGTCCAGTCGAGAGTATTTCAACATTTAAACAATATTCAATTATTGTCTTTGAAGAACAACATTATGTCATTGAAACAAGAAATCTTTTGGGTCCTCACCACTAATGGTTTGTTTGAATTAGACATCAGTCACAACAGTCTAGTATCATTAGAGCCAGGCATCTTCAAATACCTTGTAAACTTGACAGTGTTGTACCTGTATGAAAACATGTTAACTGAACTACCAAAAGATATATTCACAGACCTTGTTGCATTGGAAGAATTACAAATCTACAGCAACCAGATATCCGAATTGCATGTCGATACATTCAAGGGACTGCATGGTTTACTACTGTTAGGGCTCAATAATAACAATCTAGTATCATTAGAGCCAGGCATCTTTAATGACCTTGTAAACCTGAAAGAATTGAACCTGTGTGATAATATGTTAACTGAACTCCCAAACGATACCTTTCATGGTTTAAATCATTTATCTACCCTGACATTGTATGACAACAGAATTGAAACATTAGAAGGAGATGTATTCACAAACCTTGTTGCACTGGAAGTATTACAAATCTCACTAAACAAGCTATCCTATTTGCATGTAGATACATTCAAGGGGTTGTATGTTTTACTGAAGTTAGGCCTCAATAACAACATTCTAGAATCTCTAGAGCCAGAAACCTTTAATGACCTTGGAAACTTAAGAGAATTGTACCTGTATGATAACAAAGTATCCCATTTGCATGTAGATACATTCAAGGGATTGCATGGTTTACTTAGATTAGATCTCCAGTACAACAGTCTAGTATCATTAGAACCAGGCATCTTTAACAACCTTGTAAACCTGAAAGAATTGAACCTGTATGATAATATGTTAACTGAACTCCCAAACGATACTTTTCATGGTTTAAATCATTTATCTACCCTGACATTGTATGACAACAGAATTGAAACATTAGAAGCAGATGTATTCACAAACCTTGTTGCACTGGAAGTATTACAAATCTCACTAAACAAGCTATCCTATTTGCATGTAGATACATTCAAGGGGTTGTATGTTTTACTGAAGTTAGGCCTCAATAACAACATTCTAGAATCTCTAGAGCCAGAAACCTTTAATGACCTTGGAAACTTAAGAGAATTGTACCTGTATGATAACAAAGTATCCCATTTGCATGTAGATACATTCAAGGGATTGCATGGTTTACTTAGATTAGATCTCCAGTACAACAGTCTAGTATCATTAGAACCAGGCATCTTTAACAACCTTGTAAACCTGAAAGAATTGAACCTGTATGATAATATGTTAACTGAACTCCCAAACGATACTTTTCATGGTTTAAATCATTTATCTACCCTGATATTGTATGACAACAGAATTGAAACATTAGAAGCAGATGTATTCACAAACCTTGTTGCACTGGAAGTATTACAAATCTCACTAAACAAGCTATCCTATTTGCATGTAGATACATTCAAGGGGTTGTATGTTTTACTGAAGTTAGGCCTCAATAACAACATTCTAGAATCTCTAGAGCCAGAAACCTTTAATGACCTTGGAAACTTAAGAGAATTGTACCTGTATGATAACAAAGTATCCCATTTGCATGTAGATACATTCAAGGGATTGCATGGTTTACTTAGATTAGATCTCCAGTACAACAGTCTAGTATCATTAGAACCAGGCATCTTTAACAACCTTGTAAACCTGAAAGAATTGAACCTGTGTGATAATATGTTAACTGAACTCCCAAACGATACTTTTCATGGTTTAAATCATTTATCTACCCTGACATTGTATGACAACAGAATTGAAACATTAAAAGCAGATGTATTCACAGACCTTGTTGCAATGGAAATATTACAAATTCAAGGAAACAATTTATCCCATTTGCATGTAGATACATTCAAGGGATTGCATGGTTTACTTAAATTAGATCTCCAGTACAACAGTCTAGTATCATTAGAACCAGGCATCTTTAACAACCTTGTAAACCTGAAAGAATTGAACCTGTGTGATAATATGTTAACTGAACTCCCAAACGATACCTTTCATGGTTTAAATCATTTATCTACCCTGACATTGTATGACAACAGAATTGAAACATTAGAAGGAGATGTATTCACAAACCTTGTTGCACTGGAAGTATTACAAATCTCACTAAACAAGCTATCCTATTTGCATGTAGATACATTCAAGGGGTTGTATGTTTTACTGAGGTTAGGCCTCAATAACAACATTCTAGAATCTCTAGAGCCAGAAACCTTTAATGACCTTGGAAACTTAAGAGAATTGTACCTGTATGATAACAAAGTATCCCATTTGCATGTAGATACATTCAAGGGATTGCATGGTTTACTTAGATTAGATCTCCAGTACAACAGTCTAGTATCATTAGAACCAGGCATCTTTAACAACCTTGTAAACCTGAAAGAATTGAACTTGTATGATAATATGTTAACTGAACTCCCAAACGATACTTTTCATGGTTTAAATCATTTATCTACCCTGACATTGCATGACAACAGAATTGAAACATTAAAAGCAGATGTATTCACAGACCTTGTTGCAATGGAAATATTACAAATTCAAGGAAACAATTTATCCCATTTGCATGTAGATACATTCAAGGGATTGCATGGATTACGTGAGTTAAACCTCGGTAGCAACAGTCTAGAATCATTAGAACCAGGCATCTTTAATGACACTGTAAACTTAGCTGAGTTGTACCTGTTTGATAATATGTTAACTGAACTACCAACATTCATATTCACAGACCTTGTTGCATTGGAAGTATTACAAATCCCACAAAACAAGCTATACCATTTGCATGTAGATACATTCAAGGGACTGCATAGTTTACTGAAGTTAGGCATCAATAACAACATTCTAGTATCATTAGAGCCAGGCATCTTTAATGACCTTGTAAACTTGACAGAGTTATACCTGTATGATAATATGTTAACTGAACTACCAACATATATATTCACAGACCTTGTTGCATTAGACGTATTACAAATCCGAGGAAACACTTTATCCTATTTGCATGTAGATACATTCAAGGGATTGCACGCATTACGTGTATTAAACCTCGGTAACAACATTCTAGAATCATTAGAGCCAGGCATCTTTAATGACCTTGTAAACTTGACAGAGTTGTACCTGCTTGATAATATGTTAACTGAATTACCAACATATATATTCACTGACCTTGTTGCATTAGAATCATTGCAAATCTACAGCAACCAGATATCCGAATTGCATGTAGATACATTCAAGCGACTGCATGGTTTACTGCTATTAGGGCTCAATAATAACAATCTAGTATCATTAGGGCCACACATCTTTAATGACCTTGGAAAGTTAACCAAGTTGTACCTGTATGATAACAAGTTATCCAATTTGACAGCAGATACATTCAAGGGATTGCATGGTTTACTTGAATTAAACCTCGGTAACAACCGTCTTGTATCATTACAGCCAGGCGTCTTTAATGACCTTGTAAACCTAAAACAGTTGTACCTGGTTGATGACATGTTAAATAAACTACCAACAGATACATTCCAGTCATTTAGTCAACTATATATCCTCTCATTGCATGCCAATGAGATCAAATCATTAGACGATGGTCTGTTTAGAAATCTAATATCATTAAGAATATTGGATATATCAGTTAACAGGCTCTCAGTGTTAGTTGCAAACATTTTTCAAGATTTACATAATTTGACCTATCTGAACTTAGGATCAAACTTATTATCAGCTCTGTCTTACAACACATTCTTTGGTGTAAGACAGCTTTCACATCTTGAATTATACAACAACCCTCTTTTAAAAATTACAAACGACTCTTTTCATGAACTTGGAAATTATACCACTTTGTATGTTAGTTCTCCAGCCGCTTGTTGTTTCATCAATGCTGAAACAGGACCGCAGTGTAAACCTAGAGAAGTCAAATCACCTCATTTAACTTGTAATGAACTGTTGCCAAATAACGTGGTTAAATCTTCCGTATGGATCATTGGTTTGTGTTCGATACTCTTAAATGCATTTGTCATAACCTGGTCATGTACAAAAATTATGAATAGCGATACAGGTCTACAACAGTTGGTTTTAGTAGCCAACCTGGCCATTGCAGATTTACTTATGGGTATATACATGATAATAATTGCATCTGCTGATCAAAAATATAACAAATTCTTTCCATCTGAAGCAGAAATTTGGCAAAGTAGTAATATGTGTAAACTTGCTGGAATTCTTTCTGTTCTATCAAGTGAGTCATCTTTATTTTTCATCACAGTCATAAGTATCGAGAGATCTTTGGTATTTCGACATGTATATACTGTAAGAAGTATCTTGAGCTCAAAGTCTCAGGTGATTCTTTCTGTAGTAATATGGATAATAGCAATTGCCCTTAGTATAGTAAGTGTAGTTGTAGAAAGTGGAAAATTATATGAATTTTCCGAAGTATGCTTAGGGTTACCATTAGCAAGACATTTGATAACCAATGTATCTACAGAATATGTACATATAAGACATGACAACATTAGCAGATCAGATGATTTGCTTTCATTTCAAATTCTGACAGATATTGGTAGCCGCCCTGGTCACTTCTATTCCATAGCACTATTTATTGGTGTTAATTCCTTGTGTTGTATGGTTACAGCTATTTGTTACATACAAATGTTCTTACACTTACTTTGCTCCTCGGCTCCTCTATGGAGGACATATATCCGTATAGCTTTTAAGATGGGGGCCATAGCATTTACTGATATCATTTGTTGGTGTCCTATTATTGTCCTTGGGATATTGGTGCAGACTGGTACAAGAGAAGTCTCACCGGAAGCTTTTGCGTGGATTATAGCGTTTGTTTTGCCTATAAATTCTGCACTGAATCCATTTTTGTACATGATAGGAAACAGTATATTTTGTTGTCGAGAATATCAACAAACAGCATCTGGGCGTAGGTATGTACCTGGTAGGGAAATGAATGTGCCCCAAAATGTTCCTACTGAAAATGATGTAGATGTGCCTGATAGAAATGATGAGGAAATCAACCTATGTGTTAGGGAGATAAATATGTCCCTGTATGATCCACCTGATAATCATATTGCTGTACCTTTGGAAGACATGAATGTTTCCCTGCAAGTTCCTAGTGATAATGATATAACTTTACCTGCAAGGGAAATAAATGTTCCAATACAAGTTCCAACCGTTGATGAAATTGATGATTTTGGTAGGGATACAAATATGTACACAGATCTGCCTCTAGAAAATGAATCAGAATTATGAAAAATATGTACTTCTTTGTGCATCGACAATTAATTAACTGGTTTTGTATATTGTAAATAATTCATGGTTATAGAATATCTTTCGAATAGAGTGCTCAATGTTTAAACGGCAGTGCATATACAAATTATAAAAGTATAGACCTCCATAAATAGAAGCTGTTATCCTGTCGACTGATTATTGCCTTATTATGAATTTTTCGTAGAAAAATTCCAAAATGGAAACTTACTAATTTTTCCATACGGGTTTCAACAACATGATGATTGCCTATTTTGTAGGCATGAAACTCAAAGAGTATCAACTTCTATTCCGGAAGGTCTATACTTTTAATTCTAGAATGTTTACTTCTTTATGTATGATGATGTATGTATAATCCCACCATAACGCTACAAAAAATGACGAAATTTGTGTACATGTACATGACTAAGGCTTACACACCTGAATACCACAAAACCTAAAGTGAAGTCATGTTAAAAGTCCTTGCTTCTAGAATCATACTGCGTTATAACAGGATTTCAATGTGCACCAATTCTTAAAAAGATGTATAGCACATCTGATGTGGCGTAGCAGCCAATTGTGGACCTGGTTTCGATTCCTGGCACTAATGGAGAGTGCAATCCACTCTCCTCTATCATTTGACCTATATATATTCACTACCCATTCATTTCCCTTCTTCTTAACAGTTTTATACCAAATCACATCCCAAGGGAATTATGGTTAGGTGTTTTTTTCAAATTGGCAATGTATGGCTACATGATCAGAAATAGATCTAGTGGGTGTCTCAAAACAATTTAAAAGCTTAACTTGAGGTGGTCGTAACTTCCTAAAATTAGTGTCGGAATAAAAATAAAGTCAAATTAGTTAGGTATAATTTGAAGAAAACCACATTTGATGCTATGACGTCATGCATAAATCATCCTTAAAAATCTGAAAGTGTATTGTTTGAAAGACAAAGGTTCATACTTTGTATTAAATCACACAGTCTGTCAATAGAATCAATTACGCATCCCACACCATGATCACTTTCACTACTTATCGAAAAACCATTGTATTTGGATCTAAATGTCTACGTGACAAGTGACAAAGTAAATATACCCCGTTTACGTATTGGGAATTCTTCTATAATTGTTCCAGTAAGTAATGTTTGCAATTTAGGCAAAATCCTGTGGATCGCGTTCTTTTCTATGTGCTGCACCTCGCTTATGGAATAAGCTTCCGGAGTCTGTAAAAACTGCAGAATCTGTTAAAAACTTTAATTATGAAATCTGAGAGCGATTTCTTTAATTAATGTTTTTGTGAATTCAGTATCATGTTCTTGATGTATGATTAAAAGAGGGGTAGCTAATAAATATTACATGCATTGGAGAGGCATTGTTTATGCAATTCCAACTTCTTGAGGCAAGATTTTAAACAAGGCTTTATATGGGACCTTTGTGAGAAAAAAGGTTTTTATATTGATGCATGAGAAAAATGAGTCTAATATTGACAATATGACATCCAAAATCATCTAGAGTATTCTAGTTCAGAGAATTCAGGAGCCTCCAACATCCCAGGTGAAATACATAAATTAGTTGTTTTTTTGACAATGAATGGAGTAGTATTTACCATGCCTTTTTGCTTAATGACCAATAGTAGATTATTTAAGATGAAAATTCTTGATAATGTGAATTGTAGATTTAGCAGTAACTTCCCCAAGACTTTAAAGCATATTTTGGGGATTGTACTCATGCCATAAACATCTGGGATGACTTATAGAAATGGTTTGATATCAGTGTTAGTAGTAATAGTGTTTTATGACTACAAGAAAATACTGGTTGGCATTGGCACAGGGGGAGACTTTAGTTCATTAATTAACTTATGCTTCATACTTGTCAAGACGGTTATCTATGATAGCAGATTTCAAAATCGAACACCTTCATTTCTAGCATTTAAATATTTAATTAAATTCCGTAATTTTATACTTAGGGAGTGTTCAGAAATATTTTGGTGGTGGGGGGGGGGGGGGGGGGGGTTGGCCAACTTGCATTTTTGGGTATCTGAACTTTTTTTTTTTTTACCCCCCCCCCCCACCCCCTTTACAAGGTGAAAAACTTTTTTTTAACCCCCCTCAGATTCATTTTCCCTAGACACATTTTAGTTTTATAACGGGTTACAAAGAGTTCATATTTGTTTAATCTGGTGTTCATTGATAATAAAAATATAACAGACTGATCAAAACAATTGTATACTGTATCTAATTTCAATGTCTGCCTACACATAAAAGAAAGAAGCGTGGATTTAAGTTTAGTTTCAATCTATCGATTTGGTCAACAGTGGCGTAGCTAGGTTATTTATATTGGGGGAAGAAATGAGAATGAACTGACAAGAATTTTGTGAGTCAAGAAATGCGCTCGTAGTTTTTTCGACGTTACACCTATTTTTGGAACGATTGAGGTACATTTTGGCTCTAAAAAAGCTTGTAGCAAAGCATGTTGAATTTTGGGGACACATGCGCTCATAGCGCGCGAAAATGTTCATCTGTGTACTTTTGACCATCATAATTCCATGATCCCTGTGGTCAAATGAACCGACAGTGCCAATCTCAACCGACACGACGTCAATCTGGCGACGCCACTGTTGGCCAAACATTTTTGCCCCCCCCCCCCTCTTGAGTACCCAAAACTGTTTGGTCCCCCATTTTTTCAACTTGAAACTTTTTAGACCCCTCTATTTTGACCAACCCCCGACAAAGTATTTTTGAACACTGCCTTAATGATGTGCTTTATTCATGTTATCCAGGTGGTGTACTGTATTTTTATGTATTATTGTAACTTTATTGTGATTTGTACATGTATATGTTTTGAGCAAAATAAAAAGAGAAAATGAAATAAAATATTATACTCAGCATAGAGTCTGTCTTTAAATATAACACCTGGCAGCTATTGTAGATATAATCTTGTGGATCTGAACTCGCAAATGTAGAGTAAAGAACTAAGTAATACCATCAGACTACAATGTTAGAAAATAGCGTTCGAACACTTTGTCGGTATAATGTTAAGTGTTCCCCCTTCCCCCCTGATCAATGTTGAATCCCACAATTTGCCCACCATCAGTATAGGGCCTCGCAACATTGATCGGTGGAGAAGGGGGAGGGATAAGAGTAAGGGGATACTTTAGGCTACCAGAAACAAGTTTCGATTTTCACGTATCCAAATAGCGTGCCTGCTATGGGCCAATAAGCATGGTAATTAGGGTCAGTGTTCGAACACCTTTTTTCTATGATTGTAGTGGGCATCTTTTGTATAAATGTTCTCTGTATTTCCTGTACCGAATTGGAGAGCCATTATATAGTCATAAAAAATGTCTGTAAGATTGTTCATCATGATAAAATTGTCGGGCGAGTGCAATACTGCTGTATTTCAAATTTTAAAAGTCAAACATCCCAGACATACAACTTTCTTGTACTCACGCTATATACCACAAGTGTTAGTACAATTATTCCTACAACTATTTAGATGATTGTCATTCCTTACTACATATTTCTTTCAAGAAAATGATGTAATTGATTAATGCAATGGCCATAGCACTAACATGATGTAATGCACCTGTTAGTTGTATGACACACTTATACGACCCCCGGGAATGGTGCGTCACTTTACAGAGGTGCGTCAATTTATCATGTACCATGACGCACCCCTGGTGATGTATGCATGCTGACGTACCCTGGGACGCACCCATGTAAAGTGACTGACATTGACGCACCCATTCACTAGTATTGTGACGGACCAAAGGCTGCCCATGACGTACCCTGCGTCAAGAATGTGGTGGTAAATGAAGCACCTCTATCGTGAGTCGTATAGTGCGTCATACAACTGACAGGTGCATACTGGTGGAAGAGTGTGATAAAGTTGATGTGGGAAGAATGACTTTCTCAAGCCTATTTGCATCAATTAATGGATTTTAAAGAAGATGTCTTTATGCATATGAAAAATGATTGTGTTTTTCTCTATGAATTTTAGGGTTCTTTGAGTTGTGACTGAGCGAAATACAAAAAAAGGTTTGTAATATGTAAAATGACCAAAATGGATTGCACTCACCTGACTAATGATCTTTACAAAGGATCCCCCCCCCCCTGATTGTTGGTATTTTACCGATGTCTTTTATCACACAGTTGCATTTTACCATATTGGTTCATTCTATTATATGGAAATCCAAGTCAGTACATCGGTCTATAAGAGGGAAAATTGTACATCTGTATCCGAAACTAGATCATGTCTCAAGACAAATTAGCTACACACCAAATCAAGTGACTCATTCCCACTTCAGACGACGATGTAAAATGTTATTAAATTTGTAATATTTTATCAAATAGATTTATTCAGACAATGACGTTCACTAATTTTGTTTCAAAATGCACGATGTATATTGATTAGCACTGAAATTTACTAGACATGAGTAGCAAAGAACCTTTATTATTTTAATACTGCGAGTGCATACATATTTTTATGACGGTATTGACACAATGGTGGTTGCTGTGTCACTACATGTACGTGGTAATAAAAGAATGTAAGGATAATTTTACAATGAACATAACATGTACAGTATTGAAACCCAAGGGATCAAAAGCAAAGAACTCGTCCATGAAAAGCAACTCAGAAAAGAAAATATATCATGCATGGGAATTTTTCATATTTTACAGCATTTATCATGTTTAATAAGGTATGATGTCGATAACATCTATTTCTTATTTGTTTACATGAAGGAGATTGATTCATTGATGTAAAAAGTTGTTATAGTAAAGAAAAAATGGTGTCACTTAAATGTAAATAATTATTTGATGCTTGATGTATACATGATACTTGTTTGAGCTTGATACATGAACGCTTTGTAACATTGTTAATGTTTAATCTTATTGTAAATGATGAGGGCATCAATTTTCAAAGTAAGATATTAATGTGAGAAGCAAGAATTGTCCCTTTAATATTCAACAGAACATTCTGTTACGCAGTGTGTTTAATATTTCTCTTCAAAACTTCAAAAATTTCCCCCGAGTTCATCCAGCTGTAAACCACCTTGGAATTTATTGTGCATATTTGAATATAATTAAAATCATCAACCAATCACGTCCCAATTAGATTTATCACAATTGGCGCTGATAGGCGCTAATACTGATACCCCTCCCGGCATTTGTCAATCAATGTGGAGCCACAAAGTGCCCACCTACCTCTCTCTCTCTCGTTTGAGCTTGCTTCTCACACAATAAGACGTCTTCAACTATGTTCTCCAGCACTTATCATTTCTGACCAAATTACTACAGATATGATTTTATAAAATAAACTTTATGTTCAACATCTACATCTGTGCTTCTGAGTTTTATTTGTATCTTCTGTTCAGTTCTTCACTCTCGGCTTACGTTACCAATGTAGGAGAGGACTTAAAATAAACCATCCTACAAAGGTACGATTGGAAATACTTTTGTTTGTTTGTTTGCACAAATAAAGCACAAAGGGAAACAAGTTGGGGTTTTCCAAACCAAGTCTCTTTTCGTATTCAGACTATTATTGACTGATTACTCACCATTCAATGCACTGGGTTTTTTTTGGTTCTTGAAAAAATGACTGTGGGTTCAGTCATTTTCTATGCGAATGCAATCTATCTACCCTTAAGCGTACTGCCGCTGGCACAGTGCCAGCTGATTTTCTGACTCGGAAATGCTAGCGTCACGTCATGTAAAAACGCACACGTAAATTTATAGTATGCGACTGACATGCCACCCATGCAAAATTGTACGCTACACAATTAAGTGCCCGAACGATCAACATGTTTAATAGTTGAGAAAGTCCCCAGTGCTCCCTTCTAGTTACGCCACTGCGCTATGTTATAATCTTCCATTATTTACTTAGCCCAAGCCTAGATCCAGGCCAAAGGGGCTGCACAAAGTGCCGGCGCAATGCTTCGAGAAAATTACACTCATACCTGGGTTATGGGGTTGACCCCATATAAATGTGTCCTCATGAGGAATACCAAACAAATAAACCCAACAAGATATAATTGTTATCCCTATACAATTTTACCTTATCAAATCCCAAGATACGCAAGATAGAATTATCTCAAAAACTAATTGATACAAAACTGTTCGGCCTAAAAATTCTATTTCCAGGCATTATATAGGTCGTCAATGCTCAAGACTGAGTTTAGACTGAAATGAACGTATGAAGTAATTGTGTGATGTGACTTTCGGCCTAAGCAACAATGATTCTGGTTGAAAACGACACCCTTATTCTCTGCACTGCAAAAACACCGGTGTTAAAAATAACACCATTGGTGTTGTGAGAGGTCCACACCACAAAAATTTAACACCGGTGTACCGGTGTTAAATTTTTGGTGTTATATCAACACCATGTAGTGTCATTTTAACAACTGCAAGTGTGAAAAATAACACTGTAAGTGTTAATGTAACACCAAGATAGTGTTAAAATAACACTAATTGGTGTGGACCTCTCAGAACACCGAACGGTGTTATTTATAACACCGGTGTTTTTGCAGTGTGATATTGGCAATTTTGACTCCTTAAGCATGGACCCGCTGTGTGGTTGAAAAAAGCACATCGAGGCAATGCCACCACCACGTGCGCGGAGATAGTTTCTGGCAGTGAGATTTAGTGAGATTCAGTGCGGTTAGGGTTAATCTGCGCATTCGCTGATGCGGATGATTACAACATATACATGACTGCCCCACCGGTAAAAACACCACTATTCATAGTGCAGTTACAGTTCACATATAAATTGTCTCACGACCTTTTGCAGTTAATGACTATATTTGGATAAATTGAAAATCTGTTGTCCAAAGATCACATATTTTACCTTTATTTCACAATTTGGCAAGGTCTCCGCAAGGTCTCCTAGTCCACAGAACCTACATTTTATATTACCAAATGGTCTTAAATTGGAAGCAGATTTCCATTATGATTTAGTTCTGCTATGGTTTTTCAAGATTTTGTGTAGATTTTTAAAAATTCTTGGTGGGAATTGTCTAAGTGGTGTATTGGGCGCTTTTTGGGCTACTTTTGGCAGCCATATTGTTTTTGATTTTTTGGATGGTATTGAAATCCATAAAATGGGAGTACTTGGCATGTAAATAATTTGCACACCACCTCTGTGGTATAATTAGGAATTCGGGATACGCAAATGTCTAAAAATAAATATAGCAGTCAAGATATGGCATTTTTGATTCCTTGGGGGCTATTTTGGGTGCTTTTAAGGTGCTTTTTGGGTGCTTTATGGGTGCCTTTTGGGTGCCTTTTGGGTGCTTTATGTCGTATGAATGTGGACCTTTTTAGTGGTAATTGGTATTTTGTGGATGTATTTGTATTTATTTTCATGCCACCACATATCTGATGATGGGATATATCAAATGAAACTGTGTTATCCGCTATTAGGACATTAGGGGGCGGGGGGGGGGGGGGGGGGGGGGGCACTCAATATATTAAACGCTGATATCACCTTAAGTGCCAAATTTTGAGAATATTGCCAGAGTCACCAAACCGGTGCGGAAAATTGAGCGATAACTGACAATACTAATCATGCTAATACAAACCGACAGGATATGAAAACAAATCTCTGCCTCTTTGTTTGTGTTGATTTACAGAGTTTAGGTTGCTTTTCAATTCTTTATTATTTCTCTTTTAATTTGACCTATTTCAAACAACAATGAATATTATTCTCATTTTAGCAGCCGTGTCACATACACATCTCTGAAAATTGATATATAGGTACAATTATTTCGATGTAATTACAAACTTAATGCCATCCATTTACTTTTTCAATACATTTAATGGTATTGAAACCACAATAAAGAAAATATTCTATAACTAGGAGTAGTAGGTATATTTATACAATTCATAAATAGAGCCTACTCATCGGCCATAAACAACCGATAAAATTCCAACAAGTTCAAAAGTTTTTGTTTCGTTGTATGACTTAAATGTAGGTTACACAGATGAACCATATCCTCCATTCATCATTTCCATTCAACGTTATATTTCCGTCACAATCATTTATTTATATGAATATCATAGTTATTAGGTCACGTAGGTAATAATTAATTTCCGAAGACCCTAAACATAAAAATAATACAACTATATCCTGTCTATTAAATCTACAATCCTGGTGTCATGAATTGCCAGTCCTACACTGCAAAAAGGTTGCTTAAATAATTATTTACTCAACATTTTACACAACGTTGTTGAAGTATGCAACCGTTTAACAGTTGCGTAAAATTTACCCAACATCCAACATGTTTTCACCAACAGTTGAACAATTCCAGTTACTCAGCAGTTGCACAATTTTAATTACACAACAGTTGGGTATTATTAATTAACCATTTGTTGGGCATTATGTGACTATTGCTTAATTTGTGAATTGTTTTCATTATATATTGAGCATTTTTGTATAGCAACTGTTGCTTAATTTATCAAATATAGCCATATGTTGGGTATTTTATTTGTGACAAGTTTTTATTATATATTGAGCATTATTGTATAGCAACACGGGGTAGGCAAAATAATGTGACTTCTGGGCGATGCAGCAGAGCTACATACATCACTTCCTCCCAGTAGTGAAATAATTTGTAATGGAATTCTAGGCGATGCAGCAGAGCTATATACATACACTATTCCTTTTCGGTAGTGAATCTGTAATTTATGTTAACATGTTATTTAACTATAGGCCTATATATAATATCTGACATCGCTTATCATTGGTGTTTTTTACTGTGAACGTTTGCCAAACGTAGTCTTGCTATCTGGGTATGAAGGTATAAATAGTCCATATTATATAATACACAAACATATTTATCATGTTTATGTGATTCTTTTGGTGGAAAATAGATCACATGACATGAACTATTCAGTATATGTCCATGTCGTGTATTCTTTTGGCTATAAAAATCGACTATTCAATATTCATCGCTAGTGACGTCGCTATAACACCGCTGAAATGATATTCATAAACAAATATAATATGTCAAACAAGGATGGCAATTTTAACTTATTTTGTCAGTGTATTCCGTTTTAGATGCCAAGACAGAATAAATCTAATTGTGGTCCTGCGCTGCAAAAAGGTTGCTTAAATATTTACTCAACATTTTACACAACGTTGTTCAAGTATGCAACCGCTCAACTGTTAAGTAACATTTGCCCAACACCGTTGGATAACATGTTTTCACCAACAGTTGAAGTATTCTAGTTACTTTAAAAAGTTAGGCAATTATATTCACTCAACAGTTGTTCAAGTATGCAACAGCTCACGAAATTGGTTTTTTTGGGACAACAGTTGCCTAAAATTCACATGTGCGTAACTTGCATCAACTGTTGCGTGATTGTCCTCAATGCTCATGCAACAGTTGCCAAAGTGAAATATTTTTACGCAACATATTTTAGCAACAGAAACAGTTTCCACCAACATTTTAAGGACATTATTTTCGACGAATTGCTCAACGCTGGGGATTTTTTACTTTTATACAACGCCTAACTTTCTACATATATTGAATGAATTTTAATCAACACGTCAACCAACGGATGATAAAAGTACTTTTAGCAACGTATTTTAAGCAACCTTTTTGCAGTGTATGGGGAGAGAGTCATCCTAGGCCTATCTTAAACAGAGCATGCTATACAAACGCTTACTATAAAACTAACATTAGCATGGATGAAAATAAGCTTTTGTAAACAAAGGCAGGTCTAATACTGCGATACCATCGATAAAAGCTCAATTGCTAAAATAAAGGGTTAAAAAAGTAAGCCCCCTAAAGTTAGACACTTTTGTTTTCAAGTATTATGACCATGTATCTGTTGTTTTTAGGCAACTGGAAAACCCTGCTCTACGGGGCCCGACTGACCCATTGTTATTTTTGAATTTGAGATGATATTTGTTTGTTTGTAATTTTGAAAATTGTTGAAAATTCACCAACATTTTTAAGAAATTGAAAATTGAAAAAATACAGAAGCAGTCTGATAAAGGTCGTCCGTTTTAAGGGTAGATAAGTGAACATAGAACATGTCTAAAAACTACGGATTAATGTGAGGAATTCGTTTAATACCGTTGTTTCATAATCGATATTTAATTCATGACCAGATTTATGCATGAAAATATTGTTTTACCCCAAATCGAGATTGATTGTTATAATAACTAGCGGCGTACTCTCGCTACGCTCGGGTCCCCGCTAGATGGTTATGCCACATTACTTATCTCTGAAATCACATAAACCCCCTACAGCAACCCGAACCAGGTTGATTTATAACCACAGCCCTTCTAAAGGCATTAGAAACCCCCTACAACCCCCCTAATCAGGTTGATTTATAATAATATCCCTCGTAAACCATTTACCGTGGCTACTTTATTAACTCCTACCTCTCAAACCGCATCAAGTTAACCCTCGGTACTTTTAAAACCACATATACCCCCTACAACCCCCCCCCCCCCCCCGACAGCAACTACACTAACCAGGTGGATTTATAATCATAACCCTCCTAAGCATTTTCCCCGGCTACTTTATTCTTCATTAACTCTTAAACCCTATCCTAAAACATTTACCTTGGTTTACCCCCCCCCCCCCCTCCCCTGCACACACCCATACCAGTTTGATTTATAATCACAACCCTCCTAAACAACCATTTCCCGTGGCTACTTCATTAACCCTCGGTCCCTTAGATTGTTTGGTATGCCAACTTAAGTAAAGAAATCAGGTTGCTCCATTAACCCCCGCAAAACGCTACTTGTATACCATTATAACCCTAGGCCTATCCTAAACCATTTCCCGTGGTTTTACACCGGCCGCCCCCCGGGGCCGCCCCCACCCCCAACATGACACCAAATACCCTACCAACACTGTACAGGCCTATAACCATTTCCCGTGTGGCTTCTACGCCATGTGTAGGAGTGCGTGTGCCGCGGCAGTGATCCCTTGCGCATACATGCACACGACGTGTTACCACGGTATGAGTACGCGGTAGTACGCGCAACGCACAATGTCGTTTAATTCTAGTGGCATTTATGAGCCAAATCTGAGAGGTTTTTTGCGGTTTTTGGAGACAATTGTTAACCAGTTTCACTGAAATAAACTTTAACACCCTTCCCGTTATTTCCTTTATCTTTCATGCAAATTAGGCGCCAATCTGATCACAACTAACGGAGAAATAAGGATAACAAACACACAAACAAACAAATACACAAACACACAAACACACCCCGTTTCCAGATTTATAGTAGGATTAGTCTTTCTTCCACCAAGAATTTGCATTTCTAAAAGGATTGTACTAATATTAACCCCACGATCACAATTTTGTGTGATCGCAAAATGTCGCTGGATTGTATGGGGGTGTCGTGTGGGTGGGGGTGGGGGGGGGGGGGGGGGTGATCAACAATCAAAAAGTACTGAGTAGGTAAGCGAAGGCGGGCTAATGAGGTTTTCAAGTGAGGTTCTAAAACATCACTCTTTTTTTCTCCCCCAAAATCGTGCCATAGCTGGTGAGTCTTTTATTAACTTTTTTCGTACAATTTGTAACATTTACGGAGAGGATACATGTATCTCCTCGCAGATGATTTGTGGGCGACTCTCATTGGAAGTTAATACAATTACACCTCTCTGTTTGAAATGTACAAAACATTGAGATTTCAGTTATCATGGTTATACAACTGCACCGTGTACCTTTCTTTCCAAGTTGACAGAGGGCGACCAGTGTCTACAATTTAATACAATTAAGGGGGGTCTAGGTTGGTCAGATATTAAAATTCAGTGCTTCAGACAAAAATGAGATATTAGCACAGTAGAAAACTGCTAAGTCTCTGCTTTAAAATGCTTTTTGTTTGATGTCAATTGGATTTTTGGTTCTGATGTTATGGTCAATTGAGTTTCGGGTGTCTCAAAATATCGGTGGTATTTTGTATACATTTGTATGTAGAAAACGCTCACCCTGCGATTTTAAGCATTTTCAGTTTTAATTATTTTTTGATCAAATAATTGTAACCTATGATTACATTTATTTATTAAAATATTAAAATAATTAATTACACATCATAAATCATCGAAGTCAACGTAATTTCTTATGTATTTCTTTATTTTTCTCACTCGGCTATTTTTAAGCCATTTATCTTTAAAAATCAATAAAAATGCTAATATAATTGCTATTTTCACCCAAAATGGCTCAAAATGTGTCTAAATTCATGCTCCTCCATAATTATTGAACATCTATTTTTATCCAAAATGTCAACTTGTTTTTTCTAGCCAATTTTGATATTTTTCATACGTTTTGCACGATATCTCGAAACTATAAAACACGTAAACTTGCAATATTGGTACAAAGATAACTAGAAAACTAAACCTCGTATCAGGGTGATATTTGGAATGATAATAAGCTTGAATAGGGGAATGAACCAATGAAGCCGGATTTTCAATTTATCTTTCCAAATTTGAATTATAACATGAAATTACCTGATTGGTCGGTTCCTGGTTACCATGGCAACCGTATAAAAAATCCGGCTTCATTAATTTGTGCGCATTGTTCCCATACATCATCTACCAAGGTATGGTGAATATGCAACATTTAGTTTTCTAGTTATCTTTTCCCAGTGTTTAGCCAATCAGAGGCCTTGTCTGGTTACCATAGCAACCAGATCAAAATAACGCGCAGTTTTTGAAACGCTGTTACCTAAGCTTCAATTTGATATATGACTCTAAGGGGTAAGCCCACGGTAACATTGAGAAAATCTGTTTCCAAATTTGGTGCAAATCAACCTAGACCCCCCTTAAGAACGGAACTAAAGCATATTTTTCAGGTTTCGATTCATGTGGTGTATTTATTTCAAGGCACACTATTCACGTTATTATCTCTATAGGTTTCTTTAACTGGGTACAGACCTCCATGTAAGTTTGCTACTTGCTAGCCGTATCTTTCCCGTTTTTTTAATTTTTTTATTTAACGTTATTGATATAAACACAGGACAAATGTCGCTTCTTTGCACAATTGGAGATTGATTTATTGCTCTTTTATTCATGGCATGTAATTGTTGGAGATTCCATAAACGACAAAAATGATATAAGTACGTCAGTATATATATATATATATATCAAATACCCAGGATAACTTTACTAGTCTGGATTGAATCTCTTATTTCGATGACAAAAGGTGTTTACTTCGTCAAATTCAATAGCAACATTCCACCTACTATTGTTTCCACGGCTCATTAGATAAAGAAGCCATTAACGACTCCTTTTTAAATACACCGACATTCGACAATTTGGTGCCAAGTTTTACGTTAGCAAATTCTATCATATATATTGTTATTTCCGTGACCCACCTCGAATAGTACACCTTTTGTAGTTCATACCAATGACCTTCTGTACAACACTTGAACTAATTCATGCGTTGCGGACCTCAAGTTGCTATTTTTAAATTGTTATTAACCCAGTCTTCAAAATAGTGCAATACGTTGATAATACTAAACAACAGTTTCTTTCCATGTCTTCAAACTTATTATGATTCAAATTATGTTCCTAATATCATAATGGGTAACACATGAAGGCCTCAAATTTTGATCCAAGTCTATTTATCTTCAAAATAATTATGATTCCAAATCATAATTGGTAGCACCCACCATTAATAAGTGACCTCGTCCTTTATCACTGGCTTCAGTACAAAGTTCGATGCCATCATCCAAATGGGTATGCCAATCACGCATCTTCAGTGAAGACCTCAAATGGGTAGCACACATCTCGAAGTGTTGTTGCATTTTATCTACAATGTGTCTCAGAATGATCTATACCGAGATAATGCGATTTTTTTTGGTACGAACTTTATTAATATTGTTTTCATGTATATCTTGCCCAAACGCCCAGCTTTCTTTTGAGTTTTAGATAATGAAAATCGGACATTTTCTGATGGAAAATACAGACTTTTTTGTAACGATAGTAGATTTCACGTTTTTGAAAATCTACAAAGTCGCCAACCCATTTGAACATTAAATTATTTCTGAAATGTTATTCGCATTATTATTGCACCGTCTTCTTATTTTAATTAGCTTTTTGATAGCAATCGATTGTTGTGTGCATAGAAAACAAAGCTTTGATTGATTAGGGCATGATTTGTTTTGCTTGAGTGCTTTTAATCTTCCTTTCTTTGGCGGGAGTTTGAATATAACTTATGAGGTGCTGGGTTCATTGTTTGAAATGCTAGTAGTGCTAGAGAGAACAGCTGTAAAGATGACTTATGTGAGCCAATATGAAAATACGTTTTTCATCTTCATTTTCGATTATGTCATGCCACAGCGGAACAAAAAGAGATATCTCAATGAAATTGACGGAATAAGTAGAAAAAATATCCACCATCATATCGCAAGTATTTAGATATGAAACATAATTTGTTTTATATATTTTCTATATATATTTTTGAAATACGGTATAGATCACTCTGAGACACCTTGTACTGCCGGCTTTGCAATATTCTTCAACAATAGTATAACACAACTGTTAGTGCAAAGCAACAACTTCTTTTCAAGTCTTTGTCTTGAAACTAATTACAATTGCTGTCATTTTTACTAAAAAAAATTGTACTTTTTACTAAATTAAATGAATAGCACACATCAAGTGTTATTGCATTTATCGAAATGGGCAGCACATTAAATCGTACCAAACACACACTACAATAGTATAAAACAGCTGTTAATACTAAACAATAGCTTCCTTCCATGTGTCTTCAAACCAACTTTGGATTATAATTATTTCCTTATATCATAATGGGTAGTACACATCAAAAAGTGTCGTCGCCCCCTGCCGCCAGCTTCTGTACCAAGTTCGATGCCACCATGGGTAGCCACATACCAAACACGTAGTTTCTGTGAAGGACTGACATTTCTATATATAAATCGTTATTAACCCCAATATTCAACAATAGATTTATAACACCACTATTAATATTAAACAACAGCTTCTTTCCAAATCTGTTTGCCCCTAATTGTGATTGCTGCAATTTCTTCTAATATGAACGACATACGAAATAGATCGAGAATAATATAAAACTTAAGAACTAGATTTGTTTGGGTGCATTATTTCCAAAAAACAACACAAAACACAATAAATAAAAGAAATTGTTCGAAACTAATTTAAAATATAAGAACGGGGTTCTTGTTTCTAAACACAACACAAAATACAACAATTTTGTTGGCTCTTTATTTCCAAACACAACAGAAATTGCAACAAATAATAGAAAGCATAAGAAATATATCGAAAATAATATACAATATAAGAACTAGATTTTCCGGGGTGCTTTATTTCCAACACAACACAAAACACAACAAATAGTAGAAAGCATAAGAAATAGATCAACAATAATATAAAATATAAAAACAAGTTTTTTGTTAGTTGTAAGTTTGCTTTATTTCTAAACACAACACAAATCACAACCAATAATAGAAAACGTAAGATCTAGAATTTTTGGAGTGCTTTAAATTTATTTCCAATCACAACACAAAACACAACAAGTGATAGAAAACATGGGTAGCATGTCATCATCCTTCATCTCCTCTGTTGAACTAACTACACTGGTTGCCAATTGACAAACGTATTAAGTTAAAAACTCTCCTTTATATCTAAGTCTCTGAATGGTCTGTTGTCGATTTACCTTTCTGACTGCATTGCCATTTATGTTTAATCTAGGACAGGTCTGCGCTCCAACCTCGACAAGACCCGTCTTGTTATTCCCAAAAGTAAAAGACAGATTGGCTATGGATCATTCGGAGTCTCTGGCCCAACACTCTGGAACACTCTGCATTCAAACGCAGCCTCAAAAGTCATTATATTCTTTGTGATTCCTCTTGCTGATGTTGTATTATGTATAGGTTTTTTTTGCTTTTGTATTATTGTTATCTATTATATATGTAGGCCTATTTCGTTGTAAATCAAAATGATCATTCTTTAGGAATTGCGCTGTATAAGCGCTGTTTATTATTATTTATTATTAGCACACACATCAAGTGCTGTTGCTACGACAAACGATCCGACCATTGAAATCGCAGCGTTTTGAAATAAAGGTCTGTTAACCCTAACACCCGAGGCACCTTTTTCAAAGATTTTTTTTCGCGGCCAAAAAGGGCTCCACGCCCTTGGGGCTCGAACCCCGGACCTCTGGGTTCAGAGGCGAGCGATCTACCGCTACGCCACGGGGGTCAACAATACTTGGCTCAGTATGCTTCGCCAAGTATATATCCTGGGGCCATTATTTCATCGAAAAACTGCTACGCCGGGTGACACAAGCACACCGCATCGTAGTAATTTGCATTACTCAAGAGGGTTAGGGTTAATGAGACCAAAATTGGAAAATGGAAAAAAAAGAAAAATTGAAAGAAAAATTGCTCCTTAACTCTACCCCCGAGGAACCTTTTTCCAAAGATTTTTTTCGCGGCCAAAAAGCGAGGGGAAAACGCCCCCACGCCCCCACGCCCCGGAGCTCGAACCCCGGAGCTCGAACCCCGGACCTCTGGGTTCAGAGGCGAGCGATCTACCGCTAGGCCACGAGGGTCAACCATACTTGGCTTAGTATACTTCGTCATGTATATAGCCTGGGGCCATTATTTCATCGAAAAACACACCGCACTGTAGTAATTCGTGGTACTCAAGAGGGTTACGGTTAATTATCATATTGATGACAACACAATATTCCCTGATAAACTCGTGCTGTTGCAAAATCGGTGTTGTGTGCTGACTTTGTTGCTTAATATTCAGTCGAAATACAGCTTAACTGTTCCCATTGGACAATTATTTGGTCAATATTGTATTTCAAATATTTAACACGAATAATTAAAGCTAGGAATTACGCTATGTAAAAATCAATCGAATGCGGATACGGCAAACGGTCAATTAGGGAAAGAAAATCAAAAGTAATTATACTACTGGAATGTTTTATCGGTCAAAATGTTGAACGGCTGTACTGATTTGGTGTTATGCGATGTATTTTAATCATTATAATTAATTAGGTTAGAAATAGATTGAATAAAGAAAACGCACGTCTGAAATAGTTCGAATAATAGGCCTACGTTGTTAAAAGTTTAATTTAATTAATTGGTTTAGTACCCATCGAGTTGGGGTTTCCAAATAAAAACGAAACTGATCAAGAGATTGTTGTTACAATTCGACTGTATTTAGTGTTCATACAATTCTCGAAAAGTGTTATCTTCTATAGACTCCTAGGCATAATACCTTCTAATATGTAATATTGTTGAAATTGATTGGAAACGGTAATGTCGTCATCAAAACCTTACGTTTCTAATAATATATCAAAATAAAATGTCAAGTCATTATTTGACATGCCAATTATATTACGTTCCGTTCATTTACTTTTTAGATTAACAAAATAATTGATGGATTAACTGACATTACAAAAAAGTTAAAATGGAAGTAAATATAATAATATGTATAGACGCTAGCGACAAAGAAAATGCTGGTGACAAAGTAATTGCGGTTATGTATGATTGGTTGTGAACCAACTGCGGCTTTGCTTCTCACGCGATCAAAAATAGACTAGAACAGTATTTATTTTCTATTATCACATTTTCATTTATGCAAAATGCGATAGGTCGTGATACCACACATTGTTGTCAAGTTACTAAAGAAATTACCTATCTAACCGTGACAATAACCAATCAAATCGCTGTCGTGAGAAATAAAAGTCAAGCAAGTATGATATTGGTTGAAAAGTAATACTATAGTCATGCTAGTAGCTGATATGTTGAAAGGAGCAAATGAAGAAATGGACCACCACATTTTGTGCCATTTATTTCTAGTAATACTTAAAGGGACACAATGTCATGTTGAATTTATTTTATTTTAATTAATTTACTTCAGAATTCAAGATGAACATTAAAAATTGCCATTATTGTTGTTTCTACTAAAAAAAACCCAGCAAAACTTGATTAAAACAATGTTTAAATATATGTTGGAATACCACCCCTAACCCCCGGGGGTGGGGGGTGGGGGGGGGGGTTACTTTCGCCAAAATCGTACGTGGATGTGCCTACCGGACTTCGAAATGTGACTTTCCCTATACCTATTTTTTGGCTAATTTCCCACCCATCAATATACCAATTTTGTAAGAAAAGGACCCAATTGTGTACAAATTGGGCGCTTTTTCAAAAAAATGCCTCAAAATACACCCAATTTATGCCAATTGGGCGCTTTGGTTTGTGATGAAAACCCCCCCATCGCTATACCAATTTTTGCGAAAAGGCACCTCAAAAGGTAGGCACATATACGTATACCATATCAATGTGAGACCCCCCCCCCCCCCCCCCCCCCACGGGCCCTAACCATGTAAAATTCTGGTTGCGACTCAACCAGCATTTTTGAATCGACGTTTGGTTGTACAAAGAGAGCTGATTTTTCTTAATCCTTATAGGTGTGAGGTCATACATTTAATGCAATTGTAAAAATATACAAATCCTAGTTGTTATCATACATTTCTGTAATTGAGGGCGCTGCCTTCACCACATCTCTTAATGCCCCTTTAAGGGGACAAGTAGAGACTGGCGATAAAATTGATATTAGAAAACAATAAAAAGTTTCTCTCACACGTCTAGACAAAATAATAACCCATTCACCCTAATATAAGCAGACATGGTCATCAACTTTGTTTCATGTTGTAGCACACCAAAATGAGGGACTATGCGGCTGTGTGTTTTTTCAAGATATAGGCCTAGATATAAATCGACATAAAAGAATAAGAATAAGAATAAGAATATGCGGCTGTACACATTTACTTCCATGATTACATTTTTTTTCTACATTGATCTGACATATAAACCAATGATGAGATGGTTACTGTGTGAATTGGCAATTTTTTGATATTCTGGCTATAACCAGATTGCGTCAGAAAGATCAAAATCTGGTAATTACTTTAACACATGTTTTGCCCGGATGTTTTGTACTGTTTTGGGAAACGCCCTGTTGTCGCAAGAGACTACCACAATTCCCATACTAATCAACGCTCTTTTCATACATGCCGTGTCAAAATGGGTAGCACACACGAGGCAGCGGTGTCGCCCTCTATCGCTGCCGTCGGTACAATGTACAATGCCATCAATCAAATGGGTAGCACATTAATTCATTCTAAACAATTACTTTCGGAAGAACTGAAATTACTCTTTCAAAATCATCATTTGTCCCAATCTTCAACAATAAATTAACACAACTATTGATACTAAACAACATGTTCTTTCCCAGTTTATTTGTCTTCAAACAAATTATAATTGCTGTGAATTTCTTTTTAATATCAAAATGGGTAGCACACATGAGGTAATTTCTTTTTAATATCAAAATGGGTAGCACACACGAGGGAGTGGTGTCGCCTTTTATTGCTGGCTTCGGTAGAAAGTACAATGCCATCAACCAAATGGGTAGCACATTAATTAAACTATTGATACTAAACAACCGGTTCTCTCCCAGTTTATTAGTCTTTAAACTAATTATAATGGCTGTGAATTTCTTTCTAATATCAAAATGGGTAGCACACATGAGGAAGTGGTGTCGCCCTCTACTGGCTTCGGTACAAAGTACAATGCCATCGACCAAATGGGTAGCACATTATTTCATCCTAAACCACAACTTCTATGACGAACTAAATTGCTATTTCTAAATCGTCATTTACCCCAATCATCAATAATATATTAACACAACTATTGATACTAAACAAGAGCTTCTTTGCCAGTTTATTTGTTTTCAAACGAATTATAATTGCTGTATATTTCTTTCTAATATAAAAATGGGTAGCACATTGCTCGCTCCGGTACAAAGTACAATGCCATTAACCAAATGGGTAGCACATTAATTTATCCTAAACAATTACTTTTCTGAAGAACTGAAATTGCTGTTTCTAATTCATCATTTACCCCTATCTTCAACAATAGATTAACACAACTAATAATACTCATCCAGCAAAGTACCCGTCATCACTGGAGTCCCCCCCCCCCCCCCCCCCCCCCCCCCAAAGGTCTGTCCTGGGGCATTGCCTATTTCTCTACTATATAAACGACATAGCGGAGCAGCTTACATCAACAACTCGCATTTTTGCTGACGATACAATGATTTATATGGCAGTTAAAGGGAAAGAAGACGCTATTAAAATTTATCAAGCGGATCTCGACAAACTCATTGATTGGGAAGAAAAATGGATGATTCAATTTCACCCTGACAAATGAGAAGTAATCAGCATCCTAAACCAATACTTCTATGACGAACTAAATTGCTGTTTCTAAATCATCTTTTACCCCAATCTTCAACAAAAGATTAAACCAACTAATAATACCTAACAGCAGCTTTTTCCCAGCTTATATGTTTTTTGTTGCTAGCTTTGGGACAAAACACAATGCCATCAACCAAATGGGTAGCACATTAATTCATCCTAAACAATTACTTCTCTGAAGAACTGAAATTGCTATTTCTAAATCATCATTCACCCCAATTTTCAACAATTGATTAACACAACTATTGATACTAAACAACCGGTTCTCTCCCAGTTTATTAGTCTTCAAACTAATTATAACTGCTGTGAATTTCTTTCTAATATCAAAATGGGTAGCAGACATGAGGAAGTGGTGTCGCTCTCTATTGCTGGCTTCGGTACAAAGTACAAAAGTACAATGCCATCGACCAAATGGGTAGCACATTAATTCATCCTAAACCATTTCTTCTATGACGAACTAAATTGCTATTTCTAAATCAACTTTTACCCCAATCTTTAACAAAAGATTAAACCAACTAATAATACCTAACAGCAGCTTCTTTCCCAGCTTATATGTTTTCAAACGAATTATAATTGCTGTGAACTTCTTTATAATATCCAAATGGGTAGCACACATGAGGAGGTGGTGTCGCCCTCTATTGCTGGTTACGGTACAAAGTACAATGCCATCAACCGAATGGGTAGCACATTAATTCATCCTAACCAATTACTGTTCTGAAGAACTGAAATTGCTGTTTCTAAATCGTCATTTACCTTTTTTTCCCTTCTTTTTTTGGTATATAAAGAGCCAATGTGAACAATAGCCCAACAGACATTAACTGGGTTAATGAACGGAGTGATTACAAATCAAACGGGTAACTCTGGGGAGAGAGCTCTGATGGGTCAATCAATTGGTTCACTGCAACTCAGAAAATAATCAAAAATACAAGTAAACACAATTGGGCAAGTAAAAAAGCCAATGAAAGTGGCGTGGACAGGAATAGGATAAACACCCAAACAAAGAATAACATCAAAAAATAAGAGAAGAAAAATAATATCTGGAGGTCATTGATACATCGAGAGAGCTTAGCCAACATACTCTGAAGAGTTGGAGAGAAAATGTCTGTTAACACGACATTTAAAAGATTGTAGTCCTTCCTCTTGGATGTTGCTAACAACATTGACTGGAAGACTGTTCCACAGTGGAACAGCTGTATGGATGAAACTTCTGTCTAAGCAACAAGTTCTGGCAGGCGGCAGTGAAAGGGCGTGATCTGGCATTGCAACACTTGAACGCGTAGCACGACGATGAACAGTGGTGTGGGGAGCAATGCTGCTAAATCTTGTGGGCAGTGGTTGGTGTGCATTTTGTACAAACTGTGGCTGCTGCTACCTGTCGCCTGTGAAGTAGGCTCGTGATGCTGAGATGCGCGGTAGACCAGTAGTGTCATGAGCTCCAACCTCAATCACCAACAAAAGATTAACACAACTAATAATACTAAACAACAGCTTCTTTCCCAGTTTATTTGTCTTCAAACGAATTATAATTGTTGTGAATGCGCTGTCTGTCAAAATGGGTAGCACATACAGACGACGCTGGTCACGATTTGCCTAACTTTGCAATTCGTATTGGATTAACACGTAATCGCGAATACACATCGAAAAATTATAAATATCACATTCCTAGGTACAGCTATATTAAATAATCCCAAAACCAAAGGAGTTGGATTTATAACCAACTCCACTCTAAGTGTTCTTTCTTTTCATTTTGCAAGTTAAAAACAGTTCTTGGACATGCTGGGTAATTTAATTTAGTCACATGTTTAGCTCGAAATTTCATTTCATACATCTCAATCTTGATGCGAAGGGGTAGAAAAGGGATAGTCATAGGCAATAATATATAATACTTAACGATATTATGGCCTTATATTATGTTTCATGATTATTGGGGAAATAACGATAATTTAAATAGGTATTAGATATTAGATAATAGTTTGACACCGAAGGTATTATCTGCTACCGTCACCCAGCGGTCTAAGGCATTGGCCTTCATAAATCGGGAGTCTTTCTTTCCGTGTGAGTTCGAATCTCGCTGGGGTCACTTTTTCTTTTGTCTTTATTTTTGCACCAAATGAGTTGTTTTATCAGTTAAACACTGGACATTTAATTTATACTTATAATATACAAATGCCTTTTTTCCTCTGAAATATGACATTTGATTAAAAATAATATAAGAGAAATGTACGGCTTTTCAAGAAGCACGGCGAAGGCGGATCCCGACGATTTATTATTTTCTTTACGTGTTGCCGGTGTATTCTTACAAAACAAGCACGTGATCAGGGGTCTTGCCACAATGATTTTTCGTGACCGGCATCATCTGAGCACATATGAGGAAGTGGTGTCGCCCTCTATTGCTGCCGTCGGTACAAAGTACAATGCAATCAAATAAAAATGGGTAGGACATTACCTCAAACTAGAAAAATACTTCTCGGAACAACTGAAATTGCTATATCTAAATCATCATTTTATCCCAATTTTCAACAATAGATGAACACAACTAACAACAGCTTCTTTTCCAGTTTATTTGTCTTCAAACCAAAAATTATTGCTGTGAATTTATTTTGAATATCAAAATGGGTAGCACACGTGAAGAAGTGGTGTCGCCTTCTATTGCTGGCTCTGGGACATAGTACAATGCCATCACCAAATGGGTAGCACATTAATTTATCCTAAACAATTATTTACCTGAAGAACTGAAATTGCTGTTTCTAAATTGTCATTTACCCCCAATCATCAATAATATATTAACACAACTATTGATACTAAACAAGAGCTTCTTTGCCAGTTTATTTGTTTTCAAACGAATTTATAATTGCTGTAAATTTATTTCTAATATAAAAATGGGTAGCACACATGAGGAAGGGATGTCGCCTTTTATTGCTGGCTTCGGTACAAAGTACAATGCCATCAACCAAATGGGTAGCACATTAATTTATCCTAAACACTTACTTTCCTGAAGAACTGAAATTGCTGTTTCTAATTCGTCATTTACCCCTATCTTCAACAATAGATTAACACAACTAATAATACTCATCCAGCAAAGTACCCGTCATCACTGGAGTCCCCCAAGGGTCTGTCCTGTGGCGTTTCCTATTTCTCTACTATATAAACGACATCGCGGAGCAGCTTACATCAACAACTCGCCTTTTTGCTGACGATACAATGATTTATATGGCAGTTATAGGGAAAGACGACGCTATTAAAACTTATCAAGCGGATCTCGACAAACTCAATGACTGGGAAGACAAATGGATGATTCAAGTTCACCCTCACTAATAAAGTAATCAGCATCACTCGCAAGAAAATACAGACCATCATCAAATACACTATGCCTGGCCACCAGCTTCAGCATGTCAACTGTTTGAAATATCTAGGCCTTACAGTGACAGACGACCTGTGCCGGGATAAACATTTTGACCGTGTCGTTTCCAAAGCAAACAACACCTTAAACTTCTTGCGTCGAAATCTGAGAATCACAAATTCCAACGTAGTAGCTCATGCCTACAAATTTCTCGTTCGGCCTCTTCTTGAGTTTAGTTTATCCGTTTGGGATCGCCACGCCGAAAACCTCAACCAAAACGCTTTAGATGGTTCAACGCCGGGAAGTAAGGTTTACACTCAACCGTTATTACTGGCTTCGGTACAAAGCAAAATGCCATCAACCTAACCAAATGGGTAGCACAATAATTCATCCTAAACAATTACTTTTTTGAAGAACTCAAATTGCTGTTTCTAAATCGTCATTTACTCAATCACCAATGATAGATAAACACAAATTATAATACTAAACAGCAGCTTCTTTCCCAGATTATTTGTCTTCTAACGAATTATCATTGCTGTGAATGTCTGTCAAAATGGGTAGCACACATGAAGAAGTGGTGTCGCCCTCTATTGCTGCCGTCGGTACAAAGTATAATGCCATTAACCAAATGGGTAGCAAATTAATTTATCCTGAACAATTACTTCTTGGAAGAACTGAAATTGCTATTTTTAAATTCATCATTTATCAAAATTTTCCAACTGTTAAGGGGGGGGGGGGGGGGGGGGGGTGGAATCTCAGGTACAGCCTCCGTAAAACTGCCGTAACTTCTTCAATATTCATTTAATCTTTATAAACGTATACAGTTTTTTTGCAGAAAAGGGTTCAATAAATCCAACCATGATAATGAAATTGACCATTTTGGAAAACATTTATAAAAAACACCTTTTTTGACCCATTTTAGGTTTGGAAAAGATAACTCAAAATATATTTTGTTACATTTTGTCATACTAGTTTTATGATAATCCTGATAACATTCCCCAGGAGCGTTTTTTTTATTTTAATATTTTATTTTTAATTTATTGAGTTACAGACCAAAAAGTGCCAAAAAATGTGATTTTTTACCGCCAAAATCATGAAAATCACAATTTTTGGGGGCCTCCACATTTTGGCCTGGCCCAGGGCCCCCCAAAAGATAAACCCGGCACTGGGTCCACTTGCTTAGATCAGTGAGGTATTAAATTCTTAGCACCTCCCTGCTTAAATGCTTGTTAGGGCTTTAAGTTGAAAATGATTTCTTTTTAAACTGCATTTTTTTTAAAATTATTGAATTTCAAAAATAATGTATTATAGCCTTTATTTGACCATCACGAGACAGTGACGTAGCTGCGTATTCTTCTAATTACAGCACATAATACATAATGAGCACGCCTACTCGGCGAGTCGCTGGCGTATACATACAAGCAATGAACGACGTAAGATACATACGCCCAGTGAAGGCTGTGCCTGTTAAGTTACGTGACTGTCCAGAGAGAGAGCCAAGTATAACTTATAGCACTTATAGCACGAGGCAGCTGCCGGGTGCCGAGTGCTATAAGGAATTAATAGTTACAATAATGCATACAAAAATTGAACTGCGACCGACCATCGCATCAGTCATCTTATCGCGGCATATTTTTGGTGCTACCTATACAGTAGACATAACCGCCCTATCAGTCATATAAGTATGAAAATTGTGTTTGATGCTATCTTCTGTAGATAGCACCCCGCCATATCAGTCATATCTAAATACAAAAAGTGTATGGTGCTATCTTCAGTAGATAGTAAACCTCCTAAATTATATATCTGACTGCAAAATGTGTTTGGTGCAATCTTCTTTAGATAGCAAAGAACGAAAATCTAAAACCATAAATGCATACTCAACTTGGTGCTATCTCCAGTAGATAGCAACCACCGTGTCATATATTAGGAGGCAAAATATGTTAGATGCTACCTTCAGTAGGTAGCGAGCGCCATATATGTCATAATTATATGCAGAATGTGTTCGGTGCTATCTTCGGAACAACCATATTGCATGTATAATTGCAAAAGTGTGTTTGGTGCTATCTTCTGAATCTACCGTCTATAGCAGCGGTTCTTGACCTTTTTAGCCCCAAGAACCCAACAGACATTCTTTGTCAGTACCGTAATCCCCTCCCCCAAAGCAATGTGAAAGAAACAGCCCGATTTATTAAAACTAAAACTGCTTAGTTGTATGATGCGAGCGTAGCAAGCAGGATATTTTGCATATTTGAACATTTCTTTTGGGTTTTTCTAAGCCTTTTAGAGCGAAATAGTAAAATGGTTCCCCAAAAAGCTATATTTATGACCCCTTCATGATCCCCTGGAAAACCCAAAACGACCACATGGGGTCATGACACCAAGGTTAATAATCGCTGGTCTATTATAGCAAACGCCTTATCATTACTATAAAAATGCCAAATGTGTTGGAGCTATTGTCAGTAGATATAGCGACCACCATATCAGTCATATATTACTTAGTGCGACATGTATCAGGTACTATCTTCTGTAGATGCCCACGAATAGTGTCAGTCATATCTACCGTCACAATAGCGACCACCATAATTATTGAAATGGGTTTGATCCTATCTTCAGTAGATAGCAACCGACGTAGGCCTACCAGTCATATCTAAATGCAAATTGTGGATGATGCTTTCTTCGATAGATGACTAGCGCCATGCCGTATAGCAGTCTTATAAGGATCACGTCAAAACTCGACCGCCAGGCAACCGCCGGTTACGGCCGGTTCCGCCCAGTTCTCACAAAACGTGTCGTCTGTTATAATATACACACATAATGAGGTCAAATAGTTACACTCTGGTGAACACGACCGGTTGATAGTGCCTCGTCACACGCGTGAGCAATAAAATCTTGAAGTAATGGGCTTTCAAGTCTCATTTGACAACCAGTACAATACAGCTATTGATTTTCGCTGAGGTTGGCTTTTTCAATCTGTTTATATAGCTCAATTAACTTTTTTAAATCAATACCGAAAGTCTATGATTTTTTAATTTTTTATAGAACGATTATAGAGAGAGCTATTATGACCGCAAAGTAACAGATTGATAGTGTAAATTGGTCCGGTTACAGCATCAAGTCAATCGGCGGTTGTTCAGTGTTGCATGCGCGAATATTCATATACCAGTAAAACATTTGACCTGAAAGGACCGGGCGGAACCGTCCGTAACCGGCGGTCAACGGGCGGTCGAGTCTTCAGTTGATAGCAACCGCCGTATCAATCATATCTAAATGCAAATTGTGGTCGATGCTTTCTTCGATAGATGACTAGCGCCGTGCTTTAGAGGTCAATATCCTAAAGGAAATTGTGTTTGATCCTATCTTCAGTAGCAACCGCCGTATCAGTCATAAATGCAAAATGTGTTTGATGCTTTCTCGATATATAGATAACTAGCGCCGTGCCTTATAGCAGTCATTATCTATAATGTAAAATGTGTTTAATTCTTATCTTCAGTAGGTAGCAACCGCCGTATCAGTCATATCTAAATGCAAAATGTGTTAGATGCTTTCTTCGATAGATGACTAGCGCCGTGCCATAAAAGTCATTATCTTAATTGAAACTGTATCTTCAGTTTAGCAACCGCCGTATCAGTCATATCATAAATGTATCATGTGTCTAGTGCTATATCCAGTAGAAAGCAACTGCCGTAATCAGTGATATCAATGCAAAATCATATTTTATTGAAAATTTTTTCGGATCTATATTCAGTTAGTTAGCTATACCACCGTGGTATTAGTCATGACGGTTGTGTCAAACCGTGGTGCTATCTCCAGTAGATATAGCAGACGCTGTATCTGTCATATCTAAATGCAAAAGTGTTTAATGGTTTCTTCTAGCAAGCCCGTTCCGTAGATACAAAGGGCAATGTGTTAAGTGTTATCTTCTTAATTAAAGGCATATTATGTGATCTTTTCCAGAGAGCGCCCTCTTTTCATTATTTTTTTTAGAAAGTAGATTTTCTTGCAGATTTATATTTCTGATCATAAACCATACATACATTCCAAGTTACAGAGCGATACGATTCCTAATTACCTCAAAATCATGGTTTTAGAGTGAATTTAAGAGTGAAAATATAAACTGTCGGATTTTCCGACAGTTTATTTTCACTCTAAAATCATGATTTTGAAGTAATTAAGAATCGTATCGCCCTGTAACTTGGAATGTATGTACGATTTATGATCAGAAATGTAAATCTGCAAGAAAATCTTCTTTCAATTTTTTTTTCTCGATTTTTTGAGGGCGTTCCCTGGAAAGATCACATAATATACCTTTAAGATAGCAACTGCCATATAAGTCATATCAAAATGCAACATTTATTTAGAGTTATCTTCTATTAATTTGATGGATTCATCAGCTAACAACTGCCGTATCAGTTATATCTGATAGATACGGTAGATGGATAAGGACGAAATGCCATAACTATCTACTTTGTCATGTTTTGGTGCTATCTCCAGTAGATACATGTATAGCATCCACCGTGTCATATCAAAATGCAAAATGTGTTTGATGCTTTTATCTTCAGTAGATAGCGACCGCCTTATTACATATATTCATATCTATATTAATAATGTGTAAGGTGCTATTTTCTGTAGAAGGAAACCAGCATGTCAGCTAAGTCGAAATGTGTGTGTACTCGTCAATTTTGCGAAATGTTGACGCACGCGAACATTTCATGCTTTACAGTACTTTTCAGTGGCGTAACTAGAATCTTCATATTGGGGGGGGGGAGAAATGTAAATGAACCGACAAGATGAGTCCGAGTTGAATAATGCGCGCATAGCGCGCGAAGTTTTTAGAGTTTACACATATTTTCAGCCCGATTACTGTACATTTTGGCTCTAAACAAGAATGCTCACGTAGCGTGCAAAAAATTTTCATCAGTGTACTTTTGACCATCATAATTCCATGATTCCTCTGGTCAAATGAACCGACAGTGCCAGCGACACGACGTCAATATTGGGGGGGGGGGGGGGGGGGGGGGCGATCGCCCCCCTCTGGCTACGCCACTGGTACTTTTATCTGAAACTTGCTCCCAGTTGAAAATGCCAATGTCTAGGTAGTGTGAATGTCAACAAGTATATACACCAGGGTATCTGTATCAAAAACTAGCTCCTGGTCAACTAGAAATAGCTCTTAATTCCAGTGGCTGCAGCTCAAGCCCCATCCCGTTATGTCCCCCAAACCATATAAAATGTTGACTTTTAATATCAAAATCAGCTTAAAATTAAGCTTGCCCCCTCCCCCAAATGTTTTGTTTGATTGTTTGATGCTGGTGCCACCACTGCTTGATTCACACCAAATTTCCATGAAAAGACTGTTATTTTTCTCCTTGACTGAAATGAATATGGGAAGGCCCTTATTTTCAGGAAGAAATCACTTATATGATAATGTAATGTATGTATTGCACCATCATTTATTTTTAACATATATGCCTACAAGGCAACAACTTATTTCTTTAAATATATTATTACACCGTGTTACAATATAATTCACTGTATTGTGGGTATTTCTCAAAAATTCCAGGGTTACCATATATATGTGTGTAAGTAAATGATCAGAAAAATAATGAACTTGAAGGAAAATGTAGAGTTGAAAACTCCAGTCTCATTATAAGTACACTCTAAATTAAAAAGACTTAAAATTTAAATCTTAGTTGAGACTTACAATAATTTAAGTCTTAAAGACTTATTATTACACCATCTTTTCGAACCATCTTTTCTAAGAGTGTAAATCAATCAGATGATGATGATGCGTGCACAAGATCCAATCTGATGCCATCATTACTGACATTATTAAAAGGTATGTTTTAGTTTAGTGTACATCCGAGAGTATTTTGAAAAGTTTTCACGGTGATAAGATGTAGACTTTACTAGAATTTGTGTTTTTCTGTTCGGACTGGATGGATGGAGTAAAAGTCAGGAATGCCCTATGCGTTGTTCACTGAAGCCGTGATCGGCTCCCGGATGCGTAACTTTTGATTGCAACTATGATGGACCACATCCCTTTGTGTTACTACACTTTATTATTATTTATTATTATTATTATTATTATCTCAAAATGCTCATGGAACACTTAACTGAAACATACCTTTTAATATGTCAGTAATGCTGGCATTGAAGCCATTTTCTGTCAAGACTACTACGCCTCACACGCAACAAAATTAACATGGATTTCAATTTTTTTTTTCAATTTGGAAGTTTAAATCCTAAAAGGTTTTGTTATTTCATGATTTATATCTTTAACATAGATTTAAATTTTAAATCTTAATAAAGATTTATTTTTTAAATCCTTGAGGAACTGAATTTTGTAAAACTTTGTATAGACTTATTTTAATCCTATATTGATTGGTCCCTAACTACAGTCTCTGAAAGTTTTAAAAGTAAATCTTATGGATCTAAATTTAAATCCCTGCAATTAAGAGTGTACAGAGAAACCCATTTACCGGAGTG
>CM069459.1:36935154-37276971 GCA_035610835.1 Ophiura sarsii
TTTTATTTTTAGGTTTTAATGATTTTCTTTATTGAATTGGGCGAGTCGGATTTGTTTAAAACTATCAGCATGGGTCAACTTTTTTCTTCTTCCTGGCTGATGGGCATTTTTGTTTTTCATGGATAGTAAACAAAGTTTTTTTATTTTTAGAAAACTTCCATCTTACGCTCGCACATTGGTTTCAGTATTGAATTTCCGAGACATTTATATGAAATCATATCATTTCATCCGGCACTGCACATTTCTCTTATTAAAACCTACTTTATAAGTAAATATACACGCATGACGGTCAATTATCTTAACAATAGTTCACCCTCAAACTCCTAGTTGGGGATAAACATTATGATATGCTTCAGCAAACCCTACGTTTTATCAGGGACAATCGGTTTTATGCATAGCTCGCTTAAATTGTTATCTTTGTGTTTACATGCCAAGCGTGTATAGTTTCTATTTGGCATGCCAAAATAACGGTTTTGCTACCGCGTGGGGGGGGGGGGGGGGGGGGGAGGGTACTCACGTATATTGGCCATATGGGTATGTGCGGCAGCCAAGGACCCCTTTTCACGCCTTTCGGCCGCTCCTTAAAAGACCACCTTTTCATCCACTGACAGTTCCATAAGACTCCCTTTTCATTCATTGGCAGTTCCCTTAGACCCCAAATTTAACCCCAAAAATAGCGTGTTATTAATAATTGATATTATTTATATTTAAGATATTTCTGTGCTTTTTTGCAAATATCAAAGGTGTTTAAAACTGTCAATCGTCCTAGTAATCTGCTAAAAAAGAAAAATCATGGCTAAACATTAGGCCTACCCACACAGAAACCATACAAACATAGCTGATGATGCGCTTGACAACATAATGTATAGGCTTTTGTCTAACATAGGTCAAGCGAAACATGTCCTGTATACTATGGTTTTTGAATTTCTGAAAACACATTGAATTTCATAATGTCTTAAACGTACAACAAGTTATTTTAGGATTTTTACCTGGCTCACTTTTTTACTCTCTAAACATCGGTATTTTAAACATCTTAATACCGACTCGCCTCACTTTTCTGGATGGGGGTAAATGACAACAAACATGCAGACGGGACGTGGTAATATTCATAGGTCACTTAGAGGAAATCCAATGACACGCAATACCTTTCTTTTGATGAGGTGCATTCAATCGTGTTAAACAAACATGAGGGATGCTTTTCTGTACATTGCAGTCTTTACAACAATACAATAACAGTTATAGAAAAGGAATTAGTCTCCAACATTGCATTATTTGCACTATGCATCTCATAATGGCGACACTGTTTGTGATAGATCCAGGCAGTCACCGATTTTTGTATCTCTTAACTGATTGGCTGTGTGTAGATATCTCTCTGGGAGGAATTCCCATGCCAGAGGGCAATTTAGGCTTTCTTTCTTTCCATAAATTGTTTTCACAGATTATCCATTATGTTATAAATGTCTTAACAGGTCTACTGTTGACTTAACTAGGATTCTATGTCAGCTCAAGCCATGGACTGTTCCTCACATGAACCCTGGACTTCTCCTCAATTAATTAAAATAAAACCCTGGACTTCTCCTCAATTAATCAACATCAAAACATGTTAAATGCTCATGCCTAGCACGTCTGCGATTATTATGGGATAATTATGGCGCAATATTTTACCTCGTTATTTCGCTGGTGCTCAGTTATGAATAGAGAGTTATGTATTAAAGGGGCACTAAGAGATGTGTTGGAGGCTGCGCCCTCAATTATGATAAAAACTGGGATTAGTATATTATGTCCCTATAAATGTAACTACCGGGGTCCAAGGGTGATTATTATGGGATAACAACGTGGTGGAAAGTCGCGATTACTATGGGATGGTTCGATATATCTTGGAAGCTGCTATATTTTCCGAAGCTGGCGATGTTTATAAAATGTAACATAACTTATATTTTTATTCCTTGTTCAAAAAATGTTACTTATATTATTTGAAGTTTTGATGTTCCTGTTTTAATTTTTAAAAATATGTGCTTACTCTTATTTACCTGTAGGGCCTATCCTCTCTCCATTTTTTCTCCAACTTTTACCAGTTTTTATTTGTATCCCCCCAAACTTGTTTATTTAATATTCATAACCTTAAAACATTCTTAGTTTTTTTAGTCGGGTTAATTTTCAACCCGACCTCATCAAATGTTGAGATACACAGGTGGGGCCTCATGGGATAGAATAAATGAGTCAGACGATGGAGGGTTTCAGAGAGAAAAGTGGGTCCAGCATTAAAACAAAGAGTTTTGTTAAAATACATCATACACTGTCTAAATCTTCTTTTTTCATATTTCCTTTGTGTCGTCTGATAATTTCATTTTAGGATGTTGACCAGTTTTTTGTAAATACCTTGTTTTTACAAACATCGATCGAGTATCTCATTAATATTCAAAATAGGGATGCAAATATGAGTAGACTCCTTTATAAAAGAAACAAAATGCAAAGCCAAGGCAGTAGGTGGTGGTAGGACATAATTAACATCATTTGAATTGTATTCGTACCTTGGATAATAGATAACAATGCCGACAATATTAAATCAGGTGACTTTACCCCAAAATATTACAATATTAATATTAGATAGTCACCTCGTCCTGCTTTTCAAAAACGCAACAGTAAACTCACATTTAATTGCAAGGGGCCTTAAAGATTTCAGAATTCACCAAAATCATCTAAAGTCAATTATCTCGGTATGTTTTTTTGGCTTGAAAATTGTTAGTTTTGAAAATATTGACCAAAAAGTGCCAAAAAAATGATTTTTGGCACTTTTGGTCAATATTTTCAAAACTAAACATTTTTAAGCCAGAATAAAAAAACGATCCTAGATAATTGACTTAATGTGATTTTGGTGAAAATTTGTAAATGTTAAGGAACAAGTTGTTACCACTAGCCGTGATCTTTTCCAGTGAACGCCCTCAATCCTCAAGAAAAAAAATGAAAGCAGATTTTCTTGCAGATTTACATTTCTGATTATAAATCGTACACATTCCAAACGGGGCAATACTTTTCTTAATTACTTCAAAATCATGGTTTCAGAGTAAAAATAAACTGTCGGAGTCTGCGCCGACAACTTATTTTTACTATAAATTCACTCTAAAACCATGATTTTGAGGTAATTCCAGTAGCGTGCGCAAAGGGGGGGGGGGGGCAAATTTTTCGTTTATTTTTTATTAAATTTCAAATCTTAAATTTTGACATTTCGAATTTCGAATTTCATTGTTTGAAATTACAAATTTGGAATAAGGAATTTTACATTTGGAATTGCAATTCTAAATTTAAAATTCTAGATTACATAGTTTTAAAATAGTGGATTTTAACTTTTTAGATTTCAAATTTAAGTAATTTAATATAATGATATTGATTAAAGGTATATTATGTGATCTTTCCTGGGAACGCCCTCAACATCGAAAAAAAATAGAAAGCAGATTTTCTTGCAGATTTACATTTCTGATCATAAATCGTACATACATTCCAAGTTACAGGGCGATACGATTCTTAATTACTTCAAAATCATGGTTTTAGAGTGAAAATAAACTGTCGTGATAACACGACAGTTTATATTTTCACTCTAAATTCACTCTAGCTAAAACCATGATTTTGAGGTAATTAGGAATCGTACCGCTCTTTAACTTGGAATGTATGTACGATTTATGATCAGAAATGTAAATCTGCAAGAAAATCTACTTTCTAAAAAAAAATCATGAATAGAGGGCGCTCTCTGGAAAAGATCACATAATATACCTTTAATAGTTCGCAATTCATACTTCTATAAATGATCTAATACAAGAATACACTGAAAAATAATATGGTACGTATTGTACACCAACAGTGTGATATATGGCGAGAGCATTTACATGTATGCATTTATACTATTCCAATTCACTTTAATGTAATCCAGACAGTCGTGTCGGCTGAATGACATCAAGCTGTCATACTGTCAAACCAGCGAAGATATTATAACTATACCCATAATCCATAGCGATAACAAATAAATAAATAAATAAATACAATTAGTAACATCGCCTTATTTCGTGAGTGAAAATGTTATCCCTGTACTGATATGATTTACTTTATACAAGTTCCTTTTTTTTCAAGTTGAGGATCTTGACCAAATAGGTTGAAGTATCTGGTGGGAATCCCATTTCTGAGGTGACTCGTAATATTTATGTAAGGCTGTATACCCCAACCCCACACCCATTGTGTACACATGGCACCCCATCCACCCCTTCACCCCTACTCTCACTTTTTACAAAAACATGGTGTCTCCCCTTAGTACCTATGAATATACACTGTTTAGAAAGATTTGTTGGCAAACATCTCACCCAATGGCTAATGTAGCATCCCCCGATCACAGGCCTGTCCCCTCCCCCCTCATACCGCCCCCCTCCCCCCCCCCCCCCCCCCCCCCCCCCCAAATTGAAGACCCGGCCACGGGGCGAATATGTCGCGCTTAAAAAAACCAAGTTATTATTATTTATTATTATTCCATGGGGGTGTATGGATTGGTAATCATAGTAATGGAATAGATTAAAATCAGTACAGAAGTTTTACACGGAAGAAATGCATTCTGGGAATTGTTAGATATCCTCTTTGGTCGTATTAAACCAATGGTGTTCCCCCTATAAACAAAGATGTTACTGAATGATCACTTCATGCACTTCCATTGACCTATAACATGAAACAAGCTTTCATAGTAGTCTAAACTTGACTTTGCCAATAGGCCATGTTGGAAAAAGAAACTATTATCTTTTATCGTGAAATAGGATGTGTTTTACTATTATAACATTTGAACATGATCTCATCTTTGGTGTAGCATGCCGTAACTATTATAATAGTCACAACAGACACATATCGGATGACAAGATATCACGGTTATTCTTTTCGTGTATTTAATACTTCAGCAGCGTGTGAAATATGTTTAGTGGAGGCCATTCGTATTAACATTCCCCATCAATGAGACATCGGATTTAAAATGTCTGAGGAAAGTCCAAAGTCAAACATGGCGACTTCTTCGCTGCCAGGGCCGCTGTTAGTAAGTAGTTTGACTTTACCTATTACCTATGTTTTTCTATTGAAGCAATAAGCAGTTATCGTTTTTCCACACTGAGATCATCTGCGCTAAGGACGATGGAGAAGTTCATAAAACCACAGATAGTCATCTCTTCACCTCAAGGTATAGGGAAATCACTGTTCGGACTAGCGGACCGTCGGACTAGCGGACCGTCGGGCTAGCGGTCCGTCGGGCTAGCGGTCCGTCGGACTAGCGGACAGATTCCGATAAAACAAGGTGTAGCTGCAGCTATTTAATGCCTGAGAATGAGTTGGTGTACAAATATTTACTGCTCACGAGGGAAATGGTGCAAAAAAGCTCCCCGTGTGACTGGAGACCTTATATAGCCTCCTGGGACTGAAGGTCGAGGGAAACTATAGTAGGGCCACGGTCTCAAGTCACCGAGGGAACCAATTTTGCACCATATTTCTCGCATGATATAAAAGCACATCAATATTTGTTTTATATTGCCTATAAATTATTCCTGTCATTTGAAGTTCTTTTATTTAAAAAAAACTCAGATAATCGCATCATATCCTCAAATCAATTGCTGCGGGCAGGAACAAATCCCATACAAAGGTACTATTGCCCTCATAGCTTCTCATCACATCAGGGCAATAGTACTTTTTATGGGAACTTTTTGCCCGCCTGTGAAATATTGGGGGAAAGTCCGAATATTTTATCACATGACGCGGTATCCACCAATCAAATGACAGGAAGTTGTTTGTTTGTTATATACACATGGACAAAAGTATCGCACCACTGCTTTTTTTTTGAAAAGTGCAAATGTGGCCTCGAATTTTGCCACCATGGTGTGATATTAAGCATCATTTGTTTGCGTAAGCTGTCCAACAAAATGTTGTGCAATAAAAGGGCCACATTTTAGTTTGTGACGTAATCGATGTAATGTTTTTTCAAGGCCAAGGGGAAAATGCATGTTTTTGTTCTTAAAAACATGCATGGAAAAAGTTGTTGGACAGCTTACGCAAACAAATGATCCTTAATATCACACCATGGTGGCAAATTCGTGGCCACATTTGCACTTTTCAACAAAAAAGCAGTGGTGCGATACTTTTTTCCATGTGTATATATATAATATAAACTACATCACGAGGTCAAAGGGTTATTTGAATGGTTGAATCCATTTGAAACCTAAACACTCCTTGTGTGGAAGATTAAGGTCATGTCTTCCATAATTCCATAAAACCTATAGGGTCTGGTATAATCACTTTTGTTAACACTTTCCACGCTCGCCTGCAGATGACAGTTCCAAGATTGCACAAGATGTTTCAATTGAATATCATCATCACCATAATTATTTGGAATCACCATGAGAATTGCATTACAAAAGTACAAACATGCCTTGGTTTAGTAACTCTTGAGATATAATTTAAAAGTTAGGAAGGGTTTCTGACAAATCTGTTTTGAATAATGGTAAAACTATATTATTATATAGGCGCGTGGAAAGTGTTAATTCCCTCAGCGTGGATGTTGATGAGGGGAAGAAAATAGAAAATGTATAGTCATAATTACTCTAATTATCCCACACTGGGCAAAAACATCTAAGCAGTTATGTTATCTTTATAAAAGCAACTGCTGCGAAAACTTGTGTGACATCGGCCTCCATGCCCTGACGTCATCAAATGTAAACGATAACGAGTTATGTCTGGTGAAGACATTACTACTCGAGTTTGAAAATTATAAGTAATATAATTGACTTTGCTTGATACATGTAAATGGATTATCGTTATGAAAGGAGGGTTCCTCCTCCTTACGTCTACCGTAACAGCATTCGTTCGGTAAGTTCTGGAATCTTATCTTTTAAATTTCAGGTATGTTTTAAAATAATATATAATTTGAAAGAAGATAGAAATGCATAATACCATTGTTGTGGGGTACCGTGTATCACATTAGATTGTAATGACGCACCAAACCGTTATGCGAAGTTTTGAAGTAGTGGACTAGAGATATTTATATTATAGCTCAACAAAATTGATACTCCTTCGTGGCCCGCGATTGGTTCTTTGAAAAAGAACATGAAAGCCAGACTTAAATAATAGCAGGGAGAAACAAAAATGGCGGAGCGTGCAAACTATTGCAAAACTAATTATTGATACCGTGTGCATAATAGTGGCAGTGTATTATACACTCTAAAAACTGTGTTTAGCGAGTAAACACTTTTCTAAACACATATTGCCATCACTTTGTAAACATGTTCAGAGGCTAAACGTGGCTAAACGTCATGTGTCAAATCACTAAACATTGGTGTTAAATTTCTAAACACTAACAGTCAATACGCTAAACATACCTTTTCTAAACACATCTTTGCCATCCATTTTCAACACGTGTCCATTTGGTAGCCATTTACAAATTTGAGCGGTAATGCTAATATGCAAATCTTACCATTAAATATACAGGGTGTCACAACAAAATGTATACAATTTTGAAAAAATAAATACAAATTAAATTCCAACGTAATTTCTGTTTCATTTTTTGATATTATATGCAAAGGGAATTTTTCTCAGCTTCTTTTCAAATAAGCTTTGTTTCATGAAAAGCGTTGGTCTGGAAGCAGAGATATGATCAATTGTCTAAAGTAGTCATGAAACCATCTGGGCCACTTTGGCTAAATCACTGAGAATAACAGTAATGAATGGAGTCAAACCATGGATATAATAGAGCGCTCTTTTGTGAGACAATGGTTCATTTCAAGTGGATCGTCTGGCGGCAGACTTTCCAAGGAGACTCCAATATGCACAGTGGTTAAAGCTGGGTTACGTGCGGCAGGAAATATTTATGCATGATATTTTATTGGAGACAAAGCAATCTTTCCTATGGATAGCAGAGTAAACACCAGTCTCATCAGCCATGCGCACAGGAATAACCCTCATCTAGATTTCACTTGTGACCGTCCAAGACAGAAACTGCTTGTTCGGGCAGGATTCTTTGGTGATGGGACTCTGATTGGACATACCTTCATAGATGGGAACATGAATGCTTAACGCTACCTTGATCTGTTTAACGACACGGTGATACCTGAGTTGATAGCACATGGAAGATACCTGTTGAACAAGATTGGCTACATATCTCGTCTATGGCGGTTTCAGGAGGAATAATGAGCAATTTTATTTATGGACTCAACGAAATTGATCAAGATAGCCTATTAATTAAATTTCATGAATTTATTTATTGAAATGAAATAAAACTATTTGAAAAAGAATTATTAACAATTTATAATGGCCTATAAGCATGATTCTAGCAGAATCTATGTCAAGCGAAAAATAATTATGTAGTTCTCATAATGATTGAATGATCCTTACATGAAAACCCTAACCATTTAATTTCAGCAAATAATATTGTATTCTATATGCTAAAAGTGGCCCAACCCGATTTCTAGACGACTAAGTATAGATAAGTCATAATTTTTAAACAAAAGCAGTTATCATGATTATAAAGACCAAATAAAATTCTTCTGGTAGTCAATACATCAGTTATCACATTCACAGAGTGTAAATGACCTCAGAACAAACTCCTGAAATTACGGTTTTCAAATAGCTCCTGCCATATGCATAATTTATATAATCATATAGGCCCTTGAATTTATGGTTTTGCTTATAATGTTCTAATTTGTGTTGCTTCTTTATATGCATGAACTTGTTAAGTAAAATATTTGTCTTTGTTACTTTGTTAATACAGGACATCGACACACCTGCCGAAGAAACGACACTGACAGACATTGAGAACGGACAGAGTTCAAAGAGGAACAATGGTAACCCTTTTATATACTTAGGCCAATTAAAATTTCTCGTTTCCTGCTGCTTCTGACATAGCAATTCTCTTGTAAAATTATGAGCAGAGCTTCTGGGAAGCATTCAGTCATGGTACCAGACGATGCCGGACATGGGCACGTTCACTCATATTCAAGGTTAAAGTATGCGTACGAGGTTACGTGATCAAGCGAAGGGGACGAACGGCTAATGACGGATTAAATTCAAAAGTTGATACTGACACTGGAGTTGGTTATTCAACTCCAGCGGTTTTAGGATGAAATGATTTAAATTCCATCAAAATTCATTTCTACATGTGTTGAAAAGTGTCATTGGCAGCTAGCTGTATACGTACTGCAACCGTATAATACACTGCCACTATTTATGCACACGGTACAATAATTACTTTTGCAATAGTTTGCACGATCCACCATTTTTGTATTAAGTCTGGCTTTCATGTTCTTTTTCAAAGAACCAATCGCGGGCCACCGACGAAGGAGTATCAATTATGTTGAGATATAATATAAATAAAGTCTAGTCCACTACTTTAAAACTTCGCATTGCGGTTTGGTGCGTCATTCAGTGGCGTACCCAGAGGGGGCCCGGGGGCCATGGCCCCCCTGAAATATCCCCGTCGGTACACACGAGCCTCCGTCGGTACATTTCTGATTTTGACCATAAGTTTTTGTCGGCCGATTTTGACACTCGCCCCCCCCCCCCCCCCCCCCCCCCCCACACACACTTATCAAGATTTCCCCCACTTATCAAGATTTCAGCTGCTGACGGAGAAAAAATTGGGCAACTTTTACGATTTTGTTGGAGTCTGTAAAAAATAATTGTCGGTACATCATACCTTTCGTCGGTACAACTATGTCGTGGCCCCCCAGTTTCCAAAAGCTGGGTACTCCACTGGCGTCATTACAAACTATGTCCATCGTCGTCTGCATGGTAAAATTATATTAAACCGAATCAACCCATCCTCACTATTTACGGACACGGCCTATATGGCGAGGGTGTTTGATTTATCCGCCATTTAAGTATAAAAAGATAGTGGCCATGGCCATGTACATAGAGGCCTTCATCCATATAAAGGGTTCAACAAAAGAAAGTATACCATTTTGTTTATGTCATTTTGAGTAACATTCAATTTTTTTGTTGACCAAACAGGCTAGATAGGCATTTAGATGAATCTTTTAGGCATAATTTAATACCAAATTTGCCCCTAACAACAAAGATAAACCATGATGAGCACCATTTAAAGAAAAATATCCCATTTTCAAAAGTCGTATTTCCAATACACAGCACGAGAAGAAAAGACAAATTGGGGTCTCTCGGGGGGTGTATTAGCCAGGATTTACGGGGCTATCGATCGCACAGTGCTAAATGCGTTGGGTCTACGACATTGTGTGTGTTAACAAATGGTCCTTTTTTCTCGTGCTGTTTATTGGAAATGCGACTTTTGAAAATGGGATATTTTTTCTTTAAATGGTGCTAATCATGGTTTATCTTTGTGTTGGGGGGGGGGGGGGCAAATTTGGCATAAAAGTATGCCTAAAAGATTCATCGAAATGTCTATCTAGCCTGTTTGGTCAAACAAAAATTGAATGTTACTCAAAATGACATAAACAAAGTGGTATACTTTCTTTTGTTGAACCTTTTAGAATAGTATAATAGCACCTTGTTACTATTATATTAATGGCTATTTATTTTACTATTAAACATTATTCCTCATAATCGTTGGAACATTTGAATGCAAATTTAATCAAATTATAATTAGCAGGTAAGACAAAGTCATTTTTTCTGATCTAAACTTACCGTACATCTTAATCGATTAACATTATTGATTGAATATTGCAGGACCGGCGGATAACCATGATAACCAAACGGTAAGTCTAATATTTTTGTTTTTGTTTTTGTTTTTAAAGACCAGATTCAAGTCATTGGCCAAAAGTCTTGCGTGTAGACCTAATATATTATAGTGTCCGCCGCCAGACGTAACGTAAACTTACAATCATATACTTTACGTGACTTCATAGATAGACACTAGGCATGGTAGGCCTACCTAACAATCGTGGCATTAATGCATTATGCTTGTTGATATAGGAAAACATCGGCAGGTTGATGTTTTAAGGTTGGTGACTGCGTAAACGGACTATTCTAAGGTTCTTGTTTGAAATCGCTGACTTTGTTTTGGTACCAAGGGATTGCCTCCAAATAATATTTTTTCTATTAAAAAGAACTGCTTGAACAGAGAGCATATGTTACTGAGTGATCTTAAAAGGGAACAGTGGAACAGAAAGCATTCGTTACACTGAGTGATTTAAAAAGAAACTGCTGGAACAGAGAGCATACGTTACTGAGTGATCTTAAAAGGGAACAATGGAACAGAAAGCATACGTTACACTGAGTGATTTTAAAAGAAACTGCTGGAACAGAGAGCATCCGTTACTGAGTGATTTTAAAAGGGAGCAGTGGAACAGAAAGCATGCGTTACACTGAGTGATTTAAAAAGAGAGCCCTGTACCAGAATGCATATTTACTGAGTGATCTTAAAAGGGAGCGTTGGAACAGAAAGCATACGTTACACTGAGTGATTTAAAAAGAAACTGCTGGAACAGAGAGCATCCGTTACTGAGTGATCTTAAAAGGGAACAGTGGAACAGAAAGCATACGTTACACTGAGTGATTTTAAAAGAAACTGCTGGAACAGAGAGCATCCGTTACTGAGTGATCTTAAAAGGGAGCAGTGGAACAGAAAGCATACTTTACACTGAGTGATTTTAAAAGGAACTGCTGGAACAGAGAGCATACGTTACTGAGTGATCTTAAATGAGAGCAGTGGAACAGAAAGCATGCGTTACACTGAGTGATTTTAAAAGAGAGCCCTGTACCAGAATGCATATTTAATGAGTGATCTTAAAAAGGAGCGTTGGAACAGAAAGCATTCGTTACACTGCGTGATTTTAAAAGAAACTGCTGGAACAGAGAGCATCCCTTACTGAGTGATCTTAAAAGGGAACAGTGGAACAGAAAGCATACGTTACACTGAGTGATTTTAAAAGAAACTGCTGGAACAGAAAGCATCCGTTACTGAGTGATCTTAAAGGGGAGCAGTGGAACAGAAAGCATGCGTTACACTGAGTGATTTTAAAAGAGAGCCCTGTTCCAGAATGCATATTTACTGAGTGATCTTAAAAAGTAACGTTGGAACAGAAAGCATTCGTTACACTGCGTGATTTTAAAAGGAACTGCTGGAACAGAGAGCATACGTCTGAGTGATCTTAAAAGAGAGCGGTGGAACAGAAAGCATACGTTACACTGCGTGATTTTAAAAGGGAGCTCTGTACAGAATACATATTTCCTGAGTGGACTTAAAAGAGAGCGTTGGAACAGAAAGCATACGTTACACTGCGTGATTTTAAAAGGAACTGCTTGAACAGAGAGCATACGTTACTGAGTGATCTTAAAAAGGGAACAGTGGGAACAGAAAGCATACGGTTACACTGAGTGATTTTAAGAAACTGCTGGAACAGAGAGCATCCGTTACTGAGTTATCTTAAAAGGGAGCAGTGGAACAGAAAGCATGCGTTACACTGAGTGATTTTAAAAGAGAGCCTTGTACCAGAATGCAATATTTACTGAGTGATCTTAAAAGGAGCGTTGAACAGAAAGCATTCGTTACACTGCGTGATTTTAAAAGGAACTGCTGGAACAGAGAGCATACGTTACTGAGTGATCTTAAAGAGAGCGTGAACAGAAAGCATACGTTACACTGCGTGATTTTAAAAGGGAGCTCTGTACCAGAATACATATTTCCTGGGTGGTCTTAAAGAGAGCGTTGGAACAGAAAGCATACGTACACTGCGTGATTTTAAAAGGAACTGCTTGAACAGAGAGCATACGTTACTACTGAGTGATCTTAAAAGGGAACAGTGAACAGAAAGCATACGTTACACTGAGTGATTTTAAGAAACTGCTGGAACAGAGAGCATACGGTTACTGAGTGATCTTTAAAGGGAACAGTGGAACAGAAAGCATACGTACACTGAGTGATTTTAAAAGAAACTGCTGGAACAGAAAGCATGCGTTAGAAGCAATTCTTTCGCGTGCATGGCATCATTGATCGTCTGACGGTTGCGTTATTTGTATGAATCTCATAGTAACGACTCCCTTTCTCGTAAGGTCTAAACTTTGAATGTTTAGGTATATATAGAAACAGTATAGCCTGTACAGTATAGGGCCCCTACAGTAAAGGCTGCTTGGAGGTTTTTTTTGAATAAGCAGACAATTATGTTATCATTGAATAAGCAAAAACACAGCTATAAAACATGCCACTTTGTATGATTCTCTGGTTTAGGCTGACATTTTCTAATCAAGCTTTTATCTGAGCTTTACTTTGTCAGCTGTATGTAACAATAGGATTAAGAAGATGGACAACTGAGAATTGGCGCTAGAATTACTGGCCAATGATCCGCAAGAAGCCTTTTAAACATTATCTATTATATAACACATTACAAATATTCCAGCCATTGATTGATGGATACTACATCATGTGACATGAAATATTTTGACTATTTCCCCACTATTTCACTGGAGGGAAAAAAGTTACCCATAAAATAAAAAGTACTATTTCCCTGTAATGAGGAGCTGCGAGGGAAATAGTACCTTTTTATGGGCACTTTTTTCACCGCTCGCGATCGCGGTAATTTAACATAACTTGGTTGATACATTGAGTAGGCCTAGGTCTATTATCTTTTGTGGATCAAGTATTCCAAAGACAGAAATACTTGTATATTATGTTATATAAAACAAATATTTACTGCTCTATATTCGGGAAATGGTGCAAAATAGGTCCCCTCGGTAACTGAACACAGTGGGCCTACGACTGTCTCCAGTCACCTCGGGAGCTATTTTGCACCATTTTCCCTCATATGAACAGTAAATATTTATCTATTATACACCTCATAAAATATTCATGAGATAATAGGCATAAATACTGCAATTTCATTGGTCATTGAGCTGGCCACAGTGATAATAAATTGAGCTATTGAAGAAATTGAGCTATATACGGTATTCCCGTGTGGTAGTTTTGGCTACTTCCCTACAACCTCATCCCCAGAGTCACAGTGAGGTGTAATAAAGCAAATACTACATGGTATGATCGGGGCAATAGGGCACACTATTTTCCCTCGGTACTGGCTACAGGCCTACCACCCTCACCCTCCGGGTTCGGGGTGGTAGGCCTGTAGCCAGTACCTCGGGAAAATAGATTGCACTATTTCCCCTCTAACCATGTAGTATTTGTATACTACTGAATAGCACTATGCATTACTAGTCTACCGATTTTCCCCATGCAGCACAGCAAACTGATGTACACATCAAGAAACTGGAGTTGAAAGTCTCCGGATTTATCGATCTATCGGGTCTTGTGGCCACCTTCGCCGTCCTTGTATTACTACTGAGTCAACCCAACCGAAATGAATACTTCGTTCCAGTTTTGGTATTTGTCTTTCTATCGATGATCATGCAGTGTGTTCTTGCCGTGATATTAGTTATAAGGGTAAGTAAACTTATTATGGAACATGTTTGGCTGTTCCATTTGATATCATAAACCCCAATATTAAACGACATAACCTTAACACTTTCCACGCGGCTATATTAATTTTACCATATACAAAACAGATTTTTCAGAAACCTTTCCTAAACTTCAAAGTCTATCTCAAGGATTACTGAACCAATACCAGGCATGTTTTGTACTTATTTGCAATGCATTTCTCCTGGTGATTCCAAATATGGTAATGAAATTGAATAATTCTGACATTTCTGAAACATTTTGTGAACATTTGGAATGTCGTCTGCAGCCGCCTGCCGCGCCGGGAAAGTGTTAAAGAAATACCGTTCTATTCATTAAACCATGCATTATATGGTAGGAAAAATAATTATCTAATGTGTATTGACCATTGTTATTGAACACAGAACTATACATGTATAATGTTCAAGTAACGAATTTAAACTGCACATCCCCAACCTGTGATTTATTTGAAATTCGCGCCCGGTTGTCTGTGTCGAAGTGCTGTTGGGATTTTCGTGACGATGACATCACAATGACATCACAATATTGTGATGTCATCGTCACTAAAACTGCTCATCAGCAACAGGTCGCTGGTCGGTATCACGCAGGAGACTGTTTTTTCTTTCTAAAGCCGATTTTGTCTTACGCGATACTTTTTAAAAACTTAAACCTACAGAAGTTTCCTATTTCTTGGGAATATGGTCTGGCGATTCTATGCAAATGACGTACTTTACGTGAACCCTAAAACCAAAAGCTGGATATTTGAAACTTTCCAAATCCGGTTAATTGCCCGGACTGATTAACACTAGGTATCTCCCCTGTTATCTCAAACCATATCAATTTATTGTTCAATACAGCGTGTGTCCGCATGGATCGACCGTGTAAACAAACAAACCAAACAAACAAACCTCGGATTGCCACTTCAATCGAGGAGATACGTAATAATGTCGATATTAATATTTCAAGTGTATGCCGGATAAATAATTCGTGGAATGACTCATCAGTGAAATGAGATGCTTATGAGCGGCTGACAGGCCGTGAAGAAGGGGGTCTTGGTCCCGCACATACCCGTATGGCCAATATACGTGAGTACTCTCACCCCCCCCCCCCCCCCCCCACCCCCCCCCCCCCCCCCCCCCCCCCCCCCCCGGCTGTATAGCTCACTATACACCGAGCCATTTTTTTTGTAACCGTTTTTACCATAATACTGGTTTTACACTTTACTTTTATGATTATACAGCACAACACCCTGGATGCTGAATCACATCACATGAATGGGGGGCGCTAGTACATCAGAAGAAGACACGAAGTGGTACGTCCTCGAATCCCGGCGACTTCTCTTTATTTCTTCTATATCGCTTATGTTCATCATGGTTTTCAACATTCTTATTGCTACCTTTGTTGGTTTGGCTGGTTCCCCAACAACATTGCGCCTTCATCAGATTGTCTCCAACATACTGAAGACCATGTGACTATATACTGATTGGTAATGCATGGACTTATTAGACTAATAAGTCTTATCTAGACTAATAAGACTTATTGTAGACTAATAAGTCCATGGTGTAATGCATGTAATATGAACTTATGGGGTATGACGGAAAGTTGTATTAACACTTTCCAAGCGGCAGGCGTCTGCAGACGACACTCCAAAATGTCACAAAATTGCCGTAAAAAAATGTCAAAATGATTGAATTTCATTGATATCACCATGAGAAATGCATTTGGGAGTAAGTACGCATGCCTATAGTAGTTTCATAAACTCTGGCGCATCGGGTATCGACTTTGGACCTCGTCCATTGGGCATTAGAGGAACCCATTTTGACCAATGATGAAACAGCGGTACTTTTATAGATGTTATTATCATGATTATTTGCGCTCCATAATCAAATGCTATTCATGATAGTGTGGCTTTATGAATAGGGCTGATCATATAGCTTTACAATCACGACAACCAAAAACTTAATCCAGCAGCTTCAATCTGTGGAAGCGGTTACCACAATAAAAACAAATCGACCATCATCGACCGTATACAGGTTTCGAAAGAAAAATAGTATGTATGTCATTTTACCTATTCATAATTTAGTGGATACTTTTATTATTTTCCGTCTTTATTATGACATTAAAATGAAAAAATAACAGTTCTACGTATTTATTTGCGAGAAAAAAACCGGAAAATAATTCAATAATCATTGTTATATATACCTAGGTACAAAACCATTTGTCCTAATTAAATGGGAAAACAGTTATATCAACCAAGATACGGATTATAAACGTTACTTTAAGTATTTCTGGCTATGAGACCACCTGAATACCTTTATCAATTTATCTGAATAACAATACATTTCTTTATCGTTATGCCGATAATCCAACCGCAAGTTCCCTGTCACTACACTATTAAAAAAATGTTGTAAATTTAACGGTAAAAAGGCTGGCAGCCAATCTGCCAACAAACCCCTGTAAAATTTACATTGTACTGTAAAAATTTAGAGTAAATATATAGCTGTCAAATTTAACGGGACACTGTAAAATTTTACAGTTTCTTAAACCAATTACTGTAAAAATGCACAAAAAACAATATACTGTATATTTTACAGTATTTTACTGCTTTTTTTTACAATGCAAAGTAAAATTTACAGGCATTTGTTGAAAATGTTGTAAAATTAACGGTAAAAAGGCTGGCAGCCAATCTGCCAACAAACCCCTGTAAAATTAACATTGATGAAATTTAGGACTTGGTCAAAAAATTGACAATTTCTTTTTGTGTGTAGCTAATGTTGAGAATGTTTTAAAAAGTCTTAAGCCACTAGTTCAACTTTTCATTTTAGTCAACGATGGCTTAAAGAATCAAGTGTGAAAAATACAGTATTTGATCGGTTTTTTTAGAAACGGTAAAATACTGTCATATTCCCATCATTTTACAGTGTTTTACATGTAAATTCTACAATTCTTTTGCTTCTGTTACCTCTTTACTGAAATGGTAAATCGCTCAAATCGGCCAATGTCTGCGAATCGACTTTACTAGTATTGGTTCAGTAATCCTGATGAGATAGACTTTGAATATTGCGAAAGATTTCTGACAAATCTGTTTTGTATTTAATGGTAAAACTAATATAGCCGCATGGAAAGTGTTAATATATACCTTGTTTGGTATGATGGGAGCGTCAGTAAAATTTGGATTCACATCACATGATGAGTGGGGGCGCTAGTACATCAGAAGAAGACAAGAAGTGGTACGTCCTTGAATCCCGGCGACTTCTCTTTATTTCTTCTATATCTTCATCATGGTTTTCAACATTCTTATCGCTACCTTTGTTGGTTTGGCTGGTTCAACATTGCCTTCATCAGATTGTCCAACATACTAATAAGACCATGTGACTATTGATTGGTAATGCATGTAATATGAACTTATGGGGTATGACGGAATGTTTATTAACACAAGTTCCAAGCGGCAGGCGTCTGCAGACGACATTCCAAAATGTCACAAAATGCCGTACAAAAATGTCAAAATGATTGAATTTCATTACCATTATTTGGAATCACCATGAGAAATGCATTGGGAGTAAGTACACACATGCCTAGTATTGGTTCAGTATACTCCTTGAGCAATAGACTTTGAATATAACGAAAGATTTCTGAAAAATCTGTTTGTATTTATAATGGTAAAACTAATATAGCCGCATAGAAAGTGTTTAATACCTTGTTTGGCATGATACGAGCGTCGACGGTAAAATTTGGATTTGGGCATTTGAATAAGATTTAAATTTATAGACTCTGGCCTGGCCTTCCTCTTGTAGGCCCTACATGTACATGGGCCTGAAATGTGTTGAACCTTCTCTTTCTTCATTCTAAACTATTTTGTGACCTGTTATGATAAAATGCGGGCCGGGTTTATATCTTTCAAAAACCGAGCGGAATAAAAGACTAGAAATCACTGTCAAATCATATTTAGGCTATAGGAAATCACGTACTTTTTATGATATAAAATAAACATGCAGTCAACACAATGTGTTACGTCATCATCCATTTGACGAAATTGTGCACCCATGACCAGAGGCAAACATCGCCCGGCGTGGCGCGCTATGATTGGCCAGTAGTTCTCACATGTGACTTGTCACAAAAGAAAGTAATTTGCATACAATCAACTGTTTACACTGCGTTTACAATTAATTATGACAACACTACTCCTTTATATCTGTTTACCCCCGTGTTTACCCCCAACGTTTTTGACCCCCATCAGCCCCACCCAATATGATTTTCCAACATTGCACCCCTCACGCCCAACACTATTTTTGAAAACACTCGTTATCACAATTCCCAAATAGCCACAAGTAACTGATTACTGAGGTTTTTGTATTTTGTATACCAACTATGACAAGACATTAAAAATAATTGTATAAAGCTAAGAAACATAAAGAAACATACAAAACAATTTCAATTGTGCAATTGTTATATTATTTATACACGTTATATATAATGTAAAAGCAGGGAGGTATAATAGGTAATAACATCTCTCTGGTAAAAGTGACAAGGATTAAAAAGGGACATTGAGAGTTCCGGGATGATTTCCGGAAAGATATCTCCCAAGAAAAATTAAACTTCATTTTTTTTTTCTCCATCTGTTCTAACTTTCATTTCATTCAGCCAGCATGCTTATAGGTTTTTGAAGCCTGATCCCCTTTTCAACGTGTTTTTTTTGGACGCGGATGCGTACCCGCTTGTTATGTACACTGAAGTCAAGTGACTCAAGTAGACACCGAATAATTAGTAAAATTACTCAAATATAAAGGTTCTGACGCATTCTCAACAGATGTGATTGACTCACAAGATATCAAAAATGAGTCAAGATCTACTTTTGACCCATTTACCGAAAAAATAAGTGTGTTGAATCCGCAAAAATTGGCACTGACTCATTCGCAACAGTTTTTAATTGACTCACATTACATCGAAATGAGTCAAGATCGACTTTTTACAACAAAAATGAGTCAGAATCGACTTTTTACAACAAAAATTAGTCACTAATCGACTTTTTACAACAATGTAATGAGTCAAAGATCGACTTTTTACAACAAAAATGAGCTTAGTTCGAATCTGAAAGCGAATCCAGCAATCAAGTCGTCGTGTGTGAGCGCCTTCAAAATGTTGTGAGCGCCCTCTGTAAAAAGAGTAAATACAACGCCTTTCCGCAAAGAATCTTTGTCTGCACTCACATGTGTAGTAATTTTGCGAGGTGTCTTTGATAAGTCAAACTTCATTATTAGAGATTAAAAAATAAGTGTAAGCAAATAAATAAAAAAATCACACTTTTGCAATCGAACTCGAGATATTGTTGTCAAAAGAAAGCCCACATTGTTGTTTTCATCACCCCTGCAAAATTTGAAACCCGTGAGAGATTTATTTTAGATGCTCAAAGACCATCAGTAAAGGGTGAATTACGTCCAAAAGTAGTTGAACACACTAAATTATTGTCTGCATTGTTTAATGGGCAAAAATCCACACGGGTGCACACTTAAAGGCATATTAAGTGATCTTTTCTAGAGAGCGCCCTCTATTCATGATTTTTTTTAGAAAGTAGATTTTCTTGCAGATTTACATTTCCGATCATAAATCATACATACATACATTCCAAGTTACAGAGCGATACGATTCCTAATTACCTCAAAATCATGGTTTTAGAGTGAATTTAGAGTGGAAAATATAAACTGTCGGGATTCCGACAGTTTATTTTCACTCTAAAACCATGATTTTGAAGTAATTAAGAATCGTATCGCCCTGTAACTTGGAATGTATGCATGATTTATGATCAGAAATGTAAATCTGCAAGAAAATCTGCTTTCAATTTTATTTTTTTCGATATTGAGGGCGTTCCCTGGAAAGATCACATAATATACCTTTAAATTTTGGAATGACTGTATGGTGCAGTACACCTAATTATAGAATGGACTATTCCATTTGAAATTCATACACCCCTATGGAAGACATGACGTTAATCGTCCTCACAGGGAATGAAGATTTCAAATGGAGTCACCTATGCAGGAACCCCATTTGAAATTCATACTCCCTGTGTGATGTGGGGAATATTATAAAGTGTAATTTCTTCCATTGCGCCCAACTATAATGGTGGATCAGCTTCACATTGATCACTGTTGATTAAGTATGATGCGTTGTGTGATGATGTAGATATCAGAGCAGTAAATCGGTTGAAAAAACCCTTTTGATGGTGTTTTATTATTTGTTTGTTTGTAAGTTGTGTGTGTTGGGGTTTGTTTGTATGTTTGTTTGTTTTTACCCGGTCAGTCCAAGACACTCGGTTCCTGATAATTATGGGACCATGCTCGAGCAGAATGTTTGCCCCGGCGAGAGCCTCAGCCAATATAATGCTGGCTAAATGGCTATTGACCATTTCAAGCATGACAGACGGGACAACACAATTGCTTTGAATTGAAGGCGTACAAAATAATCTGTAAGGTTTATGTGCTAAGTAATGTATCAAATCAATGTAAACGACCTATATTTTAATTGAAAAACCAATCCATAACATGCACTAGACTAGAGGATTCAGCATTACTGCAAATCGCAGAGAACACATTTGGACGTGTTCATAAATGTAACACCTTTTTAACACCGAAAACATGTTCATAAAATCCAAGGTTTATTTTGCAATTAGGTCATTTCGGTTTAAAGAGTTGCCTCCACCAAAACAGCAATACAACTTCAAAATTGCGTAAGTTTGTGCAGTTAAATAACATTTTTATCAATGGGATTTTTTTTACTGAACACATGTGTTCTATCAGGTGTTCAATTTAAGCTATTCTAACATATTAGCACTCAGCGTGGCACTCATATTTTGAACACATTGGCCTAGAACATCATGATTGTTCTGACGCGTTGTGTTCAAAACACTGCACACTAGTATGCTAATTTTAGAACACTCATATTTTGAACACTGGATTGGTTCCGAACGATATCTGTTCATCTTTGGGTTAACATTATAGTGTAGTTCATGGAAACGGAACTTATGATACTTCATTCAATCAAATATGGTGGTGGTTTTTTTGTGTGTGTGGGGGGGGGGGGGGGGGGGGGGGGGGGGGGTGGGGGGGGGGGGGGGGCTGGAGAATATGTGCTATTATAACGGCTATGGGGGATATGGATGCATGGATAATGAAGTTTTGTCTCCAAAATTGGCAATTTTGCATGAAAAAACGGGTCTTCGCGAGGCGTGGCCCTCATTGTAAGACAGAAAGAAACCCTATACTGAAGTAGACCCGTCCCCTCCCGTATGAAGTGGCCAATTTAAAGGCTTCATGTGATATTTTCCGGGGCGCCCTCTTATTTTCAACTCTAAATTCATTCTAAAACCATGATTTTGAAGTAATTAGGAATCGTATCGTTTTGTAGTATGAACTCAGTATATATTCATGATTTTATAATCAGAAATGTAAATCTGCAAGAAAATCTACTTTCTATCTAAAAGAAATCATGAATAGAGGGCACCCCGTGGAAAAGATCACATAATATGCTTTTAAAGGGATTTCTGGTGACCCCTTTATAATCTCTTGCAAGATGACTTCCTCAAATTGTCGGCGTTATTAGTCGATATTTACTGATTGCCTTATTTCTCCGCCGATAATCCCGGATCACACCTTTGTTTTCACTGTATTATGCAATGCTTGGCTATAAACTTTTTTGAAGTACAATCATGGGTCATTTATTCCATTAAAGGGGTCATTAAGAGATGTGGTGGAGGCAGCGCCCTCAATTACAAAAAATACATGATAAAAACTGGGATTTGTATATTTTTACAATTGTATTACATGTATGAACTTACACCTATAAGGATTAAGAAAAATCAGCCCTCTTTGTACATCAAAACGTCGATTCAAAAATGCTGGTAGAGCCGCAATCAGCATTTTACATGGTTAAGGGTGGTATTCCAACATATTTAAAACATTGTTTTAATCACGTTTTGCTGGGTTTTTTTAAAAGTAGAAACAACAATAATGGCAATGTTCATCTTGAATTCTGAAGTAAATTAATTAAAATTTAAAAAAAATCAACATGACATTGTGTCCCTTGAATTTATTATAATCAGTAGGCCTACTTCAAATAAATTGATCTGTACTGGGTCAAAATGTTCAGCACATTTAATCTAAGGTGTGGACATCTAACGCACACCAGTCTGAGTTATACATTTAATTGAAGTACTTTTATGGATACATTCCGTCTCAGCTGGATCATTTAAACAAAACAAACAGAACAAGATGAATCTGTAATTAAATCCAGCCAATGATCTGTTTCAATAAAGTATCTCCCCTGCCCCGCCCCCTTTTCCCGTGACCAGCCCTGCCTGGGGTTGACTCGAAAATCGTGCAAGAGCCCTCTATATCACGAAAGGCCTTGCAAAATTAAAGCGCAATGAGCCCAGAACAGTTTTATAAGTAATTAAATCCCGTGCGTTTTGGAGCTTTGCCAATATTTACATTATATCGAATCACAATTCAAGGTTACGGGGACCAACGAATATCGGTGAATTTTGTAATCACACGTGCATTGTGACATGTACTTTCGGTGTACGTCGCAGGTGAGGTGAACTTGTGGAAACTGGAAATTTAATGAAATGGCAGAAGATTCCGTGGTCGAAAGTGACAAATCGCAACAACAAAATAATCCCAAAGCTGGATCTATTGGTCCCAATGCATGTCCTCAATTAGGGGACAAAACCGACAAGTCAGACATTTGCGGTAAGTTTGATTTTTTTCTCGCAAACATCATCATGATCATGCATCGTCAGAAATCGAAGTCATTGACCGTACACCGGCAAGACTTAAGAGTAGGCAAGGGGAGTACATACTCGCTGCATGTACAGCAGGGCGCAGAGTGCACATGTGTCTTTTGATAGTCTTGAGACTGTTGATGTACAAGACGTTCAAACCTGGCTGAACGTTTGATTTGAATCATTTGATATTACATTTACAATAGTACTACTAGTACTAGTACTAGTAGATGCAATGCCAAATAAATGGGCACCAATCACCCCCGCAATCCCCGGTCATTCCAGTGATTTCACTCAGTCAACATTGACTTTTTGGGGTTGGACTACGCCGTACGGCTCCGGCTACGGCTACGCATGATCGTTCCAGAAATCGCATAAGACTAAGGGGCTGTCATTTTCTTCCGAGTTAGCGTAACGAGAAAAAAATTACAAACATCGAATTTTTTTTACAAACATCGAATATCTCACAGTGGCGTCCCCCCCCCCCATGTTGACGTCGTGTCGCCGTCGGTTGAGATTGGCACTGTCAGTTCATTTGACCAAAGGAATCATGGAATTAAGATCACCATTATGATGCTCAAAAGTATGTGCAGATGAAAAATATGCGCGCATATTTCTTCCCAAAACGCAATATTGTTTGGTACAAGCTTGTTTAGAGCCAAAATGAAGCTCAATCGTGCCAAAAATAGGTGTACAGTCGAAAATCCCCCCCCCCCCCAATATGAATAACTTAGCTACGCCACTGATATCTCATCAATATTTAAAATAGGGATGCAAATATGAGTTGACTCCTTTATAAAAGAAGCAAAATGCAAAGCCAAGGCAGTAGGTGGTGGTAGGACATAATTATAACAGCATTTGAATTGTATTCGTATCTTGGATAATAGTTAACAACGCCGACTTACCCTAAAATATTACAATATTAATATTAAATAGTCACCTCGTCCTACTTTTCAAAAACGCAACAGTAAACTCACATTTAATTGCAAGGGGCCTAACCCTTATAATATAAATGTACATATTTACAACACCTTTCCTGCTCATTTTTCATTATTTGCTATTTTAGATTTTTAGTCTTAAAAAAAATCTAACTTCGATAGGCTGGGAGGGGGGGGGGGGGGTGTCATATCGGATAGGGGGGGTTATAAAATTATTGACAAAGGCCATTGACATATTTGTGACCCCCCTCTCCCGAAGAAAATGATAGCCCCCTAAAGAGGGGTTTTGGACAATGTCTGCGATTTCCAAAAAAAAGGGTGTTTTTGAACTTTATCATATGGGGCAATCCTGTATTTTTGGGAAGACGATGATTTCCATTCCACTCGATAGAATGACGTCGTTGGTTCCCAATTTTAAATATGGTTCCCAATTTTAAATATGGTTCCCAATTTTAAATATGGTTCCCAATTTTAAATATGGTTCCCAATTTTAAATATGGTTCCCAATTTTAAATATGGTTCCCAATTTTAAATATGGTTCCCAATTTTAAATATGGTTCCCAATTTTAAATATGGTTCCCAATTTTAAATACGATTTATTCCGTCAAACGGAATAGGCCTAGGCCTACATCGTATTTAAAATTGGGAATCAGCAATCATAACGTCATTCTATATTATAACGTCATTCTATCGAGTGGAAATCATCTTCTTCCATATTGTATTTTAGGGGGTTAAATTGATTGAGGGAATAAATCGTGTAGGCCTACTTCATGAATTTGATTATTGACGGTATGTATCAGTCAATTCATGAAGTATACAGTTTATTCCGTCAGATCGATTTAATCCCCTAAAATACAGGATTGCCGTTTTTGGAAGCTATGTTCGCAATTTCCAAAAATTAGGGGTGTTTTTATGAAACTATGTCCGCGAAGGAAAAAAGGGGTATGATTTAAAGACCCCATGTCCGCAAACATGTTTTGCGGGTGAATTGTGCCACAGAATTTCGAAAATCCATGTGAATTGGGATTTTCCGTTTCAAGAAGAAATATGTCACCCCTGGTTTAATGATTGTAACTCTTTCAATTCCTGAGTATATTTCGATTTAATTTTAAAATAAATTTTAATTTGAAGTCAACAAAATTCTGGTAAAAAAGATGTTTCATGCATGTACATGTGTATGATGGAAATAATAACACTTGTTAGGTTTTGAATGCATTTTAAAATCTTAACCAAACCAAAAATGTTGGCTGATAACCTGATTTTATATATGGTTATCCGCTGGATTTTATACATGGTTATCTGTTGGATAATTTCCCCCCTTAATTTGAACACTGCCATGGTCGACTTAGCTCTGCTACAGAGCTCTCTTAGTCCCACCCCTTCATCAACCCACCCCATCCCCTCACCAACCATAACAACCCACCCCATCCCCTCACCAACCATACACTGCCTTGCCAGCACCATGGAACTACAGCATGTACAGACTACATGTATACTACTACTAGTGCATGTATACATCACTGGTACTGACCATGCTACTACAGTAATCAGACCAATGATAAACTGCTCATATTACTAATTGATGCCAAGGCAGTGACCAGCGAGGATCCAAGTATATCAAAACACATCACACACAGCAGTATAGACCATCTGGTGAACTGCATAGAGACAGTGTTGGTAGATAATTGACCTGCTGAAGTGTTTCTAGAAATTGGATTAAAATACAGTACTATTAACGGGAATTATGGGAATTCTAGGCGATGCCAGCAGAGCTATGGTCGACTCTGCCATAGCTGTAGACATGTTAGTAATGTAGTACTTACTTAGTAGATTACCATGTTATCTTGCTGGTCAGCTGAATGAGAGAGCAGATTTGTTTACCTAGAGCCTAGCCTACCTGTTTAGCCTAGAACTAATCATCAATCTGCCCCTTAGGCCCCTTGCAATTAAATGTGAGTTTACTGTTGCGTTTTTGAAAAGCAGGACGAGGTGACTATTTAATATTAATATTGTAATATTTTGGGGTAGAGTCACCTGATTTAATATTGTCGGCGTTGTTAACTATTATCCAAAGGTACGAATACAATTCAAATGCTGTTAATTATGTCCTACCACCACCTACTGCCTTGGCTTTGCATTTTGTTTCTTTTATAAAGGAGTCTACTCATATTTGCATCCCTATTTTGAATATTAATGAGATATTCGATCGATGTTTGTAAACAAAAAATCGTTACGCTAGCTAGGAGAATTTTAAAGATGACGATATCGTAAACAAACCTGAAATATTACCCAGAATGCACTAGGAAACTCCGAAGAAGTTCGGCAGTTTTTGATTTTGCGCAGTAATCAAATTGCAGTGCCTACGAATATGCTTCAAATGCACACATTTCAAGACAAAGCGACAGTTGCAAGTTTCGTGCAGAGTTTTTTACTTCCCAGAAATGTTTTCCTAACCCGGAAGTATTGCAGTGCGGCTCATCGGCTAATTTTATCGTCAGAAAAGTGTTAAAAAGCTTATGAAAAAGCTGTAAACAATGAAATAATTAAATATTTTAAAAATATTACATATATCACGCGGGTGACTTTTGGACGCGCGCGGGCAACAGTAAACTCACATTTAATTGCAAGGGGCCTTTATGATACTTAGCTAATTTGTTTATTTCGCTTGTGTAAATCTTTTACGCTCCTGGACGTGGTGGTAGTGGTATGGTAGCGTAGCATTACCAGCATGGTATACCTGATTGGTTGCATGACTTGAATGATGTCATGGTTCAGAGAGAGAGAGAGAGGAGGGGGGGGGGGGTGTTCACTCAAGAGTCAAGACCTGCTTAAAATGCTCATTAGACTGAAGCAAATCTATAAGGCTAAATTTAAAATTAGTGTACAAGGATGTTAGGCTAAATTAAAAAATCATTTGTCTCAAAGCTCCCGCGCGCGTTAGTTTATTGGTGCGCATTTCAACAACAAAAAATTTCAAAAAAAAGAAAAAATCCCCAAAAATTTCAAAAAATCCCAAAATTTCACCGATTTGTCAGATTTTCATTGATCACATCATTTTAAATACAAAGTCACTTTTACAAGGATTTCAATATTTTACATTTAAAAAAAAAAACCTTTAAAAAAATGCATTCCGCTTTAGGTTTTGAAAAACTGAAGAGCTTTGAGACAAAAGATTTTTGAAATTTAGCCTTAATTTAGGCATAATCCAAAAAGCGATTCATGAAATAAAAACTATGTTAAGAAAGTGCTGTAAAATTGGGAATTTTTATGACATTTTAAATATTTGGAACTTTATCTATTTAGAATTGCAAATTTACCTTTCGTAATTCTGAATGTGTCTTTTCCTCTTTTTTAGTGGACTATGCAGGGATAGCGCTACTGGGGGTTCTTGCGCGTTTAGCGCATATTTTTTTCATTTTGGCGCAATAAATTAGCTGAAAATCCAAAATAACCCCTTATTTTTCAAACTTTTGTGGGGTTCAGGGTTCTAAAAACCCTTAATTTAAAAACCTAGCGCTACCCCTGGCCCTGGGACTATCAAGAACTTGTGTCCAGGATATTGACCGAGCCTAAACATTTTATGATTTTAATTAACGCAAAAAAATGAAGCAAGTTTTTACAGCAGGCGTAAACAAACCATACTCATTTACTATACTATCTAGTAGTATAATACTAGATGTCTAGATCAAGGTGTTAATATATGGAGCAAATTTGTTCACTGATAAAAATTGCTACACACTGTATGATAGTCTGCAATTTGCTAGAGATAAGTTGAGATAACCCATGGACTCTTGAACTTTTTTAAATGGACACAACATTTTTATCAGGCTTCTAATTATATTAAATTAGGAGTAAAAATAATATGGGTGAATGAATGACCTACTAACAGCTTGTAACTAACCCTGGTTTTAATAATAATATTTCCATTTGCATAATTAATTAGGCCCAATGTTTAAACATTTTTAATTGGGGCATAATTAATTATGCAAATGGAAATTAGCCAAAAGCTAACATACGTTTTTAGCTCTCTAAGTGTACTACCAATGTACCAAGTTATAGCACCGTCGCTCATCTAATTTATCCACAAACTTAACATGGATATTTTATGCATACATAAATAGACATAATATTATAAGGAAATTACCTGGCAACTGGAATTGAAAAAATAAAGAAAATAAAAATAAAGTTGTTGCCAGGTATGTTGGTTTCATGCCCCTTTGACCTACATGTAACATATCTCGGCAACCGAATGTCCGATTGAAATATATATTTTTTCAGTTCCAGAATCTCGCTCAGCGAGGTACGAGGAGTAGCATGCCCCTACATACAATGTATGTTCCCTGTATCACTGACTAGTCTGATACATCTCATGTACAATGTACCGTATTCCCCCGATTGATTTAGTGCCCAGGGCGCTTTAGCTTTAGTCATTTTGGGTGATCGCTACATGTATTAAGACTAATCACTAAGGCATTCAAGTTACCTTTTTTTAAAGTCATTTAATGTGGACACTTTCAAAATTTGGTTCGGTAGATAGAACTAGTGGAAAAACCATGCAATTTGGGGGTTGGGGGGGGGGGGGGGGGGTTGGATGAGAAAGCATTGACTTTAGCAGCCCATCATGCATCATGCATTGGCTGAACGCTGAATAATGCCAACTGAAAGGACCATTGTCGATTACCGACATGTTGTTGAGGCCAGGACTTTTGGAGGCTTCTGTATTGAGCTACAATTGCTTAAAAGGTGGGTGCTAATTAGGTGTTACTTTTTGGTAGTCATTAGGAAAGGGGTGGCCCTTATATAAGGGCATGGGCACTTACTATGGTAGGTAAGGTTCGGGATTTCCCGTGATATTTTAAGGTGAAAACCGTGGGCAGTTTTTTTGAATACCGTGATTTGCCATAATTATTGAGATTTCAAGAAAAAGCGCGCAAAATTACGTGATTTACAGAGCGGTCGTATTTTTAGGCATTCGATTAAAATATATACACATCAATAGGCGCAAGTAAATAAGCTTAAGTTTTGGATGAAAATATAATAAGGCAACTGCAGGAAAAAGCAATAAAATACCACTTTCAGTCCGCGAATACAAACTTAATAAGGCTATATTAAAAAAAAATTGTCTCAAAGCTCCCGCGCGCGTTAGTTAATTGGTGCGCGTTCAAAAAACTTTTTTTTTTCATTGATCACATTATTTTAAATACAAAAAGGTCACTTTTACAAGGAATTCAATATTTTATATTTATAAAAATAAATAAAAACCTTAAAAAAACCTGCATTCCGCATTAGGTTTTGAAAAACTGAAGAGCTTTGAGATAAAAGATTTGTTTAATATAGCCTAAGGCTGTAAAAACATTTCAGCTGGCACAAGCCATCATAAAATTGAACATGTGCGACAATGTCAATATATAAAATAAATTACATACTCCACAATTCATGTTTCAGGGTAGCAATTATTGATATCCTCGAATAACATGTGCGACGTAAAAATATAATTCATAAAATAAATTACGTCAATTTCAACAAGTTGCCAAAATAATAAAATAAAAGTATTTAATCCCTCCCACTCCCATCATCTTTTCGATTAACAAAGCAAAGCGTCTATAAATCCTTTTCTATTCTTAGAATAATTTTATGCTCTTAAAGTTTCAGTGTCTTTAGAAAGGGGCTCGTAAAAGGGTCTTGAATTAATGATCACCTATTGAACGCTCTGGATTAAACAACTTTTCTGAAGAGATGGTCTTGTTTAATCTCATTCAAATAAATTTGATATTAAATCATCCCTCAATCGAACTTCAACCAGTCTCTCAAGTAGATGAATGCGCTGTTCACAATTGTGCGTCGATATCGTCTTGAAAGGGTAAACATATTTCAATCGGAATTCAGAAAATTCGATTTTGTTATTAAATTAAACCGTAAAAATTGGCTTGTAGAAAAATTACCGCGGCTGAAATTGCAATTCCGCGATTTTACTGTACAATTAATCAAATCCGTGATTTAGCATGAAAACCTTGAATTATGCCGTGATAGCGCAATTAATTATGCCGTGATAGCGCTATCACGGCAAATCCCGAACATTAATGGTAGGTTCAAGTGTTAAAAAAAATGACCCATTTTATGAAAATAGATTTTTTCTTCTTCAGAGTGCTGAATTTTTCACTATTTATCACACACATTCCTTTCAGTATAATATCTACAATTATAGGACAATGTTTAATTGTAGGATCAAAGTGTGAACAAATTGTCCTCTTTCTTTTCTATTCATAGGATTTTCAGAAAGCTTTACTTTTTCACACTACACAATACACATACATGTATTGTAGACAGCATTCCTTGACCTTCAAATAAAGGATAGCCAGTCTATTGATCACAATCTCTAGGACGCAAGCGTGCATGGATAATTGAATTATTACTCAACCTGGTCAAACCAGTCTCCGTTTTCTAGTTCAGCGCTCAATAGCGAAGTGGATCCTACCGTGAATGCTACTGTGTACATGAGCTACCCATCATGAGGTGACCTTTGAATAAGAAAAATGCCGCTGGGATTTTAATGTCACTGCGAAAAAAGAAACATGTGCACAAAATCTCATGAGTTCGGAATTGAAAGCTCTGTTTTCCTCTTTTTGGATGTTCGAGGCATCTATGGTTTTACATAGATCTCCTGATTCAGGCTTCAGCAGTGGGCAGAAATTACAAAATATCAGTAAAGATTCTTGTTGAAAGAGTTGCGAGAATCCAATTTGATTCTTGTATAGATATACACACTATTCAAATGGAGGAGAACCCAGCGTTTCTCAAAAAATGCTTCGCAAGAATCAAGACGGATTCTCGCAACCTGTGACGCATTTCTAATGCTGGTTTTAGAATCAATATTCAGTGTACGATGAGTGTTTGTTCTTGAATCAAATCTCCTTTTCTTGAAGACTTAACTTAACTTTAATTTTAAGTTTGGCTCCAAACTGAATTGAGTGAGTTAAGTTTAAACACAATATCTTTTAAGGTCAAAATGTTCCGCTTAAACTAAGAATTGACCTGAAAATCATTTGATAAGTTTTTTAAAATAAAAAAAATATTGGAAGGTTTGAGATAGATTGTTGGTTTATTTTTACCTGAAACAGAACTTTTTTCCATGAGGGAAATCCCCAATTAGGTCTCCAGCAGAGAGGTGAGGACATGCCAACAATTATATTGCTAGACTGTCTTTGTCTCAAGCCGCTGATATTAAATGCTGATAATATTATGTTTTCAGTGGGAAAAATTGAGGTCAGTTGTTTGATAATTTTACGTAAACAAGCCAATTTTGATTGAATTTAATTTTTAGAAGAACTCAGGTTTAACCCACCAATGGCTGATCCCAAGGCCCAAGCCAGAGACCTAATTGTACATGTAGGTGCATTCCGATGTGGGACGCTAACCTCTTGGTTATATAATTAGCGTCAAATTCGCTAACCTAGAGGTTAAACTCTCGGTTAACAGCCATGTGAATCGATCGTGGTTAACTAACCCGAGTATAAAGCTGGAATGTTAACCCTAAAAGATCTAACGGTTAACTAACCCGAAAGCACTAACCGAGAACTAACCGAGAACTAACCGAGAGAGTGTGTGCCGTGTGAATCCATCGTAATGCTAACCACGAGTGAGATTTATGACCTGTGACCCAGGTCTTACCTCAAAATGAAGAGTCGCATAACCTTGAGTCAACCTCGAAGCTACCGCAGTAGCGTCGCTATTCTCGAGGTTAAGTTTGTCATGTGGACAGACACTCTGGGTTAGCAGTCAAAATATTTATGCTCGAGAATAAAGCTCTAGAATAACTATTCTCGAGCTTAGTGGCCATCTGAACAAGCCTAGAGATGTACTATAAAGATGAAGGAAGAGTAAGAACTAAGAGAGAATGAGAAAAAAGATGCTCTGTAACAACTTTGCAAGATGATTATTCGCAAAATTCTTCCCAGACTAGAGAACTTATTCTTAAACTTCTCAACGGTTTAAAGCTTTATAGCTGATTTCAGTATGTTTAGCTGCTTTCAATTTGAAAGTCACTACAATTTTGCGGATACTATATTTCGTGAATTTAAAGTTAGGCCAAAAAAAAGAAGTAATGTTTACCTCCATATAGCTTTCAGAGAGGAGGGGCGGGTGGGTGGATTTTTTTTAACTTTAAATTTTTCAAAATTTTTCTTATACCAGCGGAAGCTCAAAGTTCATCCAACAAGAAGTTGTAATCACTCTAAGAGCGTGTTTCTACAGAGAGTCATTAGCCGGTTGATCACGGGGGGTAGACGTCTAACAGCTCTGTAGAAACAGGTCCTGACGCCGTTAGCCGGCTAATCTACCACGGGCAAATTATCCTAGAAAATCAAGGATAGCGGTGGTAGGTTAGCCTGCTAATTGCCCGCCAGAGCTCTGTAGAAACAGACCGCCGCACGATTAGCCGTCTAACCGGAAATTGCTTTGTTTGTTTATTGCCAAGATATTTGTTTGTTGTGTTGTTATATAATTAATCCGTGTCATTTCGAAATCAGCCGTTCCTCTACGCACACACCCCCACAAAGTGATTAGTCGTCTTTTACGTCGTCTGTAGAAACAGCCCAGTACTTCTACCACCGCCTTTTTAGCAGGCTAAGTTACCACCGGCAAAAGGCGGAGGCTCTGTAGAAACACACTCTAAGAGTCGCCCAATATATGTTATAACACTTAATTTAATATTCAATGCCATTTTAAACTGTTTAAAAAAAATCTGGAAAAAATCTGAAAAAAAATCTGAAAAAAAATCTGGAAAAAAAAATAATCGGAGCGGCCCTAAATCTGGCGAGCGGGCGGTCGAGGACAACATTACATTTTGTTTTTGCCTTACTGCTATAGTGCTATTTTATTGGGCATTTTAATTTTGCGAATCCTTATCCCTCGCAAAATTAAATCCTTCCCGAAATTAAGTTCAATCCAATTTTAGCTTCATGGATATTATCCCAATATCTCAATATGTTCAGATATTTGAAAAGCATTTTCAGCCGCTTATTTGCAGAAAAAGGTATTTTCAGGTATGAGAACTACATCATGAACTTGCTCAACTTAACACTTTATTTGAACACTAATTGCTCTAGCATGCCCAGTTGGATTGCACTCCCTCTTTTGACGTACGTCTATGGTAAAACCAATAGCCGTGTGGAAAGTGTTACTACCAAATAACAAGTTAAAGAAGGATAAGCGAATGCTTGAAATACATGTATGACCACTTTATCTGGAAATATGTAACGTGTTTAGATGAACATAACATTAAAAGTAAAATAAGACACTGAGAAAATTACAAGCAATAAAGAAGGGGCTTGATTTCATCATCAGCTACAAGTATGAGCATTTAACAATGATTTGAGTTTTATGAGGTATCTGGATTGTTTGTTCTGATTTTGTTTTGTTTTTTATGGAAGAAAATGTGGCCTACTGTATGCATCGCACTCTGCAAGATTATCAAAGTTATGGTTTTGTGCATTTTCATGCACTTTGCTATTCCTATCTAGTTCTCAGGCAGAGGGTTGTCTAGCTTGACTGACTTGTGAGCAATACCTAGTACCTACCTGCATGCAGCCTTTAACATAATTTCAACTTCTAAGACAATTTTCAGCAGGCCAGACAATGTACATGTAGTTGTATAAATATGTCATAATGGTCATAACTAAAAGATAGCCAAGCTTTCCAATCATGAAGACTCTTTATAATGTTGATGTTTTTTTTCCAAGTTCACCCGAGGCTGATGATACAGATAAATTCAACAAAACAGATAAAATCAACACAATTATGGTTTTGAAATTGAATCCCAAGTCTGGAGGCTTTAAAATTGAGCTAAGTCTGGATTTCTATAATTGGCAGGATATTGGGCTAAATCAACCATTGCGATAATACCTCGCAAACCAAATTAACTTTATATCCTTTAAGACTAACACGTAGAGAGGTGGGAATATATTGAAATTTATAATGTAAAACAACCTAATTTTGTGATGTATTTAATTTCGCGATGTATTTAATTTTGCGAGAGATGTAGATTCGCGAAATTAAATACCCGCAAAATCTACTATTTTCCATTGCATGAAAGTATAACAGTACAATTTCTAGATTCGCGAAATTAAATGCCCGCTAAAAAAGTAATTACAAATTCGCGAAATAAAGAATCTGTGAAATTATATTGTTTTACGGTAACCAGATCAATGTACATGTAGAGCTGTATTATACATGTATATTGTTTTACGGTAACCAGATCAATGTACATGTAGAGCTGTATTATACATGTATGTGGAGTGTCCTTATTTCAGGGCAATGTAAGGTCTATTATTTAGGCAAAAAAAAAAAATGAAGTTGACTTGCCCTTTCCGACCGACCCAAATTTTCGGAAATCTAGGGTCGCTATTTTTTTTTTTTTTTTCAAAAAAAAGAAAGAAATGTTTTTTTTTTTTTTTTAAAGAAGTACATAACAATAAAGAAAGATGAAAACGTGTTTTTGAGTAGTATCTGCTTGTTTAAAAATTAAAAAAATTAAAAAAAATCATAAAGAAAAATTCTTTAAAACGTGTTTTTGTGCAGTAAATTTTTCAAAAAATAAATAAATAAATAAATTTGAAAAAACTGGCCGTCCGACCCTGACTTTGACCCTGAAAGGGCATTTTTTTTGTTTTTTTGCTTTATAGTAGATCAGCAAAAATTCTGAATAATACAAACACATTAAAATGTACATAAATATAAATATCGAGTTCGGACGTATATAAAATAGATGTTTTATTCTGAGTGGGATACTATTGTTTTGTTAATTCTGAAGGAAAGTACTTTGAAATCATCAATCTTTAAATAAAAATAGCCCGCCAAAAACTAAATCTAAAACTGCTATGTTGGACCGCCCATAGTCCATTCTCCTTCCCACAGCCGGGAAAATAAATCAGTTAAATTCCCCCCATGTGCAAAACAGGTAAATATGAAGTATCCCTCAAAATTACGAAAAATACCCCTGCCAAAATTTCCCTTTCTCCAAATGCTATACTTCCCCTCCAAATGCCAACATTTCACTCCCTCTAAGTCTAAGTGCCCTCCAAATTCCAAATTTTCCTGAGAAAGAGCTGCCCAGTTGACCCATTCCCAATTCCCCCCCCCCCCTCCCCCGATACCCCACTGAAATGAAATAAAACTGTATCCAACCTAATTGTATCGAAGGTTTTTTTTTAAAAGCATTTTCTTTCCTTAAAAACAACAACTTTCAATTGGTAAGTTATGGGTGAGTGGGATGCATTAAGGGCTATATATTTTAGGATAGGCTATTTTAATCTTCGGAATGAAGCAATTTACACAATGCTTTGTAAATACTCTCATTTTGGCCTCGACAACGTCGCCACGCTGTATTTTATCCATGTGGGCTTTCCAATTCTATATCAATCAGCATTATGTATTTACCAGGTCAACCTGTTTATCTCTCTCTCTCAAATTATATATTTTGGCTTCGGGAAGCGAAGCAATTTGACTAATGTTTCTATAATAGTTTAAAATCAATCTGTTCAATCAAGCAAACTTTTTACTCATTTCAAGCAGAAAATATAATATTTTGACAAATTGGTTGAAATTTAAATCTTGAAGAAAAAAATTTAAAAAGAAATTGCGACCCTGATTTTTGAGATTTTAGGGTGGGTTGCTGTGGACAACACATCAATTTATTTATTTTGGCCTAAAAGTAAGCTGCCATTTAAGGTGGCTAACTCGGCTAAGGTGACCAGCAATGATTTGCTTCAAAATATCAGAGGATGTGTATATTGATGAGAAAAGATGATATGCCAAGTTTGAATTTTTTCCAAAAAGCCGTTTTTGATTTACGGAATTTTTCGTTATTTGAAAACCCATTGACTTAACACAGGAGGCGTAGCCGAATTCCCAAATACTGCCAAATTTCAGAAAACAAATAGTTTTGTAAATATTTTTTTCTCTTCTTTAAAATCAATGTATGCTTAAGACTTTTATTTTATTTTGATGCCAAAACATCAAGGAATAACACATTTTTTTTCCCTCCACAACTGAGCGGTGATGGATGGTTTATTCACTGGGAATGTTAGTACTTTTTCACTATTTTCTAGAAACACTATATTGCCAAATTTTGTGAATTTCTACAGCAAAAACTACATGTTCAATTTGCACAAAAAAGGTGTCATATTAAAGGTAATTAAGTTTAGAAAGTTATCTCGTGAGTTTTTACTAATTAAGTGTTTCTAGATCATTTTACAGCCTTTTGAAAATTTCCCTAAAATCAAAATTGAAAATAATATTTTTTTCAAAAAGTAAACACTGTATTTGCAAAAACTCACGAGAGAATTTAGGTAATATGCTTATAAATTTATTCCCAAACTTTCCATTTAGTCTACAGAAATTCAAGAAGGTGAAAATTTAGGGAATTTTCAAAAAATAAAGAAAAACATAAGAAATTTCAAAAATGATCCGAAAGTCCTGAAATAGGTAGAGGAAAGACTTGTCTTTACTGTGGGCTCAGTATAAAGAGTATAGATATAATTGATTTGGTATTATATCAGTTTTTCTGTAGTGGTGTAGGAGCCGAGTATCAGTGACCTCCAGATTATTGATAAAACTCTATAATTATTACAAGTTCATGACAATATTTAGTTTGCTGAATCGAATATAATGATGACTGAACGCGTGTGGTAACTGGATTTCTGTGGTGAATTTTGTAATGGGCAAACACCTTTATTGTCCGGAATTCCAGACAATACATATTAAACTGTACATGTAGGCTGATATATTTTATTTTGGTGGCACAACTGGCATGCGGTCTTGGTGCTGCTGTAAAGTTAAATGCCTGAACCATACACACCCCACACACAAAGATGATGGATTATTTAATACATGGATAAATTAATAGAATAAAAAGATACATATAATTTGCTTTATATTAATCTATTGATTGATTGATATGGAAATTTAAAAACAAATCCATCAACTTAATTAAAAAACACCTCATCCAATCTAATCTACAGTTGATGCTTTATGGGAAGTTGAATTTTCTAATTTGGTTCCAGACAATTTTCAACTGACCCTAATTGTGATTAACATTACAATATTTGTACTCATCTTCAAAATGTGAAATAGGCCTACATGTACTTTTAGTACGCCTATTTCACCTTTAATATGATTTTCATCCTTACCTTGAACATATTTTACTCTAAAGTGAAAAGTGGTCATAGTTCTGGTTTTTCACCCTAAAAAATGTTATCCAAAAATTGCTGCAGTGACTTATGAGAGGTCCACCAACAGAACAGGATTGAAAACCATGCTCCTTCTGAAGTTCTGGTCTTTAGAATCATTAACTTGTTTAAAAATTCTAAATCCAGCAATTTCTATTTCTTTGTCTCCATAGATTCCAATAAGACCACGACTAACGGTGATGTGCAGCCCGCTAAACTAAAGATGGTGAACGACAACGACAGCGAGGCGCTGGTGACGAAACCGACGTGCAACGGGCTCACCAACGGAGACGTGGTACCAAACGGCAGCACGGATGCCATCATACCTAACGGACATGTAACAAACGGTGCGGTTACGGACGAGGAAGATGGAGGTGATATCACGAACGAGGAAGTGAAAACAATGGTTGAGATGGAGTCGAACGAAAAGACGTCGAGCACAGAGAAGGGAGAGGAGGAAGTTGCGGAGGAGGGGAAAGACAATGAGGATGAGACGGAGAATAAGAAATTGGTGGAGAACAAAAATACTGAGAATTTGGAAGATGTGATAGTCATACAGGACACAGCGTTCACCATCAAGATACACCCGCCTGGCACTGAAGCATTCGATCTGCAGGTGAGTCTAAAAAGCAGGGCTAGAAATAAGCTATCTAATCGGCTCGTTGCCCGGGCAGGGATACTATTAAATTTGGGATAGTAAATCCTACTTTTTTTACTGCACGTATGTTGAAAACAGGTACCATTTGCAAAATTAAAAAATGCAGCAGCGCCACTTTAGGCCAAAAAAAGAAGAAGTTGACTTGCCCTTTCCAACCGACCCGAATTTCCGGAATTCTGGGGTTGCTATTTTTTTTTAAATAAAAAAAATAAAAAATGAAAGAAGCACATAACAATAAAGAAAGATGAAAACGTGTTTTTGAGTAATATCTGCTTGTTTAAAAAAATAAAAAATACATCATTTTTAAAACGTGCTTTAAATGAGAATATGAAGAGTGAGAATTTGGAAGATGTGATTGTTATACAGCATGTTCACCATAAAGATACAGTTGCCGCCTTACACTGAACCATTTGATTTGCAGGTGAGTCTGAAGCAGACCACCTGGCACAAGACTATCAGCACCGGCATTCCTAGGGTATGCCAACAAACTCAAGTTAGCCACCTCCCTCACAGCCAACTCCCTCCTTATTAGTAAATTAAATTAAGCCCCTCCTGTTTAAATTAGATTCTCCAATGAAGGCAACAAACAGGGGCATAACTAGAGGGGAGGGGTAGGGAGGGCATGGCATTTTCCCCCTCCGCCGCCAGAAGACATGCCCTCCAACCCCAAAATAAATTGACAAACTCTATTCTATAGATGTATATTTAACAAAAAATAATTGTTATGCCTCCCCCCCCCCCTTGATCACAGGTCTTCCCTGCCCCCAACCCCCAATTTCTTTTAAAAGACCTTGTTAGTTACGCTACTGGCATTAAACAAAACCCAACCCTTTTATGTATTAAGGGTAAACGAACCATAATTAGGTTAGTCGATTGGTCAGGCTTTCTTTTTTCTTGAAACATTTTGTGAATGTTTTCAGTGAATTGTCAATAATATTCAAAATTAAAAAAAGAAATCAAATATAATATCAAAATATTTTCAAAATGTTTCTATGTTTAGGCCCCCCACCCCCAAAAGTTGTTTGTTTGCCCACGTCCAACCGACCGTGTACTATAGGCCCGACCGTGTCACTTTTTTTCCCTTTTTTTTTTCCCTTACAATTTTTTCTTCTTTTTTTTTCTTACAATTTTTTTAACATTTTTTTCAAAGTCACGTTTTTGGCCTTAATTGACCCCCACGTGACCCCTCATGTGACCCCCATACCAAATATCGTATTATGTGAGTTATTTTGCGAGAATCCACCTGGATTACCGCGGAAGTGATTTTACGCGAATCTTCACGGGAATCGATTCGCGGATTCGCGCCGAAAGTACATCCCTGTACTCGTATAAAATAAAGGAGGTTAATCGCCTGTTTCCTAACCCATCCATTCAAGGTCAAAGAGGGGGTGAAATCCGATGGAAGTAGTCCAAAACTAAATTGCCCCTATCTCAATTGACTCCCAATCTTTTCCTGTCATTAGGGATGGGGAAAACAATTATGGGCAAATGGACTTCTCAGATAGGGTCGGTGGGTCAGTTGTTGTGTGTGTGTGTTTTTATTGGTGAAATAAAGAAATAAAAAAATGTTTAAAAAAACATAAAAAATAAAATAAAAACAATTCAAAACATTTTTAAAGAACATTTCAAAAAATGTTCTAAAAAAAACTCTATTGTAAGATTTTCAAATAATATGCTGGTAAAATCAAGTAACATTGAATTTATACGAAACCCAGATACCCGTTCCATAGAAATGGTCATTGTTCAAGTGAGTGCACAAGCTAGAGGATGTTTTATCAAGACCCAATGATCACGACCCGAAAACCCACTCTATCAATTGAGACAGAGGCTGCAATCCCTTCACTCTTTTTAATTTTATTGTTCACCTCCCACATGGCTAAAAAAAATGGGTAACTCTGGATCCTGGTTCCTTGGAAATTTTGACTTTTGAGGGAAGTTTTTGGCTTTGGAGGCATAAAATTAAAAAAATACATAAGAATTTGAAGGGAAATTTTCTCCACGAGGCGAGGAAAAAGCAACAACCCTGTTTTTACGGTCATGACAGAGACCGACCCACATTTTGCGGGGTTATTTATGGATTTTTTTTCTCAAATCGTGTAAAATCAGCTGTTTTTTGGCCGAAAATGTGTCAAAATATTTTTTTCAAACATTTAAAAAAAAAATCCAGATTTGTGCAGATTTTGGTGACATTTTAGGTTAAAAAAAAGATGAATAAAAGCAAACCCAGACCCACTTGACTAAACAGGTCCGTCCGCCCGTAAAACAGGGTTGTTGTTTTTTGTCGCCTGAAGGGAAATTTTCAAAATTAGGTTCTCACGAAATTCACATTTTTTTCTGGCCCTGCCTCCTCCTCATATTAAATTCCGTTGAAAACAGCTTCACAATGCCATTTCTTTTCCCAGCCCTACATGTAGTATGCATTTACATCATGCAGACAACAATGATTGCCCGCTACAAATTCTCAAGCACATCCTGGGGAGGATCTGTAACATTCATGATGCTAAAACAGGTTGTGCCATTTATAACTCTACGAAAACGTGGGCCGCATAGAGGGGGAAATATATATGAATCATACTTTTTGACGATTACAGGAGAGAGAGAGGGGCAGGTGGAATGAATGTTTTGTCAAGTATTTGATGCTGCAAAAATAAAGATATGTTCGCAGCACAGGATTATCCACTGGACCACAGGGAATTATTAAAGGTGGATGTTCCGATCACTTAAAGGCGGCATATTTGTGATCTTTTCCAGGGAGCGCCCTCTATTCTTGATTTTTTTTAACAAAGTAGATATTCTTGCAGATTTACATTTCTGATCATAAATCATAAATATATTCTGAGTTACAGAGTGATACGGTTCCTAATTACTTCAAAATCATGGTTTAAAGAGTGAAAATAAACTGTCCTGCTAGCAGGACAGCAGGACAGTTTATTTTTCACTCTAAATTCACTTTAATTGATCGGTGGATGATTTGAATTTGTCAATTTTCTAATAAATAATCAAGCAAAGGTATTTATAAGAATGAAATAAAATAAACTGGTGTGATAGAAATTAACAAATTAGATCTTAAAAATACTTGACCTCGAACCCGGTCTCAGCGCTATCGCAGCGAAGGATTACCCACTGGACCACAGGGAAAAGTTTGAACATTTTAAAATAAAAATAGATATGCACCTATCTAGGGGGGGGATTGGGGGACGGATAGTGAGGGGTGAAAAATCAGAAGTACCGGGATAACAACTACAACAATTTGATGATAGAAAACCAGTCAATCTGAAGATTTATTATTTGATATATGTAAATGAGCTATGAATATGTGTGAATCACTAATTCATGTTCAATCTTATGATGCCCCCCTCCTCCCTCAGATGGAAGTGTACACTACATGATATGTTGCAAGATATTTACCAGAAGAATCATTGTAAAAAGTACATTTGTTGTAAGGAGACAGACTAATATAAAATTTTCCTAGCAACCTAACTTTAACATTTCCCCTCATGCACAAGGTGTCCCTTCATATTCTTATGTATATTTGATTCTGAAAATTATCCATCATAATCATTCATCCCAAAATAAATAAAAATAAGCTTACTTAAAAGAACACCTTGTCAGCTTGCTTATTCTTATGCTCGCTAAAATTTTGTTTTTTCGCCGTATATTTTCACTTTCACTTTCATAAGCTGCTGAGTCGCCATTTTGAAACAAATGTCACAATTTTGATAAAAGATGGCGCTATAACAAAACAAATCTGTCAATGTTTAAAGATAGCTCAGAGGGCGGCGCTGCACACCGCTTTGATGGTACCAGCTTAATTTATTTTTTGGCCCCTCCTTAAACTTGGCTGGATCCGTGCCTGTTCATCTCCCCTCACCGAACAAGAAATTTCCGCCACTGCATCGGTATATTGACTTGGAGGTCCCAGGTTCATTCATTAGATCAGATGCATCGGTATATTAACCCTGAAAGGCCGAGGTTCAAAACCACAGGTTATCCCCCACACCGAACAAGAAATTTCCGCCACAGCATCGGTATAATTGACTTGGAGGTCCCAGGTTCATTCATTAGATCAGATGCATCGGTATATTAACCTGAAAGGCTCAGGTTCAAAACCACAGGTTATCCCCCACACCGAACAAGAAATTTCCGCCACAGCATCGGTATATTGACTTGGAGGTCCCAGGTTCATTCATTAGATCAGATGCATCGGTATATTAACCTGAAAGACCCGGGTTCAAAACCACAGGCTAGAAAACACTTAGTTTGCATTTATTGTTATGTTGCTAAATGCTTAGCTAGGATTTTTTTCAGGGGCGAGATTTCCAAATATAAAAGTGGTTTTTGTTTAAATATCGGATACGCTACGCGCGTAATGCATTTTGGCTTCTGAGGAAATACGCTTATATTGGTCTCTGAACATTCTTGGTTTACGCATGCTTACAGCACGATATTTGACTGTCCCACCCCACCCCCAAATATGAATATGTATTATATGAACCCTAATAAATATACATACAATATTCCTCCCTTGTCATTCTCAGGTCAGTCCGCAAGAGATGGTGCAAGAGATTCACCAGGTCATGATGGACCGCGAAGACACCTGTCACAGAACGTGCTTCTCGTTACAACTAGACGGCAACATACTGGACAACTTTGCCGAACTCAAGAGTATAGAAGGCCTCAAAGAGGGCGCTATGATCAAAGTCGTCGAAGGTAAATAGTTTGATAATTGATCGGGGCCTATATTTCTGTCAATGTGTCAGAGAATTCCTATTTTCCAACTTTTTGAAAAACTGGTTTCCAGGCCTCGACAAAATCATTGGCTATGTGTGAATAGTTTCTCGCAAACATTTACAGAAAATAATTGATGTTAATCAAAGCTTTTATGAGTAAATTTTGGATGTTTACACAGTGGTGGTGAATCAAATGATTCTGGTGCACTATTGACTCATATCCTATTTTAGCATTTCAACACATTTTGCCGCTTCAGTTTTCTGTACTCTCTATACTTTCCAAGTTTGTTCTATGCTTTTGAAAATATACCCTTTTTACTGATTTGTTTGCTTCTTCCGACATCCCCTAACATTAAAACTACCTTTTTAACAATATAATATCCTGAGATATCTTGACAGTTTTAAACTTGTCCGATGGCGAACCTGTTAAACTCTTTTACCTATTATGAATACCTGTGTCGTAAAAGCCTCACAATATAATATCCTATCCAGCTCTTAGTATGCCACCCCCCCCCCCCCCCCCCCACCCCTTCGCTTATGAGCAGGATTCCTCTCATCAAGATATGCCAAATAGTTGCGTATTAGCCCACATCAATACAATGTACTACAATACAATGTACATGTAGTGTGTGTTTTTTCAATTACTGTAAAAGCTGAAATATTCGCGGTGGTTTTATTTTCGCGCTTTTCGCGCAAAATCTTTTTCCGCAAAAAATATAACACGCGAAAATATTGCTTTACACATTCATGCAATGCTTTCAGACGGTCGCCCGCGAAAAAAACAATTCGCGAATTGTCTTTGATATCAAAATCCGCGAAAATATTGGCTTTTACAGTAATTTACTCATTTGCATACTTTTACAAAGGATATGAACCATTTCTGGTTATTACCGGTACCTCATTCCGATTACTCTTAGAGGATGCAGTGCATTGACCCCTATGCTATGTGTACACAGCGCTTAGTTTTCCAGGTACGCATGTTATCTGACCAGAAATAGTAAATTTAAGCATACAGATTAGAAGTTGTTTGCTTAAGATAATCAGATGAAAGGTAGGCCCATAATTCCATAAATCCATGAATAGAATCTGGGAGGTTTAACCACCATCAAAATCAAATAACCAAACCAACCACCATTTCAAAATAATCCCTCCATCAAAACTATCAAATAACTGCTCAGGCATACAGTAACTTTTTCCAAATCCAAATCTGGAAAAAAATCTATCAAGCAAATAAAACTAACACCCTCATAAAACACATTGACCGACCAACCGACCGACCGACTGTCCGTTTACAGTTTATACACCCCCACTAAGATAATTACCTCCTCCCTAAGAAATATCATGGCGAACTGGCGATGCTTTTTGGGCGCCCGCTACGGCGGGAGCCCTTGTAATGTCTTCAGTTTGCGAAAACTTACACAATTTGGTATTTCTAGATATTATAGATGGAGGCTGCCATGTTTACTGATGGTCTCTTACTAACATTTACGTAACAGTGAAATGTTAAGTTGTAGTGTACGAGTGCTATCGGCGTTTACGAACTATAAACGAGGCTGAATATCACGCTCGTTATAAAGGATGGGTGGAGATAGTTACGCTCGGTTACATTCTCGATATGAATATGTACAGTGCAGTATCTCAGCTATAATGCAGCCTGCATATACAGTAGATGTATTATATATAGCAAAGCATTGCATGTACATTGTACAGGGCATTGAGAGGTGTGGGTTGGGGCGGTGTAAAGTTGTAGTTTACGCAGTCCGCTGTTCAATATCAACTCATCTGTAGGCCTAACTGACTGGTTCAATTATGAATTACTTACATGCAGAGATCAGTGGGTTGGTCTTGGTAGTTTGGTACGTGGGTATAATATAAACACCAGGAAAGTTGGAGTCTTCAATTCCAAACTGCTGAGTTCTCTACTAAACTTTCATTATAGTAATAATATGATTAAGTCGCTTTTAAAATTATTACTTATTCATCAATCACATTGAATGATGAATAAATGAAGTGATGAATTCATAAATCATTAATTGATTGACTATTGACAGATGTAATAATATTGATTGATTGATTGATTGATTGATTGATTGATTGATTGATTGATTGATTGATTGATCAATACTAAATGAAATCATGAATGCATAGATTAATTAGATAATCCTTCAATTGGATTAACAAGTCATTTATAGAAATAGTTAAAGAATATATAATACATATATAAATAATGTAAACATCCTATCTATAGTCTATTTGGCCATCACGAGACAGTGACGTAACCGCGTATTCTACTAATTGCACTACATTACACTCGCGGCGCTGGCGTATACACATGAGCGTTGAAAGGCGGAATATACATACGCGTGCGTACAAGCTGCGTCTGGTAAGTTACGCCACTGTCCAGAGGAAGCCAAATAGAGTATAGAGCACCCGCGGACAAGTTTAAGACTTTTACACTTTCGTCAGGATTAGCTCTGACTTCTTTAGGACCAAATTATTATATTTAATATAATTTGTAATTAATCAAAAGTCCTATCTAGATTTATTATTTAATATATTGTAATTAATCAAATGAAGCATGTTCATTTGAGCGCCCATTCCTTTTTAAAGGAATTTTTATTATCTTTCATCCACGCTTTTTACACAAATACGCATTATAACCAGGTAACTCCCAACCACACGCTTTTGTTAAAACTCATCAATTTTGTACCCCACGATTTCTAAAGCGTGGGTTGCACACTATGCAGTTTATTATTCCCGACAAGATGGCAGCTTATCCAAAAGACCAAAACATAGATTACCTCTACAATATTTCCCCGCCCCCCCCCCCCAAAAAAAAGGAAGAAAAAAAAAAAAAAGAAAAGAAATAAAATAAGAATACAAACGGAAAAACATCCAAACATCCATACCAACTGTTTTCCCAAATAATATCTGAGACATAACTTGTTATATCAATCCAATTCTGGTAAAGTATAAATATAATATCACATCGTATTGCATCATTCAGTTGAATACAATTCCAAGTTGCCACATAGCAAACCATAGTTACATCAGCTCAACACTTGTTCAATCTTACATAATAATTCATTATTCAATTGTTGGTATTACAGTACAAGGAATCATGAGGCCAGGGCAGGGCTAGATTTAATTTGTTCATATTTATTATGAATTTGTAACTTCTGACCATATATTATTTCCTATGGTATTTCTTTATTTGAAATACCATTATCTATATTTCATTGTCGAACTTTTATTTTATTCCACCAGGGTTAGGACTTAGGGTACCATATTTCCATACCATACTATTTGTTTTCTTCTAGTGATTTCTAAATTATAGTGTGGGGTGGAGATGGAAGTAATTTTTTTCACTCCAGATTTTTTTTTTTTGGCGGGGAAGGGCATTCTGTTTTTTTTGTAACATCCGTGGTAACCCATAGTGGGGTTTTATTTTATTTTAATCTTATTATTTTTTTATTATTATTATTAATTATTATTTTTTTTGGGGGGGGGTTGGGGGGGTTGTGGGGCGGGCGGTGAGGCAACATAATGGGTTCTAATTATTATAAAATAATGTTCATGATTTCAGTATAAACAAAATGTTTGTGATATGAAGTCAATCAAAGAAGGTGGAATGGTAGAGTAAATTAACAGAGGGTGGTGATTAAAGAGAGGGGGGGGGGGGGGTGTTTTCATGCTGGAACATACTGTATAATATCAAATGTCAGTGCTCCCCCTCCCCTGTCCCTAATGGTGCATGATTGGAAAACCTACAATTACTTACAATTAATTTCCTTGAGTACAAGAATATGTTTATGTTGCATCATGAATCGGGGTTTACTTTATTGATAGGAAACAATTGTTCAATTAATTATCAGTTCGTAGGAAGTGATCAAATGTTTAACTATGGAATGGCTTACATCATAAGCACTCAGTGTATAGATACCCTAGTACTACATACATGCATCATGTATAAGATAGCTTTCAGTAACCAAACGGTATTGTAAAAGAAATAAATGACTAATCCAATATCCTAATTTTCCGCTCTGAAAATGCCAGCTCTGAAAATAAAATAAGTTTTCTCCATAGATCAACACATAAGACAATTTTTTTCGTTTTGTTTGATTGTCCTTGTCCGCCCGACCCTCTAAATCCTTCTGACCAATTTTTTTTTTTTTGAAAAAAAAAAAAATTGTTGTTCAAATTTCATTTTTTTTACACATTTCAGTCAAAAATCAAAAACTTTTTATTTTTATTTTTAAGTGTTTAGAAAACAAAAATACTCACCAAAATATTACAGATTTTGTTCCCCCTTTTGGTTACCACAACACGTACATCTCATTTTACTTATGGTACCTGAAAAAAAGACCAGGTAGAAAAAAAACCCCAAATAAACTTTTCTAGACCGACCTACCCAACTTTTTAAAAGTGATCTATGGATAATCAAACAATTTTATTTTTGCCTAAGTTTGTTTTTCCTGATAAAAAAAAGTGATTAAGATACTGTTTTCACAAATGAAATGATTTACATCATTCACCAGCACTTCAACCCCCCCCCCCCCTCCCCCGAAAGAAAAAAATTCCATGACTTTTTACTTTAGAGATATGGTTTAGCCTAGAAGTGTAAGATTGCACAGATAGATGAAACAACTGATCAAAGGAGAACAATACCATAACCATTACCAAGAAAAAGAGAGGGTTATTCCCTACATGATTTTATTGTAAATGTCTATGTTCCGTTGCATAATTACATCATCAGTCACCAGCATTACAACCTTCCAAGATTTAATACATCAATCATATAAAGTTATTGATTGATTAGGGAAAGGATTAAAATATTTAATATTGATTTATATAGTTGTTATATATTACTTGGGCTCATTGATTTCTGAAATTACATAAGGTCAATTTTTGAGCCACAATTATTTTCATGCAAATGTATAAGCTACCCTGAAAACTGACTTTAAACTTGCAAAGTTGAAATAGTGTGATGATTTTAAATTATAATAGTGTGTAAAATAAAATACTACTGTAAAACAAGTTAATTTCGCGAATGGCTCAAATTCACTAAATTATATTGCCGTGAATTAATGTGTGTAAAGATGACAGTAGTGGTAGAAATTTTAGATTCGCGAAACTAGTGATGATTAGCAAAATTGCAAAAAAAAAGTTGCTGCGAAATTAACTTGTTTTTACAGTACAATGTATGTCTTGTAATCACTATGGTAAAATCATATATTTCAATAGCAACATGTGGATATTGGAAATTGCAAACATTTAAATGAGTGAAAATTACTACGCCTTCAGTTTGACTGACTGACTGACTGACTGACTGTTGATGTAATATTTGGCCATTCTTGCAAAGTGCTGTATTGCTGGTGTGTGATAAATGGTATATTATATACGAACTATAATTGATTGAATTAGTGGGGTTTATGCCTGCAAAGAAATGATATCATTTATCCTTGCCAAGTTGTGAAACTTTTTTTCTTTTGTTGAAGGAGAGACAGCTCAGAGGCTGCATGAGGCGGAGTTAGAACTGGTGATCTCAACCACAGATATTTCAAACCATGGAATAAATAGATATATTTATTCCAAGCTTCGGCTGATTCAAATCACTGATCATGCTACAAATCACGAAATAAAAAAACCATGCACAAGTTTTAAATCTACAAAGCGCAAACATTAATTGCACAAAAATTACCACTTTTACAGTTCTGCCTGCCCTAAATATTTTGAGGGTTGGGGTCGGTTGAAGGTGTTTTTTTCTGCGATAACTTTCAGTAAATAAATTTAAGATCCAAACTTTTAATAGCTTGATGAGATGAAGAAAATCAAATAATTGTTTGTGGCCAAACATATAATATATTTTTATGTACTGGTCACAACACTGTTTCATGCCTTGCAATCTTGTGGCCAAACATAGGTGGGTCACATATCTCCAACTTTCTTCAGTTCAGATTCGCTGTTATTTAATTTCGCTAATCCACAAAATTAAATCCCTCTCAAAATTAGAAGTGGTTTAACAGTAGATTTGTCAATTTTCAGTTTATATATTTTTTCGTTTTTCTTCATTGTTCAAGCATTCATTGATCTATAGACAGACCTTACTGTAAAAGCCAATATTTTCGCGTAAAGATATTTTTGCGCATTTTGGTATCATAGACATTTCGCGAATTGTTTTTTTCACGGGCGACTTTCAGGATGCACTGCATGAATGTTGAAAACAATATTTTTGCGTGTTATAATTTTCGCGGAAAAAGATTTTGCGCGAAAAGCGCGAAAATAAAACCACCGCGAATATTTCAGCTTTTACAGTATTCGCAAAAGAAATACATTTGCTTATCATTTTGCCAGTAGCTGATTCGAGCACGAAAAGTGATTATATGTAGCAGAAAAATGTCCACTTGTACAGTATTAGTTCATATTTTGGAGATTATTTTTACTCACAACTGGAAATAAGCTTACCTCTGCGGAAGTATTAGTGACATTAATGTTCCCTTGACAAAGTATTATTACACTAAGGCCAAAAATAAATAAATTGTTGTGTTGCCCTGAAGTGCCAAAAATCTTGAAGTTGGGTCGGTCGGTCGTTTTTTTTATATATTGTTTTACTGACAAATATAACTGAGAGTCAGTGGTTCATGACAAGACAAAATTGGTAAATGTCAATTTAACTAATGTTTCTAGTGTGATTATAGTTTAAAAGCAATCTATTCAAGCAAACTTATTTGTTTCATGCAGAAAATAGTAATATCTTGACAAATTGGGTAAAATTTAAATCTTAAAAAAATAATTAAAACAAATTTAAACAAAATTGTGACCTATTTGAAATTTTAGGGTTGGTCGCTGAGGGAAACAAAACAATTGTTTTTGTTTTGCCTTTTGCCTAATTGAAATTGACTTACACAATTGTGCTACTTCCATCTCCAAGTCTATCTTACCTGGTCACATTGATGTAACACTGTTTTCTTCACACGTACACGACCTCTGTGATTTCCTCTCACCTTGTAGATCAGTTAGGCTTATTTTGTGGGTTTTGCAGTCTACATTGTAGCTGCTTTTCTCCGGAACATTTCAGTGGGTGTAATGCGGTGAATTATAATTTTCCTGTTTTGCCATTGTAGGATAAGTCAAGGTGACTTTATTGTCATCTTACTTAATTTTATGATGTCAAACAATAGTATGGAAATGAATGTATTGAATAACATTTGTCCCCTTCCCTTTTAGCCTTTCATCAAGGCTGGTTGTGCTGGTGTGTGTGTGAGAGAGCCCTCTATAAAAGTAGTCTAATACAACGCCTTCCCGCAAAAAATCTTTGCGCATTATGTTTTGTCTTGTTTTACGGAAGATGTATCCCGGAAAAAAGGCGCTTGCTGAATGGTTGATAATGATGTCATGATTTATTGGGCGACGTCATCAATATCAAGCGCTTCATTAAAACGTTGTTTTCAATAGAATTGGACGGTGCAATCATGTGTTATGATGACAACATCGTTTGATCGACACATAATGCTTACACAATAGAATAGCTCAATGGGCCGGCCTCCCGGTCGTTCAACAGGTAATTTTGCGAGGTGTCTTTGACAAAAGACTACTTCCATTTCACCCTCTTTGCTATGTTACTAATCAAGAGACCGCACAAATGCTTCAAGTGTCTGACTCATGTTGCGATGTTCATTTCAATATTTCAAATACTGTAAACGTGGACATTTTCGCGTGTGTAATTTTTCGCGCTTTGCACATTTTGAAATTTTTTGCTTGTTTATATTTTTGCGATTTTGAGCTTCCTTACACAGACCTACATACAAAATGAATACATCCGGGTGTTTTTATTTTCATGTTTGCTGAAAAAGCGGGAAAATAAATGTAGCGCGAAAATTTCCACTTTTACAAGAAAAGTATCAACATGAATCAAACCTGTCTCCTTTCCATCTTCACATTTACGTGTCGAGAGGTTGCGCAAATGACTGGGTACTTCACCTAAAACAAGACAAATATAAGATAAGATATTGAATTTAATTGATTATGTTTTTGTAATTATTGCATCATGCTTTAGTGATGGACAAGGTGATTTTCTCTCATATTCTTATAGCAAAATATTGTTTAATGTATGCATATTTATAATTTTTTTGTATCATATAGGATAAAGGGCTAGAGGCTTAAATATACAATCAATAAAATGAATGAATGAATGTATTGCAATAGCAGCCTCATAAAGTTTTTATACCATCTTTTCTCCCTTTTTGTCCACAACACAGAACCCTACACAGTGCGTCAGGCCCGTATCCACGTCCGTCACGTGAGGGATCTACTGAAGTCAGAAGATCCTATGGATGCCTACAACGGTGTGGACTGCCAATCTCTCTCATTTCTCACCACTATTCTTAACGATGGTAAGTATTTTAGGCAGTGTTCCTTCTATGGATTTTGAGTAGGCCCAATTTGGTCGTTTTAAATGTACCGTACTGATGCGTGTATAGTCCCACCCTTTTTTTACCCCAAAATATACGTAAATTAGGGGGTGGGACTTAAATCGGGTGCCCATGTGTGCCCGAAATTTTTCATCAAAATAATTGAATAAAAAAAAATTAAAAAAATAAGCTTACTTAAAAAACACCTTGTCGGCTAAATCTTGATTATTTAATGCAAATATATAGCGGGGATTCATTTGAAATAGATTTATTTCGTCAAATCAGTTCATTTTTGGTACTCCTGTGCTCGCTAAAATGTGATATTTCACCGCGTCTGACACTTTCGTAAGCTAGCGCGGCAAGTCTCCATTTAGAAATTAGAAATCATGTCACAATTTCGACAATAGATGGCGCTATAACAATAACAACTCGATCTCAGCTCGATCTGTCAAGATGGCGACGCGCAGCAGCGCGGCCGATAATGAAGTGAAAATCATATTTTGCGAGCATAGGAGTACAACAAATCCACAGATTTGACTAAATAAATGTATTTCAAATACATCTCCGCTATACATTTGCATCAAATAATCATGAATTACCCGACCGCGTGTATTTTTAAGGAAGCTTATTTTTTATTTTTTTTTCATTTTCATTTTCATTTTTATTTTTATTCGGGAAGGTGATTCTTGTTCCCGGGACCCGACATTTTCGGGCGGGACTCAATTTCCCGGGACTCGCGCCCAGCCTTAAGTAGTGTACAAGTCTGACTTGTACACTACTTTTTACCCCTGGGACTTAAGACGGGTGCCCATCCTAGTCTGAGATATGAGCTCAATTAGGGGGTAGGAGTATGGGACTATACACGCGTCAGTACGGTATATTATGTGATCTTTTCCAGGGGACGCCCCCAATCCTTGAGAGAAAAATAATGGAAGCAGATTTTCTTGCAGATTTACATTTCTGATCATAAATCATGAACATATTCTGAGATACAGAGCGATACAATTTTATTTATTTATTTATTTATTTATCTGTTTATTTATTTTCTATAATTTTTTGGAGCACGAAAAAGAAATGAAAAGAGTTAAATGAAGGGAAAAAGTTAAGAAACCGTGATGTCTATTTTAAAGACAGTTCTTGTTAGGCCAAACAAAGAAGATAGTCCGTCTCAGAAGCTCGCCCGTATTGGTATGTGAAGTGAGCTACGGTCTATGCGCTGAGACCTTTTTTTAATTTGTTTTTTATTCTTTTTTTTTATCTTTAGAAAAAACTTCAAAAAAAGCTCTCTGAAGCTTGGATTAGCAAAAAAAACACAACAAAAAAAAGCATTATTCTAGCCTATTCCCCCCCCCCCAAAAAAAAAAAAATTTGCACAGCACTCTTCTTTGTTTGGCCTTATATACCTAAATCTTCCTGATGGTTGAATGCACTTTAATTTCCAGACAGTGGTAGGTGCAATAGCCACATTGTAGCATTAATTCATGTGGAGTCTGTCTGTTCACCCATTTAAAATGTGCATAAATACAACACTGATTATATAAGTAAATTTGTGCAGCCCATTCTTATCCATTCAAGATCTATCCATACAAATGGCAATGCACATGTTCCCAATCAATAACAAGCTACTACTTGGTATATGATTGATGTTTGTCCTTGAACGTGAACTATAAATATGAGAAGCAGTAGTAATAACAAAGTCCTTGAACATGAACCACAATGACTTCCAGATTGCTATTGGAAGTATAGGCGACAAAAAACTCAACTATGTTCTACTAGCAAACAATATCTCATCAGGCAGAGTCGTTCGGTCAGGCATTTTTTTATTTAACATTTTTCTGGATTTGAACAATTTTTCAAATGAAAATGTTTTAAATATTTAGTTATAAAAACGAAATTAAAATATTTTCAAAAACATTCTGAAATGGGTATTTCCACAGTAATGATACCTTTTCTTGTTTGTGGCTCTAAATCTTGTTTCAAATTGATTTTCTAGTTCATATTTGGCCAACACTACTGTAAAGTAGCAGGGAGATAGCGAGCAAAATTTCAGAATCCTAGCTTAATTTTGATTTTTTTTTGTACACAAACCCTATGGTAACGGTTGTAACATTTTTTTGACATACATATGTTACAACCGTTAACTTTTCAATTTTGACATACAAAATATAAAAGGCTAAATCTTGAAAAGTTGACCATGTATGTGGGTTGTGCTTATTTCTTCAGTTGATGGACATCAATTACTTGAAACAAAACCAACTGGGGGTAATTTTGATAAATATCAGGGTCTGGAGACCTGTCCGAATGCGTAACGGGTGTAACGTATGTCAATGTTACAACCGTTATAAAATTAGTCATGAAATGTCATAAAATGTCATGAAACTTGAAAAAATTACAATATTTCAAAGTCCTTTCCCATTATTCAGGTAGCCTTAATGTGTTGAATTACAAAAATCTAGGAAAGCCCTCCTAACAATTAATATGTGCTTCAGTAGGCCATTTAGTAATGTTTGACATACAGAAATGTCACATTTCTGTATGTCAAACATTAAAAAATGACATACTGAATGGTCTCCTGAAGCAGATATTAATTGTTAGGAGGGCTAACCTTGTTTTTTGTAATTCAACACATTGAGGCTACCTGAATAATGTGAAAGGACTTTGAAATATTGCCAATTTGTCAAATTTCATGACATTTTATGACATTTTGTGACTGTTTTTATAACGGTTGTAACATTGACATACGTTACAACCGTTACGTATTCGGAGAGTTCTCCAGACCCTGATATTGATCAAAATTACCCCCAGTTGGTTTTGTTTCAAGTAATTGATGTCCGTCAACTGAAGAAATAAGCACAACCCACATACATGGTCAACTTTTCAAGATTTAGCCTTTTATATTTTGTATGTCAAAATTGAAAAGTTAACGGTTGTAACATATGTATGTCAAAAAAATGTTACAACCGTTACCATAGGGTTTGTGTATATAAAAAAATCAACATTAAGCTAGGATTCTGAAATTTTGCTCGCTATCTCCCTGCTACTTTACAGTAGTGTTGACCAAATATGAGCTAGAAAATCAATTTGAAACAACATTTAGAGCCACAAACAAAAAAAGGTATCATTACTGTGGAAACACCCAAATTATTAAAAAAATCAACAACGAAAAAATCAAAAATTCTGTATAAAAAAAAGAAGGAAATTTGAAAATGAAATGAGTCGGTCAGAACAGTTTTTGGAGCATTGACCTGCAAAACCGGTTCTTTTGCTCTTAGATGATATACAAAGGCTTCATGGCTCCCCTTCAATGCCTTGTTAGTGACACATTCACTTAAGTTGACATTGAACAGCGATGAAATTATGACAAATATATACACATGATTCAAAGTAGTAACATTAGCTAAACGGACAAGGAAACTCTGTTTTTGATAATAACAATTTGATCATGGTTTGAAAGGTTGCTCTCCTGCGTAATGCGTCATTGGTCCTCGACGAAAGGGAGCTGGTAAAGGTTGTACGATTATATCCAAAAGTAAGGCTAGACAAATATGTTTTTGTTAAAAAATACAATTTATTGACACCGCTTTGGTTTCAATCAGTTAGTAAATTTGCCTTGGGTCAAATTTGTACTTATAATAAAAGCTTGTTATTGTGAAACACTCGGCCCATTTATGGAAAAATGATCGAACTTAAAAATTAATATTTTGAGAAATGGGGCATTAACCCTAACTCCCTGGGCGTGTTTTTGACAATTCAATTATCAGGGAGAAAAAATGGGTCACATTTTGGGGGAAAATCACTCTTGGCCAGCCCGGGGATCGAACACAGGCCGCCAGAGGGAACTCAGCCGCCTAACTGATTGTGCCATCGGGGGAGTTAACTTTTTCTAGACCATTTGATAGCTTGTAGGATCGTACCACGAGATAGACCCATCGATCACATGGTACCAGCAGCTAGCCATTGTAGCGATTTGTGGCCTGGAGCAAGGCTACAGTTAGAGATTACATTTCTGATGTTTTGGTCTGTTGGAGAAATAGATCATATCTTACAAACGAAGCCTTGCGGAATCTCGTGAATAGGATCCAGTCTTACCTCAAAATTTCAAATTTACTATGAACACCATTTTCAGCATGGTGTTCAAGTCAACAAAATTACTGGCACCATGAAAAATAATATGTCTGATGCATTTCCTCCTTTTGCTACCTGAATGAAACATAAGCCAACTTATTTTAAACAATTTCATGAAACGTTGGTTGAATTTTCAACAATTTTCAACAATATTTTAAAAAATTTAACAAAATTAAATTTTAAAAAATAATTTAAAAAAAAAAAAAAAAATTGTTCTCCCCCTAAAAATGTAGAAAGAAGTGGCGATCGGGCGGTCAAGCCTGTAGAACAGGTTTCTCTTTTCTGTCACCTTAAATATGTGTATATTATATCAATCAAATTAGTTAGCACTCCCCACCCAATTATATGCCTGCCCCACCATTTGAAGACCCTAGTTACCCTTCCTTCCCGCACAGCATCAGTGCTCTCTCTTTTGGATCGGCAATAAAGTTAGGGGCGAAAGAAAAAAAATCTCAGTTTTTTCCTACCTGAGAAAAAACCCCGAGATTGCTCCCACCCCCACCCAATGTTGAGTGCACATGGAGTAGGGCTATAATAGATGGAAACATTAGTAGTGCCTTTAGGTATGTTTGAACATACAAACACACTTTTTTCTCTTCTGGCCTTAATACTGTCCACCCATTGCCCATGGGTATTTTGTCAGCCTAATTCCTCCCAATTGAATTGACAGTGTGATTCAGGGGGCAAAAGTTCACAAGTTTGTAACCAGTTTAGGATACTGCAAAATACATAAGTTTAGGTATAGGCCTACACTATTACTAGGGTTAATTTCACAAATGCTGAAATGTTGAAATTTTTCTTTCGGGTTTTTATTAATCTTGTGTCTGCTATCAGCGTCCCGAAAATTAGATTCTCAAATGTATTTCGTTTGTGTATGCATCAATTTAATGGGCTTTAAAATTGCAAAATTTAAATGTAGCAAATTGGCTCAAAATTATGGAAGTGTGGAAAAATTGATCACACAAAACTAATCAATCACTTTCACTATGACTTGAATGAGCAGTGATCTAAAAGAAAAAAATATGTTTTTTATATTTTTTCGCTGTTCCATAAAAACAATGTACCGTATTATCCCTATTAAGCGCCCATGCCCTTATAAGCGCCCACCCCTGTTTTTCTCAATGACTACCAACAAACAATCCCTTATAAGCGCCCACCTTTTCAATTACCGTAGCACTGTACATGCAACAACATTTTTCGCCACAGTTTAATAAACAGTTTACTTTTCGATCGCACATGGTTCTCCGCTAGTGCAACCTTGCCGAATTCGACAGTGTTTAAGATAAATGAGTTTAAAAAAGGTAACTTAATAAGCGCCCACCCAAAATGACTTTGCTAACCGCCCTGGGCGCTTAATAGGGATAATACGGTACATGTAACTCTATCTGGTCCTTTGACATTGTGTAAAGTAATTCTTCTTATATAACCTTTCGGCAGTCTGCTCTAAACATGTTCAAGGGCCAAAAACACATTTATCAAAACAGTGCAAGTCTTCGCAGCAACTCTTCCTATGCATAATCCGTTGGGCAGTTACTTTATACATGCTAAAGGGCTGGGGAAAAATGTAACAGCATTATTTTGTGAAATATTCATGCAGTAAAAAAAATCTCTCTGCTTTGTCTAGAATTGGAAAGCGTGCCAAGTTCTAGTGTGACATGCTTGCCAAGTCTACCACGTGTGCGCTGCTGATATATGATTGTCTTCTATAGATCAAAGCAGGAGGTGAAAAGTCGAAATTTAACCTGTGCCGTGAAATTGTTGTACATTTGTATTCTGTTGAGAGGGCTTTTGTTGTTCAAAATGAAAATTAAAGTTCTATTTTCAGGCAAACATGTAATTTGTAAGCTTTAAAATGACACCTTGCTTGATATATTTGGTCAACGCATTATTATTTAAAAGTTTATTATGTGATCTTTTCCATAGAACGCTCACAATTCTTGAGAAAAAAAATTGAAAGCAGATTTTCTTGCAGATTGACATTTCTAATTATAAATCGTACATACATTCCAAGATACAGGGCGATACGATTCTTAATTAATTACTTCAAAATTATGGTTTTAAAGTGAAAATAAACTGTCAGAGTGTGCGCCGACAACTTATTTTTACTCTAAATTCACTCTAAAACCATGATTTTGAGGTAATTAGGAATCGTATCGCTCTATAACTTGGAATATATTCATGATTTATGATCCGAATGTAAATCTGCAAGAAAATCTTCTTTCTAAAAAAATCATGAATTAAGGGCGTTCCCTGGAAAAGATCACATAATATGCCTTTAATGTGAAATATAAGGTTGGAATTCCTTTGATAGTGGAAATATTTTCAGTGCTCGAGGTTAATTTTGAGGAATTCCCGGGAAATAATGTGTTTTCCTAGCCCCAGTTTTAATGTTATATTTCCATCAAAGTCAAAGAAGAAGAAAAAACACCCCTGGAAATTTTAAAACCGGGCCTCAATTCAGCAAGCCGATTTTTGTGGGCCTCTTGTTGTGGCTGAATATCCTGTTAAAGAATCTCTACCCAAACATCAATTCTTTTAACACTTTCCACGCAGCAGTCGTACTGCACATGACAGTTCCAAAATGTCACAAAAAATGTTGAAATTATGGAACGTCATTACCATATTTGGAATCAACAGGAGAAATGCATTAGAATAAGTACAAACATGCCTAGTATTGGTTCAGTAATATTTTTGATATACACGTAGACTTTGATTGAAAGTTGGGAAAGGTTTCTAAAAATCTGTTTGTATTGTATTAAAACAAGTGATAGCAGCGTGGAAAGCGTTAAACTTAACCATGTCTCAGCCTCGCTCAATCAATAGGTGATGTAGCCACCTTCTTTAATGAAATAAATTAAAAGTAGGTTTTGAGGTTGAATACAAGATGGGATTATAAAGTCCAGAGGGTACCCTTTTCCACCATTTGAAGAGGTCTAATTGACTCGACTGAAACATGACGCCATAGGCATATCATTCACATCATTTGGTTTCCATTATGTAGCTATTTACACCCCTAGTTCTACTGTATACATTAAGCACATTGCACATATCCGATTACATGAACGGGTGTATTAATTAATAATTGTCAACGATTTGTCGGCACGTAGGTCTGTAGTATGGATTTTTACGCTTACAAGTAGAAAATAATCAATGCCAATCATCAGTTAGATCACCATTAGGCAAAAAAAGAAGTTGTGTTGCCCTCACAAGCCTAAAATTGGGAACGGCCGGCCGGATTTTTAATTTTTATAATTTTAAATTTTACCAAATCAACGATTATTATACCTAAATTATTTCAGTCAACATGTGTGAAGATACTATTAAGGAAAACGCTTACTGGATGTATTTTCAACCCAATGGTGAATATTTTGGTTTCTTGCCCATCTCTGTGCAATGTTCACGGATTGGAAGATCTTGAGAAGAAAAAAATCTTTGAAATTTTTTTTTGTTAAAATAAAAAAAAAAGAGAAAAAAATAGAAGAAAAAAAGAGAAAAAAAAGAAGGGGAAAAAAAGAAGAAATTCTTTAAAAATTTTTTTTTTTTAAAAATACCCGGCCCAATTTAAAAAATTAAAAAATCTTTAAAAAAAAAAGGAAAAAAAAGAAGAAATTCTTTAAAAAAAAAAGGGAAAAAAAGAAGAAATTCTTAAAAAAAAAGAAGGAAAAAAAAGAAGAAATTCTTTAAAAAAAATAAATTAAAAAAATACCCGGCCCATATTCTCAGAATTTTGACCCGGCCGGATGAGGGCAACACAACAATTTTGTTGTTGTTGGCCTTATGAAGACTGGCCATTTGTACCACTTCCGGATTTGTGTTTCCAATAATCCAAGTTGTAATTATATCTGGGGTGACAATAAAAACCATTGTTCTACGGCCTGACAGACCCATTTTTATTTTAAATTTTGAAAACACATTTTGTCTGTGGAAAATTATAGTGCCATTTTGACTTTTTTTTACAATTTCAAAAAGATTCAGACATTTTCTAAAAAAGTCCCAACATTTTCACACAATTTTTCTATTTATTTTTATTTTTAAATTTGCAAAAAAAAAGGGTCATGTTTGTCGGACCAGTACAACAGTTTCTTACTCCAAGATTAACGGAGAGTTCAAATTTGCTTAAGTCTTGAGATTAAACTCTCGGTTAACAGTCGTGTGAATCGTGTCATGGTTAAGGTTAACTAACCTTAAGTTTAAAGCTGGAATTTTAACCATAAGAAATCTAGCGTTTAACTAGTCCCAAAGCACTAACCAAGAGTTAGCCGAGAGCGTGTCTGCCGTGTAGATCCTTCAACCACATGGTAACCGTAAGTGGGATATTTGTAAGGCCATTGCCTATCGATGCGTTACTTCTGGCAATTTTAGAATCGGACGACCGTGGGTTAGTCGTGTCCATTCATGTTTTCAGCTCATTTTAAACTGAACAGACATGATATTTTTAGATAAAAATCGAAAATTAGATAATTGTCACCCTCAAATGTAGATATTTTTGCCTAAATTTGCTTTTGTTTAGCCACATTTTACTAAAAGCATTTAGGCACAATAGTCTGCTGTTTTTTTAATATTTCAAGGAATTTAAGATATTTTCGCCTGATTGAATAAACTACTAAGGTAAATCAGTAAATTTGTTTGAAAACTTTCAGAAAAATAACCATTTTTTTCTTATTTTTGTTTATTTGTCTTTATCCAGAGCGAAAACGCAGCAAAGCCGGATCAAATTCCATCGATTGCACCCCACCTGAACACATCATGCCTGGCACCAAGAACATACCGCTTGTCCCTCTACAACCAATGGGTAAAGAGAGTCGAACCACACCTTGTATCAAGGTATTGACGGTGTCAGGATGGAACCCCCCACCTGGAACAAGAAAAATGCATGGTAAGTAAAGACAGTTGAAACACAAAGGATAGAACCCCCCATCTCAAAAAAGGCAAATGAATGGTAAGTTAAGGGAGTTGAACCCCCCCCCCCCCCCCCCCCCCCCACCCCCCACCCACCGGTATTTAGGTATTGACTGTGATATTTTAATTAGTGGGCCTAATTGCTTATGCAAATAGGAATTAGTCAAACAGCAACATACATTTTTGAAGCTCTTAGAGTGTACTTACAATGTCATCATCATCATAGCTCATCTCATCTATACACAAACTTTACTTTGCATATTTTATGCATACATAATTAGACATTATAAGGAAATTACCTGCAAGTGGAATTGAAGAAAAAAAATTGAAAAAAATGAAGTTGTTGCCATTAAAGTAGTGGGTTTTATGACTTAACATATCTCGGCAACCGAATGTCCGTTTGAAATAAATTGTTCAGTTCAAGACTCTTCAGACCAAGGGCTAAAACCATATTTCATTTTAAAGGAAATCTAAATTTTTAACTCTGCCAATAGAACCACCATAACCCTAACCCTGCCATATACCACAATATACCACGACTGGGCACGTTGGTACCACCCGGCGTGGAAGTTTTTCGATGAAAAAATGGACCCACTCCATACAGTCTGGGCAATACACTGCCCAGACTGTGCTTGGAAGCCGTGGTGTAGCGGGGAATTGGAAGCTCCACATGCTGGAGGGCCCTGGATCAAATCCCGGGGGGATCGAGGGGATATTTTGGTCGATTTTCCACCTTGAAGAAAAATTTCTGAAAAAAGGGGGGGGGGGTAGGGTTAAGGAGAATATGTTAATCACTGTACTATACCTCTTCAGAGCTTACCAGAAACAAATGGTCCCCATTTATTTATCAATACCAAATATTAGTCAACTTGTACTATGAATTATTTCCCTTCGTATTACTCTAGCCTTAGGCTTTTTAAGTGAATGTGAGTGTAATAGGACTTTCGTAAAATGATGGCTGTTTATTAATGACTTCAGTTGACTCAACTCAAACTCAATTAGTTGATTACATGCATCAAATGTTTTAAATGCAATTGCGTAATTGGAAATGTTCACTTCATTTATTGTCATATTTTCGATGTATTTATGCATCAAAAAGCATAGCCAAGTGCAAGCTCAAATATATTTTAATTATTTTTCTAACATATAAGGGAGGGGGGGGGGGGGAGCGCAATCTCATTATTTTCTACACCTTAGGATATGTCAACAACATTAGTACTGCTAGTTGGATTGGTACTGGTATGTAGGTGACATTTCTGTGGTCAAAGAGATTATAAGACACTGTCGTCAATCCAAGAGCGATATAACGCTATTGGAATGACGCTGCACTACTGTTTACTCAACATTTTTTGCATTACATTAATGTTTGCTCTCCAGTCGCTTCAAGCAGCGACCACTAAAATGAAAACATGCAAATGGAAATATTTTCTTTTCTGTATAAATGGAATGAACTTACAAATTGGGAAATGTTACACAAGCAAATTTTTTAATTTCTTTTAAATCAACAACAAAACAAAAAAATTGTGTGCAAAAATTCCCCCTCTTATAGTATTTGTGTGACGGAGATAGAGCTGCGTGAGTGACGTGAATGGGCATTGATAATGTTACACATTGTCGCATGCTCATGCTCACTGTGTAGTGGTGACGTATCACAACTTCCATCGTAAACATTTGCTTTAGGAAATGTGTGCCAGGCTCACGCTGTAGTGACGTATTACAAATACAACATTTACATTTGCATTTTGCTTTAAGAAATAATAATGTGTACACTTACGCATAACTTTAAGCATGATTTTTGTGTGTGTCCTATTATATTTCTTAAATATCATGCTGTGTTTGCAACGGAGACAAATCTTTGTGAGTGACGTGATGGGGCATCGATAATGTTACATATTGTCACATGCTCACGCCTACTGTGTAGTGACGTATTACAACTTACAACATTTACATTAAATTGTTTGCGTCCCATAAAATTTCACGACTATAACGCTACGCGTGTGACAGAGATTAAACGCGACATGATGGGGCATCGATAATGTTACATATTGTCGTGTGCCAAACGGTGCAGTGACATATATTACAACTTATTTGCATCAAGAAATGTGCGCACTGTTTACTGTTTAAATGTTTGTGTTCCGTCAAGTTAGACAAGAGATTAAACTTGAGTGAAGTGATGATAGGGCATTGATAATATTACATATTTTCATGTGACAAGAGATTTCACATGAGTGAAGTGATGATAGGGCATTGATAATATTACATATTTTCATGTGCAAATGTTGCAGTGACGTATTACAACTTACAACATTTGCAATGAGAATTTTGTTTAATGTTTACCAACATGAAATGTGTGTGCCTCATTCAATTTGACTATATGATGCTATTCGTGTGCCACATGAGTGACGATCATGGTGATGGGCATCGGTCATGTTACACTAAGCACCAGGATTACGCGCAAATCGCACAAAAATCATGCATTTTGGCTTCCATGGCGCATTTTTCAATTTTTTCCAACAAAAATAGTCGAAAAAAAAAGAAGTTTTCAGGTCCGATGAGAAAAAAATTCAGAATCCGAGGGGTTTATTTGGCAGTAAAAAGCTTAATATGATTACCCATAGGCCCTTGAAATGATTGAAAACATGTTATCTAATGATGAACAAGTATAATAAAGTCCGCACTCAATTTGTGAAATTATAAGCTTACTTACTATTTCTTAACATTTCCGAATTTCGGAAGCTTGGTTTGCAAAAAATCGAACTTTGTTCTTCATCAGAAAGGCATGTTTATAAAAATGTTACTCTTTTCTACTACAATATTCTCAATAAAATCTTATTTCTCCACTAATATTTTAATTATTTACCGCATTTCCCCGATGACACCGTGAGCTTTTTAATTGAATAAACATCTGGCGATACATTTAAGGGATTTCCCCGATCTGTCTACAAACCATGTGGTCTGAGTTGACCGCGTTAACACGCTGCAGCCCGCCACATGAAAACATAGGGATGTATCATTTTAAAAATCCTGGTTGGGAATATTTCTCATGAATGAAAATTTTGGTTGAAATTGGAATTAATGAGACGAATAATACAATTAATTGTCTTGTCCGTCACTTGGGATAATTAGAATGAAACAATAATAAATTGGTTGCTTTAAACTTGTTATACACGGGAATGAATATTTAAATTCTCTCAATCGCACCCCTGCCACTTGAATGGTGCAGCCCTATTCAGTTCATTTTAATTGGCGACGTATAAACAGTGAAACGGTCAATCATTGATGGTAAAAACAAAAACTTATGGGATTTTAATTAGGAATATAATAATAGGCCTACGTCTATTTGATGAAATTGGGTAAGGTTTTTTTTTTTAATACTGAATGAGTTTGAGTGCAAAATTCAGTGTTTTATCAATGTTTTTGGGGTCCCGGGGGCCGACAAACGGAAAAAATGGAAAGAGTAAAATCGCACATTTTGTCCTTTTTCCTCATGCATTTCGTGCATTTCAAAAAACCAGCGGCGCATTTTGCCTTTTGAAATCCCGCAAAATCCCCGGTGCCTATGTTACACATTGTCTAGTGCCAATGGTGCAGTGACTACAACTTACAACATTTGCATCAAAAACGCACTTTTAAATCTGTTAGCGTGATACTTTTGTATCCCATTAAATGTCATGACTATGATTATAGGTCAATAAATGCGTATGTGTTGTTTCGAGAGAAATTAGACAAATCAATGCACGCGCGCTGATGTTGATGTGTGAATAATGGCACGACCCCGAAGGGGGAGTGCTATTGTGAGCACGACACTATACAAATACAAATTCCCAATTTAAGCATAATTTTGATCTATGTAAAACGACTAAAAACACTTTAACAAGTTTGCTAACACCCGCAGTGAAAATCGGCGAACCCGCGAATCTTGAACAACGAATCAAAACAAAACGCGCACTGCGTGATTTGAACGGCGCACACGCGGAGTGCAGTGGACACTTTCAATGCACTCCGCGTATTTGTAATTCCTGCTTCCTGATTGGTTCAACACTACATAGAGTGTATGAATGCTATTCGTGTGACAGAGATTAAACGCCACATGAGTGAAGTGATGATCATGATGATGATGGGCATCGATAATGTTACATATTGTCTAGTGCCAATGGTGCAGTGAACAGTACAACTTACAACATTAGCATCAAAAACGCACTTTTAAATCTGTTAGCGTGATACTTTTGTATCCCATTAAATGTCATGACTATGATGCTATTCGTGTGACAGAGATTAAACGCCACATGAGTGAAGTGATGATCATGATGATGATGGGCATCGATAATGTTGCACATTGTCTAGTGCCAATGGTGCAGTGACTACAACTTATTACAACATTAGCATCAAAAACACACTTTAAAATTTGTTAGCATGACATTATTCTATCCCATTAAATTTCACGACTATATATGATGCTTTTTTTGTGTAACAGAGATTAAATGCCACATGAGTGAAGTGATGATCATGATGATGATGGGTATCGATAATGTTGCACATTGTCTAGTGCTAACATTATTGCGTCCCATTAAATTTTACGACTACTTTTTGTATGATGCTATTTGTGTGACAGAGATTAAACGCCACATGAGTAAAGTGATGATCATGATCATGATGATGATGGTATCGATAATGTTACACATTGTCTAGTGCCAATGGTGCAGTTACTACAACTTACAACATTTGCATCAAAAATGCATTTTTAAATTTGTTAGCATGCCATTACATTAGGCCTAAAAAAAGGGTTTGATTGGCCTAACATGACAAAAACAAATAGGGTAGGTCGGTCGGGTTTTTTTAAATTTATTTTTTATTTTTTTATTTTTTTAAATCACCTGATTTGTGGACTTAAAAAATCAGAAAATGAAAGATAACAGTCAAAACTTTAATACTTTGTTTAATTTTTGTATAATATTTTTTTAATAATTTTTTTTAAAATAATTTTTTTAAAAATATGTTTTATTTTGTTATTTTTTCCTCCCTCAAAAATAAATAAATATATATTCAGGGTCGGCGATGTATTTAGGGTCGGTCGGGTTAGGCCAATCAAACTTCTTCTTTTTTAGGCCTTATTGTGTTCCATTAAATTTGTACGACTAGGATGCTTTTTTTGTGTAACAAGAGATGTGTGCCAAAGGTGCAATGAAGTGTTACAACTTATAACATTTGCATCAAGAATTGCGTTTACTGTTCAGCATAAAAATGTTTCAGGCCTTCACGTTTGAAAATTGAAGGTGTGCTTTAAATCGCACTCCTCAAAACATTGAGGTGTGCTGTAGGTGTGCCATAAATTGCACTCCTCAAAAAAATTAGGTGTGCTGTTTTATGACCAAATCGGGATCGTGGAATCAAAACAAACTGCACATGGCGTAAGGTTGGGAGCGAGTCCCGGGTAATTAATCTACATTAATCAACAACAAAATAAGGTAGATTTGCCATTCCTGGGGCTAACTGTTAAGACAAGTAAACCTGTATGTTAATGTATGTATATACACTTTCATTTTCAGTGTTGAAAAAATCATACTTTTGATAAGAATAATTTAGTATAAGATCTTAGGTTAGGAGTTATTATCCCTAATGGTGTGGGTCAAGGGGTATTATGTGGGTTATTAAGGGTCAAATACGAGTCGTCTAAGGTCCTATTTTTTACTTAAGAAAAAGAAGAAGAAAAAATGTTTAAAAAAATAAATCTTTTTTTTAAATTTTTTATTTTTATTTTTATTTTAGGCGTGCAATAAATCGCTCTTCTCGAAACCATTTCAGGCGTGCGATGGCGTGCGATCGCACTCGCACGCCTCAAACGTGAAGGCCTGATGTTTGTGTGTGTGCATGTTAAATTCGCGACATAGACATTTTCATGCTTGTCAATTTTTCATTTTTTGAATAGGAATAAAAGAAATGTATTAATTCAGGTCTAAAATTTGAAAGATAATCCATAATGTATAAGGATTCTCTAGTATTTTTTTGAAAAAATATATTAAATAAAATTTAATGGCATGATTGGTCAAAGTTCCCCATAGTCTAATTTGGTAAAAAGTTAAAATTCTATAGTTGCTTTAGCTTAAATGTCAATATAGCATTATCCCCTAAGTGACAAAAAGGCCCAAACTGTTCTACGGGCAAACGGAGCCCGTGGCTAGGTTTTGTGGTTTTGGTGGTGGGTTTTTTTTCAAAATTTTGAAAAATGTTGGTGAAATTTCGAAAAAATCTCCCAACCTCCCTCAACCTCCCCCCATAAATTTCCATTTTTAGTCCAAAAATCATGACAAAATAATAAAAATAAAAATATATGATGGTTTGGTTGGGACCCTTAAATAGAACAGGATTTCTTTTCTTCGTCGCCAAAGTACTATTAACCCAACTGCCTACCCCCTCTCCCTGAAAATCGAATGGTGCGTCCCTGTCCCTAACATCTAATGAATGGCTATACCTCTACATTATTACATATCAAATACTCTCAGTACTAAGGTACTGAAGTCAGATGGTCCAAATGGTTGTGCCCCATTGTATCAAAGTATCAAATACCCTCGTGTTTGGTACTGGGCGATACTGCAAGATGTTCTGGCTTCAGTATATTATGATTGAATGAAATGGTCAGTCATCATTGCTGATGTAATAGAATATTGTGTTGATCGTTCTACTTGTTACTGACCCATTGGTGTTTATTTGGTTGAGGGCATTTGAGATGGCGAGTGATAGTACAAGAGAAATTTATATGTTGAGTTTCTTGAAAGGCCTGTACAATCACAGAATAATGTCAGTCTAGGCATAGAAATGCAGAGTCTATACCATTTCAATACAAAATTTGGAAATATGACTGATAGCTGGCGTGATGACTCGGAGCCATCACAGACCACCTCTTCCCGATGCGAGTCATCAGACTCCACATGGGCTTATGTAACGAAGGAATAGTGTTATTTTAAGATCTGTAAGAGTTTATCGTTGGTTTACCTACAGAAAAGCTGGTAAAATGTCCTTTTGTCGGACGTATAGATCCTGTATTATATGTTTTTTACTATGCGATCTTTATCACAATATCACAATGTCTCAATATTAGGCTCCAATTTTAACACAACGTTCTTCTACTCCCCTTCTACTCCCCTTCATAGTACAAATTGGTTTGCACATCACCATGTTCTCCCCATCACACAACACTTCATCCCTTTTGTAGAACCGCAGTCCACCCTATTTGCTCTAGTAACATTTTACCCATCATAATATCCCCATGCGCTACCAATGCCTGGCATGGTTGACATACCATGACGGCCTTTTATCCTTGACATTTCGCAAAGGCCGACTGATACTTGTAAAAGTGGTCGCAATGTCTCGTGTGAACAACTCGGTGACATTGAAATATTGCTTCGAGGTGATAAATCTCATCGGGCCACGAAGCCATCCGTGATCGGTGATACGCTTACAGCCCTTAGTTCATTCAACTCTTCATGATTATTTTGGGACTTGTTTCAATCAGTTAAGTGCTAGAAAATGATCTCTGGTATTTCTGGTCAGGGGTATCCCGAGTGTAAAAATGTTGCCGTTTTTACGACAAACTATGGGTTGGTGTTCATTTGCATGTAATTGTTTCCTCAATTATATAAAAAAAGGGTTGGTAGGACTTGTTTATTTTCTCGTCACATTATGAGCAATAAAACCCTAAACAATTTTTTTTTAGTGCATTCTGACCGTCTATTTGTACTTGTGCATGATTACCACTGCGTCAACTTTTGTAATAAAAGTTCTCCCTTCCCTGTCCCCTATCCTTCTACCCAGTGGCATAACTAAGGGTCTTCAATTTGGAGGGGGGGGGGGGGGGGGGGGGGGGAAGGGGGAGGGGAATAAGGGGGAAAGGCTGTTATCAGGGGGCAAGGCTGTTATCAGGGGGCAGGCCTGTTATCAGGGTGCGGGGGAATGACTGACTATTTGTTTGTTAATAGCCATAGAGTTTGTCATTTCATTTGGGAGTTTTCTGGCAGGGAGAAATGCCTCCCCCTCTAGTTACGCACCTCCTCTGTCCTTGCCCCTTTCTCTGCCCTCCATTTCCCCCTATAGATAACTCCTCTAGGGTGAAACTGTTTGGGTCGGAGGTGATGATATAGTAGCGTTATCATTAGAGATATACTTTGAATAGGAGGCTTTTCTTTGCTTGGCATGGTTGCAATACCTTCACATATCTCTCCACCACCCCTTGGCATTTGGTAATAATTGAAGGCAGGGCATACACTCTACAAATGTCAATAATATTATCGGCATGGTAAGCCATAACCCAATTTCTAAAAGCCGGCTGGTGATTCCAATTTACTTTGGGTGTTAGTTTTCACCTACATGTATGGATGGAGTAGTATTTACTTTCCAAGTTAGGCCAAATTGAATGATTGAATTTAAACTAGTTTAGCATCTTGTTTGGATCAGCTTAGTAACCTCCCCCTCTTTGTTTCTAGTAAGTTTATTTTGTTCATAAGAACAGTCTCTGAGAGTAGGTGTGGATATTTTTTAATGAGAATTTAAATGTGCCCAAACATTTATAGTATTGAAGAAAAATAGACCCAAATATTGATATGAGAGCCAAATTTACACAAATTTACACTATTTCTTTAAATGTTTGGATCTATTTCATTAATTTCACTTGATGTCTCCAAATGCTATAAAAAGATCCCTTCTAAGCCTAGGACTAATTAAATCTGGAGCCTAGAGATTTGGCTCCTGGTGTTTTCTGATTGGCGTGACAAACAAGGAGCTCCCTTTTCCAAACAAGTTACAAAGTAGCTCCTTGTCAACGTGTCCTTAAAAAAATCATATTGGTAATCTACCCAAATATTATCTTTTTTTTTTACAAGTTATTTTCTACTAAATTTCTTTATTTTCAGGTGATTTGATGTATATATACATTGTAACTCTGGAGGGCACCTCACAACACATCACAGCATCTACTAGAGGATTCTATGTCAATCAGTAAGTAATGTGTGTGGGTGAGGGTGGAGGGGAGAGGGGAGGTACTTGATGTATTTGTACATTTGTAATGGAGGGCACCTCACAGCACACCACAGCATCTACTACTAGAGGATTTTGGGGATGTGGGAGGAAGGGAAATATGGGTCAGGTGGCATTTTTGGTTTGGTTTGGTTTGGTCGGGGGTGTGCCGCTGGAGATTCAAAACCCCTACCCATTTCTAAGGGTGATTTTGGAAAGATCGGTACCCATATTTAGGGGTTTTGCGAAAATAGACCCATGTCTAAGGATTTTCAGTTGAAAAGCCTACCCATGGCTAAGGATGTCTCATGAAAAAACGACCCACTGGAGCGGCACGTCCCCGTATGCCTTACATACGTGAGTACCCCCCTCCCCCCCCCCCCCCCTGCGGGGTGGCAAACTAGGACATGCTAAGGACTGAATATGGGGTTTGAAGTAGCTGTACATAGTGACCATGAAGGGCACATCACAGCATCTACAAGAGGATTCTATATCAATCAGTAAGTGTGTGGGGGTAAATCAATAAGTCTGTGAGGTGAACTTGAGGAGTTGTGGAGTAGGGGCAGTGGATGGGTCTAGGTAGTGCTGGGATAGGTGGGGGCTCCATCATGGATCTCTTTTAGGACTATAGCTCGGTCATATCACGTCACACTGATCCATACAGGGATTCGATATCAATAAGTCAATATGAGGGACGATTTTGTGAGGTTGAAAGATGAGTGGGGGAGCCCAGTAAACACATGGGAGGGGATGACCAACAGATGGCGAGGGCATGATGAATCCGTTCATCTAAACTACGATGGGGCACATGACAGCACATCAAAGCTTCCATGATAACAACATCTACAGCTACCATAAAAACCTCAAGGCAGCTATTATGCACTTGTCTTGTTCATGCTGGGATTCCAACACAAGTAAATTAGATCAGCCTCTTGAAGTTGATGTCAGTATTGTTGCATTATGAGGTCACAACAATAATAAGGTTTGATTGTCAATTTTTGTTTGCACATTTTAGTAGAAAAATCACAAATGTATTCCTTTAATTGTTTTTAAAGTGTTTAGAAAATAAAAATACTCATCAAAATATTACAGATTTTTGGAACCTTTGAAAGTGATCTATGGACAATCAAAACATTTTTATTGGCCTGACTATATGAAAACCTGTCTGTCAACCCCTTAAGATTGCATTTTTTCTACAACCCCTATTGATATGTCAGTTTTGTTGCACTATGACAAGCCCTTAACACTTTCCACGCGGCTATTAATTTTACCATTATATACAAATCAGATTTTTCGGAAACCATTTCCAATTTCCTATCAAGGATTACTGAACCAATACTAGACATTTGTACTGGTCTCAATGCATTTCTCATGGTGATTCCAAATATGGTAATTAAATAAAATAATTTTGACATTTTTGAAACATTTTGTGAAATGTTGCAATGTCGCCTGCAGACGCCTGCCATGTGGAAAGTGTTAAGATTGCATTCCCCCCACCCCTATTGATAATTTGATATGTCAGTTTTGTTGCATTATGACGAGCCCTTACAGGAGGGGTCCCACAAGCACAACATTGTACATTATATGTTAGAAAAATAATTATTGTGCCCAAATTGCGTAATTATATAGAACAAAACATACTTATATCAAAAACGAATATAAACTGCCATCTCTCAACATGCAATTTTTAAATTTCGCGGCGATCGAAAGTCCGGGTGTCGATGAAGTCATAGTTATACAATACAATTCACTTGCGCAAATTTGAGCACCAATAATCATGACGTCATCGACACAGGGACTTTCGATTGCCGCGAATTTTAGAAATTGCGTGTTGAGAGAAGGACGTTTTTATTTATTTTTGTCATAAGTATGTTTCGTTCTATATAATTACGAAAGTTTGGCTCAATAATTATTTTTCTAACATATAATGGACGAAGTTGTGCTTACGGGACACCTCCTTTAAGATAAGGAAGTGGCGTACTGAAAGGGTTGAAATTGTTTATCATCTGGCAATCATCTTCATCATCTGATCGCCATCTTTCAAGTGTTGAGAAATAGGTCAATTTATATAAAGTTGGTGAATTGTAATTTATAATGAAACTGGATAAGGTATTTGGCAGACGGCAATGCTGTCATGAGAATTCCACCGTTTGTTTCCACACAAAAAAACCAATCAATCAAAAAACAAAAAAAACAAAATATAACCGCCCCAAAAAAAACCCCTAATAAAAACTAATAAACAAAACCCACCCCAAAACCAAATAAATAATAATCAACAATAACAAAAGAGCAAACAACAACAACAAACAAGCTAGTACTAATAGTAAACAAAATCCATACAAACAAATCAAATTGTTATGCTTTCTCTAAAAACAGACGAAATCAGTAATCAAAAGGCATTTTTAGATGCACCACAGGCTTTCACATGTAGTGGCTTTTATTTATTAGCATGCTATGCCATACCATAATAAAATTTTGTGAGTCCCCATTAATATGGTAATCAAATTATTTATCACACACTCCAGAGAGTTAACATTCATTTGTGGAATTCAATCTTCAACTGCAACAAATCTCATAGACATAAATTAATTTCTACCAAGCTGCATTGGAAACAAAATCTCTCACAAATAAGATTAATTAATCCCAAGCTGCTTAGGATATGTGTGAAATGCTAATTGTATCGCCCTCCAATTACAATTCACTCGTTCGAAATAGGTCGGGAATCAGGATTAATACGAAGGTCACTCTCAATGCAAAATCCCAACAGGCTGTTTCCAAGTCTGTACCTAACACCTTTTGGATGGAAATGTTGATATCTGGGGTAGAAATGGGTCAAATTTAACGGGGAAAAACGGACTCATTAGTGACTTGAACCCGGGTCCACCAGTATGAGAGTCAGTGTCTTAGTCCACTTGGCCAGGGGGAGGGGGTCATGCGCCCATTTTCAACAATTCCATCCACATAATTATATCACCTACCCTAATATAGTACTTCCATAGACTGACCATTGGCAAAACAAAGCCACATGGTGGATTTATTACAACTGCCAGCAACACATTAGCTAAAACAGCCAGCAACACACTAGCTTTCAATTGCAAGATAATCTATTGATCTTATTAAACACATGTTACATGACCACCAGCTGTGCGCCACGCTTAATATTACATTTTACGTGACACATTGACTTCACTTTTTAGATGTTTCATTAAAAATACAGAAAAATATAAACTGTACTGCTTCCCCATAGAAAGGACACTGACTGATATTTTGGCTATGACCATAAACTCCAGGAAGGTTGATAGTAATATTATTTAATAATACAAAAGTAAATGTAAAAGGCTGCACACACCAACCACAAATCTTCAAAATGTCAGGATTTTGTTTATGAACTTTCAACATTTTTCAAATTGTTCAAATTTTGTTTTTCACAATTGTCAAAAATCAACAAAAAAAATGCATTGCCCCCCCCCCCCCCCCCACCCCAAAAAAAAGTGTTTTGAAAATGTTCAAACAAAATGGGTCTATACTAACGTTTTGTCGTTGTTGTTGCCGTTGCCTAATCACAATTTGTTCGCTAATTATTTCAGTTTGCTAATTATTTCAAATAATTAATACGCCAATTGGTCCTTTTGTCGTGGTGGGGGTAGGGTACATGTAATGACGCCATATATTTGTAAGTTGCACTGGATTCACATTGTCCGTTTTCTATTTCTTGTGAGAGTCCGAGAGCAAATTGCAATGACATTTTAAACACTTTTCTTTTATCAGCAGTTTGTTTTTCAATTTACTCAGACCAGCGTTATTGTTACGTTATACCTTTTCCCAACCAAATCCTGTTTAAATAGCCAATCTGCCAATTTTGTGCCGTGTGGAGTTTGTCGGAACACTGGCCAGCACATTTTTTTTGATATTTTTATATGTTTATGAAAACTTGGGTCTTATGCATTTGTAGTATAAGACTTGTTGTTGTCCGTGTATATTTCCTACTGGTTCCATTTGAATGACTGGACACCCCAACAAACAAACAACCAAATAATCATGGAATTTGATGCATCCTTTCTTGTTTACATGTGAGTTAGCATAATCAATTATAATCATACCCATGCTGTGAAAGCGTATAATGTTCTAAATTTTAATAAAAACTGACATTTTCCATTTTTTTGTTGGCGGGATATTCAAATATGAAAATGCAATGTGTGCCATTTCAAATGAAAATCACTGTGCTCGTGGACAAACAGGTAAATTTGGTTGTGCAGCAAAGAGGGTCACCAAAGACAAACAAAAAATGCTATCGACTTCATTTTTTCACACAAAGTTAGGATTAAATACATCATTCTTGCAACATTTAAAAAGTTTTAAAATTAATTTTGGTTTTGAAAACAAAATGGCTTCTTTCCACTATTGCAGTCTTTTTGACTCGCCCTGTAGAACCCCAACAATTCTTGAGGAAAAAGAAAGACTTTGTTTTTATTTCCTAAAAATGTTCCAACACATTTGTTAAAAATAAATAAATAAAACATTGTTTTTATTTCCTAAAAATGTTCCAACACATTTGTTAAAAATAAATAAATAAAACATTGAAAATAAGTCGGTCGGGCCCGTAGAACAGGGTTTTTTTTTCGTCGCCGTAGTCGGCAAATACACAAAAATCTATCAAATCCTCATGTGTACCTAACCAACTACACAGTTCAACAACAATAAGTTCCCCTTTAGATTTAATGCCTGATATTTTTAAAATGAGTTACTCCATCGAAACTATTTTTAGCACAAATAATGTACATGTTCACAACGGGGCTATAACTACGCAGGTGCTGTAATGCTTGAATGAGCACACATTGAATGGAGGAATACCTCATTTCAAAAGTTGCTATATAATTTTTTGTTTTCTCTTTTCATCTGTAGGTCTACTCAGGAAGAATTTAACCCCAAGCCAGCAGATCAGAAGCATCTATCTCACTCACTAATTGAACTGCTCAACAAAGTCAGCCCGATATTCAAGAAGAACTTTGCACTGCTCCTAAAGAAAAGGTAATGAACATTGGGTTTGTAGAGTTGTGAGAATTTGCAACTGTATAAGTTGAAAATTGGCACTATATAATCATTTATAGGTCAATACATATGTATATGTTTGTTTTGAGAGAAATATTAGAAAAAAATGCCACAACCCGTAGCGGAGTGGTATTTTGACATTTGCGTAAGGGCATTGATATTTGAACTTCTCGAGAAACAATGATATACACTGAATACTAATCAAAATTTACATACATACAAACATTTTCTCTCTCTCTCTATAATTAAAAAAATCAATACTTAAACTCAACAAACAATTAGAAAAACACATGCTGCAAATGTCTGGCTAAACCATTCTGCGTAAACACCAATCAAAATCAATCATTATTTTTTAGTTTGCAAATGTACAATATGAACGGCACATTTTTATTGGCATTATCCGTTCTACCCTAATAAGACCAAATCCTTCACTTTTTTCCTTTTTAATTTTAGAGAGAAAAAATCATCTGCAATGTTGCATCATATTGAAAACTATTATCGCAAGGTGTTCAAAAACAAGCAATACTTTTACACAGATCATAAAGAAATTTATGTTTCCAGAGACCCATGGTTTATCTATTGCATTCTGATCATATACTAGTTTTACCTCTTTTGTAGTCAGCCGTGCACATCCAAGTGGCACACATTGATACCAATGAGGATTTGATCAGCCATGCATGCCTCAGATTTACAATTGAAGCTATAAGATAAAAGCAGCAATTGTGTTAATTTTTTCAGAGGTTATACAGATTCATTCAGCTTATGTAGACACTGCCTCTCTTGGAATACTGTGAAAGTGTAAATTTCCGCGCTTCGCACATTTTGAACAATTTTGCTTGTTTATATTTTCGTGATTTTGAGCTTCCTTACACAGACCTACATACAGAAATGAATGTATTCGCCCGTTTTTATATTCGCGCCTGCTGATCTTAGCGCGAAAATAAATGTAGCACACAAATTTCCACTTTTCAGTACTGAACCTAAAATAAGATTAAATTAAATTAGCGAAAAACCCCAGTACAGTGAAACAAAAAGATTTGGAAAAAAAAAATATGAGACAAGAAAACACAAAAGTTCATGGTAGTATATCAAAGATCGATATTTTCAACTTGTGACTTTTGTGTGTGCAGGTGAACCAAGAGCTATTTTATTTCAGCACTCAAATGGTTTTCCCTATGATTTGCTTTAATCTGAGACTATAATACCTGCTCTCAGCTTTACTGAAAGATATATACACCTTCCCCATTTTTCCAGAACCAAATTACTCTCACTAAGGCGAGGAAAAAAACACACCCTGTTTTAGGGGCCCGACCGACCCAATTTTTGCATTTTTCAAGATCTTTTTTGTAAAGCTGATGTAAAATCAGCTTTTTTTTGGCCGAAAGTATGTCGAAATTTGTTTTTTCACAAATTGTTTTAAAAAATCTTGAATTTAGCAGATTTTGGTGACATTTTAGGTAAACAAAATTATTCTTTTTTTTAAAAATCGCCCGGCCGACCGACCCTACTTGACAGGTCCGTCCGCCCGTAAAACAGGATGGTTTTTTGTCGTCGTCCTAAGGGTCTTTTTTAGAATCAAACCCCTAACCCTGTCCTCTCATGTTGGGTCGGTCAGTCTCGATTATTGTTTTCTGATCTTTTTCCCTTTGAAATGACCATAAAAAGCTAAAATACCTGTAAAAACGTTGCCATATTTTGACAGGCCAAATTGTATTGTGTGCAAGCCTCGAATTAAACAGGAGCTACATGTAGGAGTTTCTTTTATACCCAGTTGCTATGTTTTAGCTCCTGATGTTTTTCAAATTTTGTACAGCAAGTATAGGACCAGGAGCTACTTTTGTCAAAAAAAGTTACAAAGGCTTGATTGTGTGGTCCGTATTCACACATGGACATATTTTTTCACTCATTTCTGGGGGAAATGGGCCCATAGAACTTCTTTTGTTGTTGTCATCTAAGCTTTATTCACTGGCAGTGGAAATTGCCATGATATTTTTACCTGTTCAATTAAAAATAGCAAGTAATATCTTGGATTGACCATGTGCTCAAAATCTCTTTGTTTTCAGATCTCAGAGACATCCATTTGAGCGGGTACCAACACCATTCCAAGTCTACGCCTGGATGGCGCCCTCTATGGAACATACAATAGATTCTATCCGAGCTGAAGATGGTGAGTGTCTGGAAAGAGGGAGGGGGTTGAGGGATGGGGTTGAGGGATGGGGGAGGGTGGGTGTTGGCAAGGATTTTTCAGATCTCAAAGACATCCATTTGAGAGAGTACCAACGCCATTCCAAATCAACAGCTGGATGGATCCCTCTATGGAACTCACAATAGATTCTATTTGAGCAACCTGGAAAGGGGTGGGGGGGGGGGGGGGGGGGGGGCAGCGTTGGATGGGATTAAGGAGAGAGATAGGGAACTACAATTGAATGATAATTTCTAGAGGGATATGCTGTGCAAGTGCTTGAAAACCCATTGATATTGAAAGATTCTGAAGAAAATAGGCTGATTGATTGTTTTTGTTGTTTTAAATAAAATATTTCCACTAAATATTCATTAAAAAAATTATCAAAACCCTCATTCTTTTGTGTGCCTAAATGTTGCCTCTATTAAAAGCCCCCTTTCTGTAAATTCCATGCCCGCACCTGTTCAGAGACAATACGGTATGCATTCCCAATAACTTGATCCTTGACTTTCCCTTATGTTTTCTTCCCACAGCTTACACATCAAGACTTGGCTATGAAGAACATATACCAGGGCAGGTGAGGCTATAATATTTCTATCCTCATTTGTATCACCAGTTTATTGGCAAGATGACAAGGGGTATCACACCCACTCACTCTGCATTGCATTGTACAGAGGGCATGTGTATCACATGGTTTTCGATGTCAGGGTGTTATAGTATGTTCAGCATCAAATTAGCAAAATGACGACAGGGGCTTTCACACTCACTCACTATTTTGCATTGTACACAGGGCATCTTCCCTTCATGTTACACATGTGTATCACATGGTTTTTGATGTCAGGGTGCTATAGTATGTTCAGCATCAAATTAGCAAAATAACGACAGAGGTTTCACACCCACTCACTCTTACCTTGAATTGCATTGCACAAATGGCATCTGCCCTTCATGTTACACATGTGTATCACATGGTTTTCGATGTCAGGGTGTTATAGTATGTTCAGCATCAAATTAGCAAAATAACGACAGAGGGTTTCACACCCACTCACTCTTACCTTGCATTGCATTGTACACAGGGCATCTTCCCTTCATGTTACACAAGTGCATCACATGATTTTTGATGTCAGGGTGCTCTATATATAGTATGTTCAGCATCAAATTAGCAAAATGACAACGGGGTTTCACACCCACTCATTCCTGCCTTGCATTGCATTGTACAAATGGCATCTTCTTCCCTACATGTTACATATGTGTATTAGAATCACATGGATTTGAATGTCAGGGTGCTATAGTATGGTCAGCATGAAATTGGCAAGGTGACAGGGGGTTTCACACCCACTCACTCCTACTGGTTTTTGCTGTCAAATGTGGACCTTATAAAGTGGGTGTGTAAACTACTATCTAAACGTGGACACACCCCATTTGAAATTTGTCGACTTACCGTGGACCTTTTAGACATTTTATGGGAGATTGGGGACCTAACCCCTAAACACCCAAACGTGGACTTAGTCTTAAATGAAGTCTTACGTTATTTGAAATGGTTTGCACATGGTTAGAAACCGTGGACGGTCCACGGTTTGTGTGTGTCCACATTTGCTAGGGGTGTATCTTAGTTGAGGTCCACGGTTGTAGGGAAAAACACACTTGCAATGCCCCCTTGCATTGTACAGATGTATCTTCCCTAGCTACACGTGCATCTTCCACATGTGTATCACATGTTCTTCTATGTCAGGGTGCTATAGTATGTTCGGTATCAAATTGGCAAGCCTCGTTATATTGTAAATTACTGTAAAAGCTGATATTTTTGTGTACACATATTTTCGCGGATTTTGATATCAAAGACATTTTGCGAATTGTTTTTTCACGGGCGACCGTCTGGATGCACTGCATGCATGTTGAAAACAATATTTTAGTGTGTTATAGTTTTCGCGGAAAAAGAGTTTGCGCTAAAAGCACGAAAATAAAACCACTGCAAATATTTCAGCTTTTACAGTAATCTGAACTGGCATGGGGGGGGGGGGGGGCAGTCAAACTTTTAAAAAAAAGGCGCAACACAAGCACAATGGGCACATGTATTAAAAATAGTGGGCGAGATGCAGTTGAGGCCAATAATTTAAAACTCATAGCGATACCAATCAATATTGGGTGTAAAAAAACAAAGCCAGGCCTGGAAAAATTGGGGAATCTTATTCCCGAGAAATTTGGGTAATTGGTTAGCCTTTCCTAAATAAAGAAATACATACGAAATGGAGGAAAGTCTAGCTTTCTGGGCAAAGTATAACAAACATGCTCACCAGGTAGAATTCTATTTGTTTGCAGGCAATAAAGAACCTTGCACAGTTTTCGCCAATTTGGCACCGAATGAAGTGAACAACAGATGTGATGTGAATTTGGATTGAAAATAGATCCATGTGTGTTGTCTGATAGTATATTTATTTAGATCAGTCAAAAATTGGAATGATTTCAAATTTGTGACTATCATTCCCTCGCATCTTTTGGTAAAGTTAAAGAGGTGAAGCTGCCGTAGGAGATAACTGTCGGTGACATGATTCTGGTATCTCTTTGAAGATCTTAATGATCTACTAATGGTCATTTCGAGTACTAAGAATAAGTTAGTCATGGGGGAAAAAGGGAAAGAAGTCGGGGGTTGCCATTTCTTTTATTGTGGTGCAATGCATTGTGATTGCTGGCAATGTTATAAAGGGATCACTAGAAATTGTGCTGATGTTACCTCCCTACTTTTGAGAGGAGAGGGGAGGGGATTGGGGCGGGGGGCTGAGTGATGTCCCAATTTGGTATTTGAGATCTTCGGTCTGATCGCATTGCTTACAGTTTACCAAATGTTATTTATTTTGAACCGATTGATTTTTGTTCATTGTATGTTTGTAACTTATTTGATATTCTACATTGCACTGGGATAGGCCATTTCCTCTCATGTGTGGAAAGACCATAGGTGCTGACTGTGGAGGGGATCAGCTACGTTGTGTAAATGTGATTCTGGTTGCATAACCATCCACTTGATAGCTGTATACTATACATTGGTACCCTGTGTTTTACTCAGTGCATGGGGCGTAACTGGGGGGTGGGGGGGGGGGGCATTTCCCCCAAATGAAATGACAAACTCTATGTATACAAAACATAGTCTGTTATATGCCCCCTTGGTCACTGGCCTGTCCACCTAATGCCCCCCCCCAAAAAAAAATAAAAATAAATAAATTGAAAACCCTAGTTATGCTACCGACTATGAGGCATGTTTTCCTGGATATCATGGTGCATACATGTGTGTTTGGAAAGACCATGTACAGGGAACCAGTGTAGTTGTTACATGATTTTAATTGCATAAATATACACGTGAATATTTTAATGACACATCAAGTGGTGATAGTTTCTCTACAGCTGCATGTTTTGGAGATCGGAATACTGTAAAAGTGTACATTTTCGCGCTTCACACAATTTGAACAATTTTGTTTGTTTTTATTTTCACAATTTTGAGCTTCCTTACATAGACCTACATACAAAATGACTGTATTCACACGTTTTACAGTACTACAGGGGGAAGGAGAGGGGTGGGGTGGTGGTAGTACCATATACTATAGAAGTGTGCCATCATTATTTGGAATTTGTATTTCTCAGAATAACAGCTTTATTAGACCTATTCTTTTTTTAAGTGTGTCATAGAGAGGAGCTCAAGAACTAATTTTTCTGTGGAACCAAAATGTTTATACTGTACACGCTACTTTAACTTTCGCGCTCCAAGCAGCTACCGCGAAAATAAAAACATGCGAACATATTTATTTTGTGAATAAGTCTATGTAATGAACTTTCAAATCGCAAATTTAAAAACAAGTGAAATGGCTGAAAGATGGCAAAGCGCAAACATTTAATTGTGTACATTTTTTTAAATAGTAAATTGGATATCATTATTAATATTATTATTATTTCTCCTGGTGTGAAAAACAGTAGCTTAAGATACTTTTTAACAGTTTTTTTGTTCACAATCTAGTTGGTGAAGAACAAATTATAAAAAAATTCATGATCTCAGACTGCAAATTTGTGCAGTTTTGAAAAGAAGAAAAAAAATAGATCTTACGAACTGAAGCCAACTTAAAGGGTCTATTTGGTGTGACACATACATAAACTACTTTATAAAACTAGTACCCCCATCCCCGGTATTACCATCAGGTAAACTATGATGAGTTTGGACTGTTAGCACAGCACATCCGTAACGGATCGTTAGTGTTATGTTGTAACACCAGTCAATCACATAGCAGACAAGGACGTTTCATGTTCACATATATCTGTAAATCACATTGGTTTTGCGACATGATAAGTTTCACCTGATCAAATAAACCCTGCAATTTATAATATCATAGAATGTTACAGTTTCAGAGCGTTTGCAGATGCTAGTGGTCAAAATGGTTGATTTAAACCATCGCTTTCATTAAAATGTGGACTTCTTACATGCTTGCTTACAAATTTAGTGAAAATTAAAAACTGTAAATATTTCATAGTGTCATTTAGAACAGTGTTAATAGATAGGTGATATTCATGTGGCATTCATGTTTACATTCCTACGTCATCAACAACATCTTTAAGATATTTAAGATGGCCGCAGGACTGCAGCTATTATTATACTTGGGTTACACGTCCCAGATGCGGTAGGAAATGTTTTGACATATTATAGTGCACACCTAATGTAACATTAAAGTGTGTAATCAATATATACAAAAATAATAAGGTTTATGACAGGCCTACTTTCATAAACCAAATTATTTATTGGGGCAGATACCCTTTGGGCTTCTTGTTTTGTCAATGCCAAGTGCATCGTCATTCAGGTTGATTTATATAGGTGAAATAGGGCGAACTAATTTCCCTGAGGTTTCTTGGAAAGTTTTTGTCAAGATTTACAAAAAATGTACGTTCCATTTGAGCAGTCCATGTAATTATTACTGTTGAGTCAAAATATATAAATCATGTCCAGAATTGAAAAAACCCCCAACGAAACAAAAACAATAACCAAAAACACACACCAACAAAACTAACAAAAGCAACAACAAAGAAAACAAAACAAAGTAAACTTCACACTGTAGCAGAATAGGTTGTGTTTGTATTATTTTGTACAACAAAGGGATAAGAGTTTTACAAGAAAATCCGATTGCCCTTGTTATAACATTAGTAGTGGTCAATAAAACTATGTTGATATGTGAACATAAATTGTAGGAATTCTTTCCTTTTGTTGTGTATAATGACTTGGTATTTGGTATCATCTCTCAAACGGTTTCCCTATGCTTTACTTTAATCTGAGACAATGATACCTGGTCTCGCCTTTAATGAAAAGATAGTCCCAAGAATATCTATACACCGTCACCATTTTACCAGAACCAAATGATTCTCACAAAGCGTCTTGTATTAGAATCAACTTGATTCGGATTTTTGCGCTTTGCATCAGATTTACCCCTAAGGCGATAAAACTCCCAAACCCTGTTCTACGGGCAAAGACCTCTCATGTTGGGTCGGCCAGTTTTGCTTTTTGCTTTCTGTTCTCCCCCCTTCAAAATTACCGTAAAAAATCTAAAATATCTGTAAAATTCTATTCGAGCATCAATAATACTATGTTGATATGTGAACATAAATTGTAGGAATTCTTTCCTTTTGTTGTGTATAATGACTTATGATTATTTTTCTGCTACAGACGAGAGATTGGAATGAGGAGATCCAGACGACACGTGAGCTGCCTAGGAAAAACCTTCCCGAGAGACTGCTACGAGAGAGGGCGGTGTTCAAAGTGCATAGCGATTTTGTGGCTGCAGCTACTCGCGGCGCCATGGCGGTCATCGACGGCAACGTGATGGCTATCAACCCTGGTGATGATTCTAAGTAAGTGCAGTGATACATTTAGGGGGGATAGCCTGAAATAGATTTCCGATATGGAATACATCAAGAGGCAGCAACTATTTACATCATTGACCAAATTTAAAACAAATTGTTTCCTTACATGCCTTAGTGTTATATTAGGTTTGTTCCTAACAATACTTTGTTGTCTTTGGTCTGGTTGGTGCCAAATACGCAGGCCTCTTGATTCAGGAATTACAGACAAACATGCATGAGGAACAGTCACAGTAGTGTGAATTGAATGATCATTGCTTGCTAGTTAAATCCAGCTCATAGATGTACAATACCAAATAGACAGGCCTCATATTATTGGACATATTTGAAAAGCCTAGGTGGCTAGATCAAAGTAGTAGAAAAGATTGATAAGGTGACCCAAAAGCACACCCTGTTCTACGGGCAAATGGCTCTCTCGATCAGGTAAGGTCACTCGGTCGGGCTTTTTTGATTTTGTTATTTTTACAAAAAATCAGGAATTTTGTGGAAATTTCCAACCATAATACGAAATTTCCACAAAAAAATCAATTATTTTAAACTTGTTTTCATTTTATTTTTTCAATTACAAAAAATTGGTCGATAGGGCCTGTTGAAAAAAATACTCCCAACATTTGGGCCTTAATGCTACCCTTGTGTGTCATATGTTATAAGTATCCAGCCAGGTTTTTATAGATGATAATTTTCGATTGAACCTGGTGCTTAACTATGAAGCTCAGAATCTACAAGTAGATTGTCTGACAGTTTATAAGTTAATATCGATACTCATTTCAGAATGCAGATGTTCATCTGGAACAATATCTTCTTCAGTCTTGGATTTGATGTACGTGATCACTACAAAGAGTTTGGTGGAGACCATGCAGCATATGTCGCACCAGTAAGTACCCATCCGAAAATATTGTGCTCATGATTGCTTTTAAAAGGTATGATTATTACCAAACTTAAATAAATAAAAACCTACCAAAAATGGCCCAAATAAATATTCAAGGTGGATTTGAGTAAAGAATATCAGTATTGTCAGTGCCTTTGCCAAAATTCAGTGTATGTTGAATATACATAGGGCATACTCTATGAGATAGATTTCTTAATTCTGTGCATATGAAATAAAGATCTCGAAGCAGAACAAGCCAGTAAGCCAGAATGACCATGGTGCTGATCGCCTAAGATTGAGACATTTCTCTTGTACAACGCTTTCATTGTGTCTTTTGTATCACTTCCTATTTTCTATTTATCAGAGCAATGATCTCCAGGGTGTGAAAGCCTACAACAGTGTCGACGTGGAAGGACTTTACACCCTTGGTACCGTGGTGGTTGATTACCGTGGTTACCGCATCACAGCCCAGTCTATCATCCCCGGCATCTTGGAGAGAGAGCAGGAGGAGTCGGTTATTTACGGATCCATAGACTTCGGAAAGACAGTGGTGACTTGCGACAAATATAAGGAATTGGTGAGTTTTTTCTTCTTCTGCAAATGGGTATATGTCCCACATAGTTCCCTAACAAATGATAAATAATATTTTCTGTAAATAGTAATAGTGTATTACAAGGAATTTTATAAAGGAATATTCTGAGTGATTCAGTAGCTGTATGCAAATGAGTAAGATCAGTTTAAAAATGTCAACAATATTTTGCAATTATTATTTATATCAGGCTTTTTAACGGTACAATAAAACTGTATTAAATATTGTCAACTAAAGTATCCCCGGATGCGACCAATATTCTAAATATAGTGCAGTACAATATATGTTGTGCCGCGCAGAAGATGTGCGCTTGAGTATATGTACGCTTGAGTATATGAACGCAGATGATGCGCATGGGTACATTTTTGAGATCGGCGTTTCAATCTTGCTGAGATTAAGGTTAGTCCGGGCTAATTGATTGATTTTTTATCCAAACAGTCTGTATATAAATAATAATAATAATATTGAATGTCTTATTTTCAATGCCATTCAATATTATATAACTATTATTACATTGCATCCAACACAGTTTTAACTTGATCAGGCAACTGCCCTGTCAGGTGGATCACATGATAGATGGCCCAGAACCCGTTGAATTACACGAACCGGCCCCTCTGTCGTGGTCAGTGATGATCGTTCAATTTTGCAAATGAAGAAATCAGTGGACTTATGATAGTTGGCACGAGGGAGGCATAACAAAAGTGATCTTGAAAGAGTGGATGGTTTTTGACTCATTTTACTCCTTATAACCCTAACCCCCAAGCAAGGTTTTTAACCAGGATTGCAATTTTGGGAGAGAAATCGACAATAAATTGCTGCTCCCTGACAGCGGATCGAACCGGGGACCCCCAGGGCCAAAAACCCGGCCCCAACAAGCCAGTGGCATAAATGAGATTAGATCAAGACTATTCTTTTCTCATATGTCTGAAGGCTGACAGCAAAATTGTTAACTTTATTTGTTGGGAGTGGCTGTTTTTAATAATAATTCAACCAGCATGCTTATATAGGCTTTTTAAGCCTGGCTCGAGCAATTTGCTTGAGTCTGGTCCCTTCAGGACCCAAGCGTGTGTCTGTACTGACCGACCGTGTAAACATAGGCAAGCCACGGCTGTCAGCTTCTCGTTCGCACAGTATCCTGCGTTCACTATATGGGCTCAGTTGATTACGTCATCGAAAACTGTTTGAAGATGAGCATGGAGATAGGCTTGGGCATAGCATTTTGTAGTACTTGGTTAGGTTAGGGTTAATGCAAGGGATGTTAAAATAAAATAAAATTGTTTGACAAGAAGGTAAATTTCCAACAAGACTTCCCCTAAATAATATTTCTATATTTATGACTATTTGCAAATGAGGTAAATGTATAAAATGTCAAATTAAAATGCTACAATTTTTGATTGATTTTTTTAAAGTCTTATTGCTTAATGTTTTTGTTGTCTCTGTTTTTTTGTTTTACAGCTTAGTAAATCAGCACAATCGCTGAAGATACTGCCACACAAAGTTGTGAATCATAAGAGTGATAAAGTAGAGATTTATTCGTCCATAGAATGCAAGGGCATCAAAGGCAACGATGGTAGACATTATATATTAGACCTTCTTAGAACATTCCCTCCAGACGTCAACTTTCTTCCAAGTAAGTGTGCCATGCCAGGTTTAATGTTGGTGGGTTTTTTTCTTCAAATTCTTTGGTCTTTTGACCCCAAAAATGTTTGAATTTGGCAATTTGGACCCAAATATGTTGACAATTTGTATTCAGTGAGCCATCAATTGAGTTGGTTGCGGCTGGTTATCTGCCATTTAAATTTAGTTGAAACACCATTATGTTAATCCCATTTGAATTTTGAGATTTCAGAGGAATCCGGTTCCCTAAATTGCTTATCCATGAAAAGGTATAAGAGATGAAAATGCAATACAGGCAAATCCAATTTATAATCTATGTCATTCATTTTTGGCTACATAACAATTTCCATGAGAATTTGTTTCTGAGAAACGCCGCCATATTATATGTGTGTGTGCAAGACCAAAAAAGAGTATTGAGAAAACCAGACAGTTTAAAGCAAGAGACCTTAGGTTACTATATTGTCGCAGTTCTGTTAATACCTTATGTTTTTCTGGCCCTTCAGCGTGTTTAAAATAAAACTGCCACAATGTTTTACATGTTCGGGGGGGGGGGGGGGGGGGGGGGGGGAGGGGGGGGGGAGGGGAGGGGGGGGGGGGAAGAGCACTTACAAGGTTTTGACAGTTGTGTTTTTGGCCCTTGAACATGTTTAGAGCAGACTACCCAAAGGTTATGTATTACTTTATACATGATGGAGGGCCGGATGGAGATACAAGTTTTTTACAGAACAGCGACTAGGCCTATATGATATATTGATACTATCTACTCAAAGCTCATGGGATTGACTTTTCATCAAAACTTTTTGAACATTGGTGTGTAAATTTAAAATAAATATGTGCCTTGTAAAGCAAATTTATTTTGTGGAATTGTTTAAGGAGATTAGTGTGAAAGAAATGATCTAGTCAGACTCTGTGTAATGCATTTTTGTCCTATTTTTCTTTGCAGTTGAAGGCGAGGATTTAGCAGAAGATGTACAGAAATTTGGCTTTCCACGTCAGCATAGGCACAAGCTGTGTTGTCTAAGACAGGAACTAATAGAGGCATTTGTAGAGTAAGTATGAGAAGTGTTCTGTGGATGTGAGGTAGGATGGGCATGAGGGGGGTGGTACAAGAGGGAATGATATATTGGCGGGATGGGGAGGCACTTACATTTTGGAAGGGTATGCCATCTAGGTTTTCAAAAGTGAGGGCTTTGATTTAATCGAAATTTTGGTTCCTAAGAATTAATTTTCTAAATTTATGTGGAGATAATGCGCTTTGTTTTAAATTAGAATCGATGATCACATTTTGTGGGGAATTTTTTTTTATTGAAAAAAGTATTTGTATTTGGCCTAATTTGCAAGGGTACACCCAAACAGTGTCCCCAGCATCCTGCTAGATTCCATGATCTCACACCATAGATTTTGGATGTATATTGGATGCAACAGGAAACCAGCCAGGATTCGCTAACACCACAAGAGTCTTGTACTCAATGCGTGGAGTTTGATAGTAGACCTGGGTACAAAGCCATTATTATCTTGAATATAATTTAGGTATTGAATCTTAGAAATCCAGTCGAACTTTTGCAACTGTTGTCTGCAGTCGCCTGTTGCATGGAAAGTATTAATTAGAGAATAAAGGTATTGTTTTTAGACCGTACCCGTGTTATATTGTCTGACATAAATGCGGACGATTCTACGCAAAAAATAATACTATCCAACGCATTTATATCAGACAATATAACACAGGTACGGTCTAAAAACAATACCTATATTCTCATTCTTAAACAATCATACTTTAGACATTTATCAAAGAAATAAGTACATTTTATTGTCCACATATGACAACTTTTACCCCTGCTAGGATTGAATAACCCACGAACATTCCATCCAATCACATGCGATGAGTAAACCATGCGTAAGCGTCGCGGCGCCGGCATAAACGCAGGAAAAGCGCTAAAGATGCACTGCAGAAGTGTGCGTTATGGAGCAAACCACGCATTGTGAAGGTCGGGCGCACTGTTAAAACATAGACCCCACCTCCCCGTGTTAAGTTGTCTCATCTAGATGTCGCCGATTTCTCTGAGAACCAATGAGATTGCTTAAACTTTCTTAGCTGTTTAAGAATTACTTATGTTGCTTTCTTTTTCACAGGCACAGATACATGGTGTTTATCAAACACGCCGCCTACCTGCTTATGCAAAACCAGCAGACGCCGACGTGCGAAGAGGAAAGCGCCACCAAACCAAAGGAAACAACAACAAATGACTCGTCTTCCACCAATACAACAACGGATGCAACAGTAAAGGCAACAAACGAGGCGACAGATGCCACCAGTAGTGACGACAAAGATGTCAATTCTAACGTGTCGCTGGATTTGGATTTGGCCAATGGCGCTTCGGAATGCCCCGTTTTGAATAACGTAGGCGAAGATCAGATGAAAGAGTTGGCCGCTAAGATGACCGGTATACCCACAGAGGCGGCAAAGGCATTGGCTATACCTAACAAATCAAGTATGTCTTTCCCCATTTATTTTATTATTCTCTTTTGTGGGTAGTACGTTGTACTTACCCATATTTATGCATACAACAGGGGGAACCTCTCATTTTCCCCTTGAAAAATATCAACTATAATATTAATCACAGGATTGCTATATTCAAAACAAATAATTGTTGATCATAGCGTCATGATCTGAGCGCTCGCGTTCATCCAAAGGTTGAACACGTTCTTGCGATGCACTGCATTCCGAAACAACAGGCGCGCCAGCCATCGCGATACGCACCAGGCGCATAGAATCGTGACGCTATGATCGATAATTATTTGTTTTGATTATATCTTACCCTATTTTCATCTCGGCGTTTAAACTACAAGAAATAATACTGATACAGAATTCAGGATTTCTATGCACAATCTTGGTATATCTGTAAATATGTAGATTTAGTAGGACTATTATTTTTCTTTGGCAATAAAAAAGACTGATATATTATAGAGGAACTAATTGGACTTCACATAATGCTTGAATTTTAAAATATTGTGTGAAATATTAAAGCTGCTGCGAGTGTGATACATTTGAGCTTTCCTCATTCACTTTTCATTAGCCATGCTCCTTTTAGTCAGAAAGAGTTTCAGGAACATTCACCACGGGCATTTTACTATAAAATGTGTGACATCATCCCGCCCTAAAGAATAATTGGTACATTTGGTTGTTGATGGGGTAAACCTGCATAGTCATTGTCTCTTCCTTAGAATCAGTTAAAATAAAAGAATTGTCAGAGATGACGAACAAGGCTTTTTAAACAAATTCTATTTAACCCAAATATTGTGGTGGTGGTGTTGTTTTTGTACAAAAAGTATCCCCAGCATCCTGCTAGATTCCATAATCTTATACCATAGATTTTGGATGTATATTGGATGCCACAGGAAACCAGCCAGGATTCGCTAACACCACAAGAGTCTTGTACTCAATGCGTGGAGTTTGATAGTAGACCTGGGTACAAAGTCGCAAATAATATTTGACCACCTGGGAATTGAACAAAGGCAAAAAAAAAAGTTTTTTGATTGTCTTTTTTGTGTGAATTTTTAAAAAAAGAAATTGAAAATTTCATTTTTTACAAATATTAGCCGAAAGTAAAAAAAATCATTTTTTTTCAAGTGTTGAGAAAATAGAAATACTCATCAAAATGTTAAAGATTTTGTTCCCCGTTTTGGTTACCACAACAAGTACATCTCATTTTACTTTTGGTACCTGAAAAAAGGGCAAGTGAGAAAGAAAAAAAAAAAAAAAAATTCCTATGGACAATCAAACAATTTATTTTTTTTGGCCTAAGGGGAGAATCCAAAAACTCATAAAAGTGTGTATGCTTTTCAAATGTGCTGAAGTGTGTTCCCACATAGTTGCTATATTTGAACACAAAATATCATGTTCTTTTTTTATATCTCAAATTAGATGAAAGCCATAAGGATGTTGTCACCAGGGCAGCCAGGGTATCAGGGTCACTGAGCGACATAGAATTTGATGTGCGATTCAACCCCGACATCTACTCCGAGGGCGTCACGCACGCTGACCCCGAGGGAGACAGGTTTCAGAGGGAGAAGAAGCTAATCAAAGACGCGGCGAGATTTCTTGTCGTTACGCAGATACCAACCTTGGTGAGTGTTTTTGATGATGACCGGGTGGGCTTAAACAATTTCTTTTGATTGGCCTAACTCGAACTACCCTTGTTACATTGCCGACACTGAGTATCTTTTATTATTTTGGAGGATGGACGAAATATTAAGGAAAATAAAAACCTCATAAGATTGAACAAAGTATTCAAGTGTCGTGACTGTTTGCTTTCATTTTCAGCCTATTTAGTCCCCGTCAAAGTGCTATATTATTGAACACAACAATACATAGCAAATTCATTTCGCTAGTGCTATCACGCTATGTGTACACATGGCACACTCAGGCTGACTCTCTGACTGATTCTTCTCGGTAAAAAGGAACATACATATTATGGACCGCTGATCCCAAGCATCCTGCTAGATTCCATGATCTCATACCATAGATTTGCCGGGAAAAAACATTTGTTTCCAGTCCTGGTTAAACAAATTCTTTTAAACCCAAAGATTGGGGGTGTTGTTTTGTTCAAACCGTATCCCAAGCATCCTGCTAGATTCCATGATCTCATACCATAGATTTGGATGTATATTGGATGCCACATCAAACCAGCCAGGATTCGCTAACACCACAAGAGTCTTGTACTCAATGCGTGGAGTTTGATAGTAGACCTGGGTACAAACAAAGTGACTTGGACTTGACCCAAGCTGAAATCAACGATAAATTATTTGGCTCAACCTAAGTTTTAAAATATTGTTGTTAGGCTATATTAAAAAAAATCATTTGTCTCAAAGTTAATTGATGCGCTTTAGAAAGAAAATAATCTTCTTTGTTGTTGTTGAAAAAAAATCCCGAAATTTCACAGATTTTTCAGATTTTCATTGATCACATCATTTTAAATACAAAAGGTCACTTTTACAAGGAATTTCAATATTTTATATTAAAAAAACCACAAAAACAACAACTTAAAAAACACCGCATTCCGCATTAGGTTTTGAAAAACTGAAGAGTTTTGAGACAAAAGATTTTTTTAATATAGTCTTATTACATATTGCAGAAAATAAGTCATTGTGTGGTTGACAAAAATGCAGATCTATGAACGTTTTTTTATTGTTTGTTTGTCTAGATACGTGATTGTTTGGACCATAACGCGTCTCCACTGGATGGTTATACGCTAACTGAAGTACTCCATCAAAGGTTAGTACTGTCATTCACACAAATGTTAGGAGGAGAATAATCATGGGAGTCGATTTTAGCTTTCACTAAAGTTTTGTAACAAGATTTTCAGAATGTTTGTAATAAACTGTGTTATTTACTTGTGGGATATGGCGAAATGAGGAGACAATCAAGATATAGATGATGTCACCTGAAACGTCACAGCAGCCAAGCAAACAAGAACTTGACGTTAAGATTGAATCCTCAAACGATTGTAGAGGAAGAGGTTTTTGGAAATTCAATGTATCCCTCCTGAATGACATTGAATATGTCAATAAGATCAAGAAATGTATCCATGAGGTCAATACTAATTGCAAGTACATGAATCCTGATATGCTATGGGATTTTTTGAAGTGTGAAATTAGAACAATCAGTATTGAATATTCCATTAATATCTCTAAAACAAGGAAAAAGGAGGAGAGCCGGTTGGTTAAAAATATTAATGATCTTGAATCGAGGTATTCCATTAACCCAACTAATGACTTGTCTGATGAAATAAAACAGCGTAATGCTGATTTAGAAACATTGTATAAGGTCAAAACAAAGGGATGTATTGTAAGATCTAGGGCTAACCACATTGAATTTGGTGAGAGGAACTCAAAATACTTCATCAATCTTGAGAAAAGAAATCAGAAGCGCAAGGTTATTAAAAAACTTATGTTGGAGAATGGTGACGTTCTCACGGATAGTGATGATATACTTAACGCAGAGAAGCACTTTTATGAACAGCTTTATACTTCATGTGAACCTGATGATTGTAACTTGAACGACTTGCTGGTGGACATTAATGCCACTAAACTTGACAATGAAGCCCAAATGAGTTGTGAAGGTAGACTTTCTATTAAAGAATGTAGTAGTGCTTTGCGAACGATGCCTAATAACAAAACCCCAGGTTCTGATGGTTTGCCAACTGAATTTTACAAATTTTTCTTTAATGATATCATTAAAAATTTAATCGATAGTTTCGATTTTTCTTTCCGTAATGGTAGGCTGTCTGCAGATCAAAGAAGAGGTATAATCAATCTCATTCCAAAACCTGATAAGGATCCTTCCTTTTTGAAAAACTGGCGGCCCATCTCACTTTTGAATACGGACTACAAGCTCCTCACGAAATGTATTGCCAATCGTTTAAAGATAGTGTTACCAGATATTATTCACAGTGATCAAACTGGCTTTCTTCCTGGAAGATACATTGGGGAAAATGTTCGTCTTGCGTTAGACATGATTGACGATTTAAACAAAAATGATCTACCTGGTCTCATGTTCTTGATTGATTTTCGTAAAGCTTTTGACAAAATTGAGTGGTCCTTTATTTTGAAGACACTTACTTTTTTTAATTTTGGACCAGATTTAATCAAATGGGTAAAGGTTATATACACTGATATCTCATCTTGTGTTATAAATAATGGTAACTCTTCAAGCTTTTTCAATTTAGGGTGCGGTGTCCGTCAAGGATGCCCTCTCAGTCCTTTGTTGTACATTATTTGTAGTGAAGTGTTAAGTTTACTTATTAAAAATGATAAGGATATTAATGGTATTATGGTTAATGATAACATTATCACCATCAGCGCTTATGCTGATGATACTGTTTTATATTTGAATGATGTCAACTCTTTGAGAAAATCAATTCAAATTCTCAATAGGTTTCAAAAGTATTCTGGTCTTGCAATTAACTTAGATAAATCGGAACTGCTTGCCCTAGGCTCGTTCAGAGACAACCCTCCAGATATAACTGACACTGGGCTGATATTTTGCAACAGTCACGTTAAATTACTTGGTATTATTTTTGATGCAAACTTGGATAATCTTTTTGAGTTGAATTTTGTTCCAAAAATTGAGAAGCTCAAGACCATTCTTGGAATTTGGTCAATGAGAGATATGACGCCAATTGGAAGAATTTCAATTATCAAGTCACTGGGTCTTTCTCAAATGATTTATTTGCTCTCAGTACTACCTAACCCGAACGATGTTTTTCTGAAAAACCTTGATACTATAGTATACAAATTTATCTGGTCGAATAAACCAGATAAAGTCAGCCGAAAAACAGTGATTGCTGGATATTATGATGGTGGTTTAAATATGATGCATATTCCATCCATGATCAAAGGGCTCAAGATTGCTTGGGTCAAAAGGTTATTAGATGATAAGAACAAAGGTAATTGGAAATGCTTCTATAAAAAAGAACTTGCTGCATTTGGGGGTAATCTAATATGGTACTGTAACCTTAATCCTAGTGACAATAGTCTAAAGAACATTAAGAACAAGTTCATATACGAGGTAATAACTGCTTGGTTTCACGTTGTCTATACTAATCATGACCAGAATTATCATCATGAAATTTTGTGGAATAACTCTAGAGTGAGAATCGCTAATAGAGTGTTATTTTGGAAGAACTGGTATGATAAAGGATTAAAGTGTTTTAAAGATATGCTGTCGTTCAATGGTGACATTTTGAATTTGACCCAATTCAAGCATAAATTCAATATGAACATAAATTTTCTTGACTATTTCTCTCTTGTGGATGCTATTCCCCAAAAATGGAAAAGGGCTGTCAAGACTGTTAAATTGGAAGATAATACCAATTCTCAAGAGAAATTTGTCCTAAAGATTACGAATGTTAAACAAGTCTGTAAATTAGTGCATAAGGAATGTACCCAGAGGATTATAAAAACACCTGTCAGTGAATTAAAATGGGCTGATCATTTCAATGAATGGGATTTGAATTGGCGAGATGTGTATTTAATTCCGCTGATCGCTACATTGTCTACCAGGATTCGTTATTTTCAGTACAAGATTCTTCACAGATATTTGGCGGTAAATAAACTACTGAAAAAAATGGGTATTGTTAATTCTGAGCTATGCACCTTCTGTAATCTAGAAATAGAAGACATTCAACATTTCTTTTGGAATTGCTCTAGATTAACAACCTTTTGGAACGAGTTTCAAAATTGTATCTTACGAAATTCCTTTGACCTTAATGCGAGAGATATAATTTTGGGTTTTGTGGACATTGATAAAATAAAATATAATTTCATCTTACTGTTTGCGAAATATTACATATACAATTGCAAATGGGACAATAGCAAACCTAATTATATGGTTTTTGTTAGAATAATGAAGACTTATAAAGATACCGAGAACTTTATTGCGGTTAAAAATAATACTGTAGATAAATGGAGAGATAGGTGGAATGGTGTTTATTTGTAATGTTCATGTATTTATTCTTCTGTTTTCAATGCATTAGGGAACGTGGCGAAATAAGAATAAGAACAGTGAATTCTATGTGGTACATATTTGTGTTTATTAATATATATGACTTATATAATGTGGTTATAATTTTGAAAGATTCTGAATTGAAGTATATGAATATGATTTAATAAACGACAGAACATAATGGTTCTGTGAAAGAGAAAAGAAAAAAAAAGAACTTGCCTGCCGGTGTGCCCGCGAATTGCCTGCCGGTGTGCCCGCGAATTGCCTGCCGGTGTGCCCGCGAATTGCCTGCCGGTGTGCCCGCGAATTGCCTGCCAACCAACATCTTGCCTGCCGATGTGCGCGCCAATTGCTTGTCAAACAAAAGCTTGCCTGCCGGTATGCGCGCGCATTCGAAGGGGGTGTCCATTATAAACTAAACACTAAACCAAACCAGTAACAACAGTCAATGCATGTTCCCACATGTATGGAATCGAACCTGTCACTTAACACTGTTGATCAATATGGTCTATATTTCACATGCTTATCATTTCATGAAATTTGCAAGCACCAGTATGAAGAAAATATAACACCGCTTGGAGACAATTGGTATATAAAAAAGAGAGGAATATCAACACTTACTTTATTTTCACTTTCAACACAGCCATTTTCTTATGCCAGGCACCATGGTGTTAAACTCAGCTGCCGTACCTGCATATGTATTGTATGTTTAGTTCTTTGAATAAGTTTTGTATGCTTAGTACCTGTATGGGAACTGTATAGTACACATGTGGTAAAACCAAAGTAGCGGCGCAGTAACAGAGTTACTGGTACTCTGCAGCTACTTTGGTGGTACTTAACTGGTACTTCAACACTTTCCATGCGGCAGGTGTCTGCAGACGCTGCAGACGACATTCCAAAATTTCGCAAAATGTTTCAAAAATGTCAAAACTATTGCGTTTTATTACCATATTTGAAATCACCACGAAAAGTGCATAGGCATAAGCACAAATATGCCTAGTATTGGTTCAGTAATTATTGAGCTAGACCTTGAAAGTTGTGAAAGGTTCTGAAAGTGTCTTGGCCTAATGAAATATGATTCCCAGTTTCCCGTTTCATATTTTTAAAAGAGTGGGTAGGTGTCTATTTCATTATTCATTATTCATTATTTCACTCAATTTCATTGTTGCATCTGAAAGGGGTGTTAACTACTAACTGCCTATTGATTTGTATATCTTACACCTTAATTAACACTTTAACACTTTGAAAAACAATTAAGGAAGCATTTGTAGATGTGTTATTGAAAATGTCAACAAATATGTCTGAAATATTGCAACGTCAATTACGTCTGAAATCTGAGTAGGTAATGCAAACAATTTCATTATCAAACATATACCATGACACCACTGCCATAAAAAATCCCTTAAAATCAATAGGAAGATATGCCTAAAACTGAAAAGTTGGGTCGGTAGGGAAACGGGAAACTGGGAATCATATTTCATTAGCCTTATGTGTATGGTAAAATCAATAGCTGTGTGGAAAGTGTTAACAGTACCCATCGGGTTACTGGACAGCAGAGAAACCATGTTGCCTGGCATAAGAAAATGGATGTGTTGTATTTTAAGTTTATTTGTGGAGTCGACAATTTGTACTCTTTTAAAGTAAATAGTAGATGTTGATAGTTTTATTATACATCTGTTTTTTACAATTTTACAGAGGCATTAACATGAGGTACTTGGGCGTACTAGCGGGTATTATAGTAACAGCGCCCCCACTGTCATATTTGTATGTAAGTATCAAGACAATCACGATGTAATTTTATAGTTATTATAGCACAGTGTCCAAATACATTATAATGTAACTTTGGCAAAACAGGTGGATACAGTGAACCATCATTTCATGAACAAATTAATTGCCGTAATTTGTACCAGAACTTTCTGGGAAATTACGGTGGGTGGTCTTCTTATAATTTTTTAAACATGTGTTTTCTTTTCAAGCAATGATTTTATGAAACAACTCAACTTTCAACTTAACTTTGTGATAGAAAATTTAGGAAAAATCATTTCAAATAACAAAATAAGACAATAGATTCCAAATGACCAATATTTGTAGCAATTATAGATATACAGTTTTGAGGGAATATCTTAGTTATTATTCACAAAGCATTACTTGAAGGTAATTTTGCCCAAACTTGTTCAAATTCCCAGCATCCTGCTAGATTCCATGATCTCATACCATAGATTTTGGATGTATATTGGATGCAACAGGAAACCAGCCAGGATTCGCTAACACCACAAGAGTCTTGTACTCAATGCGTGGCGTTTGATAGTAGACCTGGGTACAAATGACGTGTCAAAAATGTTCAGGAAATAAAGGATTATGAGTGGACATTTTATCAGGAATGCTCCAAATTTTCAGGCTCTTCAAGTAGGGCGGGCTGACTGACATCTGTGAATGATGCCTATCCCATACTTTGTTGTTGTACTTTCAGAAATTATGTGTTACGGAGATGGTCATCCGCTCCGTCAAGCACCTCTTCAAGACCTACATCCAGGGCGTCGGCATGGTCAGCCTATCCGCCGCCGTAAGCCACTTCTTAAACTGTATGCTAAGTTCATTCCCCAATCCTCAACCGCCCAAAGCCGACGACGAGCTCAACAACGGCCACAGCAAAAAGAATAAGAAGAACAAGAAAGGGCGAGGGCGCTGTGTCCCCGGCCTGAGTCACGACAGCACGGCGTGGGCTAATCTGACGCCGGCGGAAATGTGGACCAACGTGAAGAGAGAAATCAAGGAATACTTCCATTTTAATTTTAAAGGGTAAGGGCAGCCATTACACTTTTATTGGAATTTGTTTGTAAATCCCTTCGCTGTGTGGCAGAACACCATTATTGTGAAAAATCATATCATTCTAAATGTGATACAAATTAACGGCTCTTTCTTAGGTGCATTACATTCATGTTTAAGAATAATTTGTGCATTTTGTAGAATGAAAGTTGATCCCCAGCATCCTGCTAGATTCCATGATCTCATACCATAGATTTTGGATGTATATTGGATGCCACATCAAACCAGCCAGGATTCGCTAACACCACAAGAGTCTTGTGCTCAATGCGTGGAGTTTGATAGTAGACCTGGGTACAAACGATGCGTCAAAAAGGTCCAGAAATAAAGGGTTGCAAGTTTTATGGGTCAGTTGGTTAAACATTTAATCCATGTTTAAATTCTTTGAAGCCCTATAATTGGGACTTTTTAATTTTTTTTTGCAAATTGAAAAATGATAAGTGCTTGAAAAGTGCAAAAACTAACGAAGCACCAAAAATGGCCCTAGTCAATATTTGACCCTCTTAAAAGTCATTTGAATGATCTAGCCCTTGAATTTGGGACTTTTCCCTAAAAATTCTTCTGTAAATTTCAGGCATGAGACTTTTCAGCTTATCTAGAATATCTCTGATTTCAGATTTCGAATTTTCTACGTCACATTTGATTGTTTTCAGTCCATTTTGAGTTATTTCAATTAATTTTATGTTAGTTTTTTTCAACAGATTTCATTCATTCCATCTCTTCAGCATGTTTGTGTGTTTCATGCCTGGTCCTGCTCATTTCACAAACACGTTGAATTTTTTCCCATGAAAGTTTATTCTTACGTCTGTTTAATCTTGTACAATTGCAGTGATTGCATAGATGCGGTCTGCCACAAGTACAAGGTCCAGAGGGTGACGCTATTCCGCGAGCTCTGTCGCACCACGGGTATTCAGCTACTCATCCACGAGTATGACTTTGACAGCAAGCAGAAACCGACGTTCACGGAGAACGACATCGTGAACATCTTCCCCATTGTGAAGCACATCAACCCGATCGCCTCGGACGCTTATCATTTCTTCCAGAGTGGACAGGCGAAGATTCAGCAAGGTAAGAGAAGGGGGTAAAATTGGAGGGTGGCTTCGGGATCGGGAAGAGGGGGCAAGAGAATGACATTGTGGATGTCTTCCCCATTGTGAAGCACATCAACCCGATCGCCTCGGACGCTTATCATTTCTTCCAGAGTGGACAGGTGAAGATTCATCAAGGTAAGAGTAGGGGGTAACATTGGAGGGGGACTTTGATATAAGGGGGGGGGGGGGGGGGGGGTAGGGGCAAACGATCACAAAATCAATACTGGCCCAAAGAAAAGAAGAAGATGAGTAATGAGTTACAAAATTGATAAGTTTGAGCTACCCAGCATTCTGCTAGATTCCATGATCTTACACTATAGATTTTGGATGTATATTGAATGCCACAGTAAAACAGTATTCTGCTAGATTTCACAATCTTATACTATAGATTTCGAATGTATAATGAATGCCACAGTAAAACGACCAGTATGCGTAACATTCACTACAAGATTGCTTAATGCGTAGACTAAGTTTGATAGTATATTTGGACATAAAATTGAAGAGGATTGTCAAAGTTTTTTGAGAGATGCAGTGCTTTAGGTGGTAATTCCCAGAGGTGGCAAGTTGTGGAGCAAAGTGTCCAGCATGTAATTTGGGGTTGAGAAACGGGTGAGATATGCTTGGGAGGGATACTGCAAGGGGGAGGGGCTTGCAAAGGTTAACCAAAAACAGAATTCCGGGATGTAAATCTTCCGGAAATGGCCATAAAAAGAAATACCGGAAATATATATATATTTAGAATAAGAGGAACATTGCCACATACAAATAGAAGTTAAATATAGTTCAACAATATGTGATTTGTTTCTACTATGGTAGTGTTAAAATGTACATTTCACAGAGCCCGCCTCTTTAAAAAAATAAAAATAGATACAGCATTTCGCGTAGCATTTTTAACTAAAAAGGGAAAAAGGGCGCATTTCGCATAGCATTTTTCTTCTGAGACAAACTTGTTTTTTTTATTTGGTCGTATCACAAAAACTAAATTGTTATAACATTGTCGCATATTTTGTTTGTCTTTTTTTTGTGCCACCAGGTTTGTTGAGAGAAGGATTTGAACTGATCAATGAAGCGTTGAATCTGTTCAACAATGTGTACGGACCTATGCATCCTGAGATCGCTGCCTGTATGCGTACACTGGCTAGACTACACTACCTTATGGGGGAACAAAATGAGGTAAGAATGGAAAGGGAGGCATAGATTTGCGGCCCACCTTGGGCAAGAATTCAAGTAGACGCACTAGACTCGTGCCTCTTCAATAGCCCACAACTGTGCCCCATAAATCTTGGTAGCAAAGACCCGGCTCTCGTGTTGGGACGGCACTAAAGCTTTGCATCGTCCTTGCTTGCAAGTTTGTATGCAAGCAATTAAGAAGGGGCCACACTATTTTACCTTTAGGCATCAATCTCGGTGGTATTTTCCCTTAATATCTGTGTAATGATTATGATATGACAGTCAAATTACAGCTTTGGGTGGCCTGTCACTATCATCCAGAATTGAAATTTATATAGTGTTTATATAGGCCTGTGTGGGGGGAAACGGAATGTTAATTTGAGGTCCCATGGGGGTAATCACATTGGTGGTGAAAACTACAGAGCTGCTCCTTTTAATCGTATCTCACTATGCTCGCAGCTTGGTACCAGAGCTATGTTTGAGCAATGTCTATATCAAGCATGTGCAACCTTTTCTACCACCCGGGCCTCATTGTGATTTTGAGATCCATTTACGGGCCGCAGTGATTGTCAAACATTCCAAAACACGTCCGGAGGAGGAGTAAAAAGGGGAGGAGAAGCTTAGGAAGAAAAATCCTCAGTCCATTGCTCATTGAATACCCGCTTCTCTTCGTGTAATTCTCTCTTTTCACTCGCTGTTGCTCATTTAACCCAGGGATTCTATCACGCAATCAGGCCTCGAGTTATATTTACTAAATGCAGTGCGTCACCCTACTAATTATAAGGGAGCACATCAGTAAATAAATCCGCCATTTGTTAAATCTAGGGAATTCCTGTTAGCATCAATGGGAATTTTGGGATTGCCTTCTCGGGTCGCAGATTAGAGGCCGGCGGGCCGCATGTGGCTTGCGGGCCGCAGGTTGCACACGCTTGGTCTATATAGACCTATGTATCCTGGAATTGCCACCTGTATGCTTACACTGGCGAGACTACACTGGGCAGGGTTTGAATTAATCGAAGGCATCGGAGGCCATTGCCTTCGATGCCCCACCTAGTAGCCTTGATGCCCTCAATTTCTGGCTGTTGTCACTCCATTCAAAAGTACATAATGGCCTTGGATAAAGTTGGTGCCCCTTTCAAATTGCCTTAAAATTGCCTGCTCTTTTCATTACTTATTTCAAGGCCTGACACCAGGGGTCGCATTCTGACGCGTCTGCGCGTCCTAGACCTCTCACTTTCTAATAGTGACGCGTCAGGTTTCAAATTGGAAAGACTTGCGGGTCCCGATCAAAATTGAAGGGACCCCTGAAATTTGACGATGTATGGAAATGGAAACCTTAAGAAATTCTGTAAATTACATATCCATCCTTTGCTCACAATATAAATTCATTAAAACTGCCCGTAAAAAAGTTTAAAAAATAAATACCCAAACTTCAGGACCCCTCAATTTCTTGGGGGACTCTTAAATTTGTTTTTTGAAGTCCTACGGGGTCCGGAAAAATGTCATGGGACCTCTCACATTTTTGATCCAGTGCTATCCCTGCCTGACACTGTGTTTTGAGTGAACAAAATTAGGTTAGAAAGGATGAAGAAGAGTAGAGTAATAAGTTAAACTGTTCAGAAGTGGGAAATAAACAGCATTCTGCTAGATTCCATGATCTAACACTATAGATTTTGGATGTATAATGAATGCCACAGTAAAACATCCAGTATGCGTAACGTTCTCTACAAGACTAGATCAATGCGTAGAGTTTGATAGTGTATCTGGAAACAATGTTTATTGAGACAATCAAAGCGTTTATTTTATTTTATTAAGGAATTAGTGTAATAGTTTTATATACATTTATAGCAGATTTCAGGGTATTCAATTTCCTATATTCTGACAAGATATAAATATGTATTTTTGGGATTATTGTTTCTCACAACAGTAAATAAGCTTACCTCTGGGGTAGCTTTCTGGCAGCAACTCGCTTGCCTTTTATCAGCCCCAATAACATGTGGGGGCGCTGTTGCGACAACTCAATAGCGGCGTGTAAATCGCTGGTAGGTAGTAGCATCCTCCGTCTCTGTTGAGGGAGCTCTGCTTGAGCCTGATGTGAGCGGCTTCGCGAACTCCCCGTCCAAACCAAGAGGAGTCAGAATCAAGGATTCTGATGTTGTCCCTGGGGAACTTATGCCCGGTCCTCGTGGTATGTTCAGCGACGGGGGACGGTTCCTGTTGGTGTTTTCGGCGGTTTAATATGCCCTGTAAAATAATTGTGTTGGCTGTATGTGCTATATGTTTATATTCTATTTACCTTCTTTTCTAGGCTCTGGATTTGCAGCAGAAGGCAGTGATGATGAGTGAAAGATGTAACGGTATTGAACATCCTAACACTATCACAGAATATGTAAGTCATATGTGTAAGATAGGGGAGGGGGTGGTGGGCATGCCTAACGGTATTGAACATCCTAACACTATCACAGAATATGTAAGTCATATGTGTAAGATAGGGGGAGGGGTGGTGGGCATGCCTAACGGTATTGAACATCCTAACACTATCACAGAATATGTAAGTCATATGTGTAAGATAGGGGGAGGGGGTGGTGGGCATGCCTAACGGTATTGAACATCCTAACACTATCACAGAATATGTAAGTCATATGTGTAAGATAGGGGAGGGGGTGGTGGGCATGCCTAACGGTATTGAACATCCTAACACTATCACAGAATATGTAAGTCGTATGTGTAAGATAGGGGGGAGGGGGTGGTGGGCATGCCTAATGGTATTGAACATCCTAACACTATCACAGAATATGTAAGTCATATGTGTAAGATAGGGGGAGGGGGTGGTGGGCATGCCTAATGGTATTGAACATCCTAACACTATCACAGAATATGTAAGTCATATGTGTAAGATAGGGGAGGGGGTGGTGGGCATGCCTAACGGTATTGAACATCCTAACACTATCACAGAATATGTAAGTCATATGTGTAAGATAGGGGGAGGGGGTGGTGGGCATGCCTAATGGTATTGAACATCCTAACCCTATCACAGAATATGTAAGTCATATGTGTAAGATAGGGGAGGGGGTGGTGGGCATGCCTAACGGTATTGAACATCCTAACACTATCACAGAATATGTAAGTCATATGTGTAAGATAGGGGAGGGGGTGGTGGGCATGCCTAACGGTATTGAACATCCTAACACTATCACAGAATATGTAAGTCATATGTGTAAGATAGGGGGGAGGGGGTGGTGGGCATGCCTAATGGTATTGAACATCCTAACACTATCACAGAATATGTAAGTCATATGTGTAAGATAGGGGGAGGGGGTGGTGGGCATGCCTAATGGTATTGAACATCCTAACACTATCACAGAATATGTAAGTCATATGTGTAAGATAGGGGAGGGGGTGGTGGGCATGCCTAACGGTATTGAACATCCTAACACTATCACAGAATATGTAAGTCATATGTGTAAGATAGGGGGAGGGGGTGGTGGGCATGCCTAATGGTATTGAACATCCTAACCCTATCACAGAATATGTAAGTCATATGTGTAAGATAGGGGAGGGGGTGGTGGGCATGCCTAACGGTATTGAACATCCTAACACTATCACAGAATATGTAAGTCATATGTGTAAGATAGGGGAGGGGGTGGTGGGCATGCCTAACGGTATTGAACATCCTAACACTATCACAGAATATGTAAGTCATATGTGTAAGATAGGGGGAGGGGGTGGTGGGCATGCCTAATGGTATTGAACATCCTAACACTATCACAGAATATGTAAGTCATATGTGTAAGATAGGGGAGGGGGTGGTGGGCATGCCTAACGGTATTGAACATCCTAACACTATCACAGAATATGTAAGTCATATGTGTAAGATAGGGGGGAGGGGGTGGTGGGCATGCCTAATGGTATTGAACATCCTAACACTATCACAGAATATGTAAGTCATATGTGTAAGATAGGGGAGGGGGTGGTGGGCATGCCTAACGGTATTGAACATCCTAACACTATCACAGAATATGTAAGTCATATGTGTAAGATAGGGGAGGGGGTGGTGGGCATGCCTGGAAATAATGTTGATTTCCCGGCAAGCTAACCCAAAATGGAAAATGTCCCACTAGTTCTTATGCATTCTTTATATGGAAGAGCAACAGTTCCCTCTGAATGGCCAAATTTCCCTCCCAATGCCCAATTTCCCGGCAAGAAGCGCCCCAATTTGCCCATATTTTCCAGACCTGGGAGCGCTAACACTGTCCATGCGGCTATTAATTTTACCATAAAAAAAAATCAGAAACCCAATTTTCAAAGACAAGTAAGACTGAACCAATTCTAGGCATGTTTGTACTTATTTCAATGCATTTCTCACAGTGATTCCAAATATGGAAATGAAATCCAATGATTTTGACATTTTTGAAACATTTTGTGAAATGTTAGAATGTCGTCTGCAGACAACTGCTGCATGGAAAGTAAGGCTGTGAATGCACGGGTAGTTTCGTACCCGCGTACCCGATCCGTTTTTCGGGCGAGTACCCGGGTACCCGAAAATAGAAACTATTTTTTAGATTTCTTTTTTTTAGATTTTTTTTTCGTTATAAGTTCAAATTTGTCCCCCAAAATGACACATGGTAGGGTCAATAGAGGTCATTTGGGGACACATTTTTTTTAATTTTTAAATTTTTAACATTTCGGGTATTCAGGTACCCAATTTGGTACCCAATTTGGTACCCGGGTACCCGGAATAGCGGGCGGGTACCCGGGTTCCCGGGTATAAGTAACAGCCTTAATGGAAAGTTTTAAAGAAATAGCATTAAAGTAATATGATGCCATACCTGCCATTGTATAACCAACCTTTATTCTAGTTCATGAGGCCAACAAAATAATTATTGTGTTGCCCTCAGCGACCGACGCTAAAATCGCAAAAATTAGGGTTGCAATTTTTTGTTTCGGATTTTAATTTTACCCAATTTGTCAAAATATTACTATTTTCTGCTTGAAGTGAATAAGTTTGCTTGAATTGATTGTTTTTAAACTATTATCACACTTGAAACATTAGTCAAATTTCCGTTTACCAAAGAAAAATTGAACTGACCGACTCGACTTCAAGTTTTTTGGCACCTGAGGGCAACACAAAAAAATAAATTGGGACCTAAGTTTTGAGATACCCAACATTCTGCTAGATTTCATCATCTAATACTGTAGATTTTGAATGTATATTGAATGCCACAGTAAAAAATCATTGTGCTAGATTTCACGATCTTATACTAACGTTTTTGAATGTATAATGAATGCCACAGTAAAACATCCAGTAACATCACTTGATCAATGCCTAGAGTTTGGTAGCATATCTTGAAATAAAATGATTTATTCTTGATTTTGTAATGTTAGTGCAATGAAAACTTTTCAACAAATTCTATGAGGCACTTCCCTTCATTTTGAAATGTAGATGTGCTTTAATATCATTGCAATGTTTAATATTTGGAGACCATATGTGACAGGTCGCGTCAAAAAGGACATGTTGTCGGCAAACACAGTTGTGAGATAGAGGCCAATATATTTGATGAAATATCAAGAAAATAATAGAACAAATTTTGCTTCTTCAACTCATATCTTGTTATTACAAAGTCCGATTACCTTCAACATGGTATCATTTTAAAGCTTAAAATGTGCTCTTTCAAGTCATACCAATAACTCAGATTTGATTCGGGCCACCAACATGTCCATTTTGACGTGACGGGTCACATATACTCAACACTTTGCAGGCGGCTGCAGACGACATTCCAGAAATTCACAAAATGTATCAAAAATTGACCAAATTATTGAATTTCATCTCCATATTTGTAATCACCATGGGAAATGCATTGACAGAAAGTACAAACATGCCTAGTATTGGTTCAGTAATTCTTGAGATAGACTTTCAGAGTTGGGAAAGGTTTCTGAAAAATATGTTTGGTAAATGTTATAATCAAAAGCTGCATGGAACGAGTTTAAATTGATCGTTCATATACAAAGATCTAACAAGGCAAATGTGTCAAAAGGTTTACCAATTAAATTGACCATAATTAATTTTTTTCCATCATTCTTCAGATGCACTTGGCACTCTACTGCTTCGCAACTGGCCAGTTGACAAGCGCCCTCAAACTGATGTACAGAGCCAGGTACCTGATATTGCTTATATTCAACGAAGACCACCCTGAGATGGCACAGTGTGATGTAAGTCAAGTATTATTTTGCTTCTATTCACCAAGCAGGGGTTGGTTGGAATATAAAGGCCACTGCGTGTCGGTGCACAAGCAAATCCATTTTGATATGGGTGGGGGGGGGGGGGGGGTGGTCTGTTAAGGGAGCTGTCAACCGTAAACATTTATCAAGTGCTGTAACTTTTGAACTATTAATGTGATGTATATAAAAGTATACATTTTTGGAAAGGAAATGAGTCAAAGAATCTACTTTTGGTATCAAATTTCACTACAAACACTGACATTTTGAATTTTGGCCAACAGATCACTTTTTTTGCTCAAAAACTTGTGGAGGACAACGTAGCACTAATCAGTTTTTGTAACAAATGCTGAAATTGCACCATAATCATCTTAAGACACTTTCCTATTGCCATTCTTTTTAGTTATGCCATACAAATATCAAGTATTTAAATTTTTGACCAAAAGGTGCCAAAAAGTATTTTTTTACCTCAAAAATCAATTGATTCTTTGACCATTTCCTTTCCAAAAATGAATACTTTTATACACATTACATTAATAGTTCAAAAGTTACAGCGCTTGATAAATTTTATGTTTTTAAGAGTTGACAGCCCCCTTAATACCCCTCATCCATTAATTGGGTTAATAAACTACTTAAAGATGTAGGGTAACGGTCCTGAAAAACCTGCGTTTCGCGCATTTTGAACAATTTTGCTTGTTTTTATTTTCGTGATTTTTAGCTTCCTTACAGACCTACATACAAAATGAATATATTTGTGCGTTGTTATTTTTGTGCTTGCTGATTTTAACAGTCTCTGCCTCTAAGGGCGTACCATGTGGTGATTCATGGGTCCTCAGATCAACTTTTAAAAAAAACTAGTAATACATTACCATAACATTATACTGCTGCCAAATTTTAAAATTCCTAAAAGTGTTGGTTCGGTCGTAAAAAATCACCGAAATTTTAGGAACAAATCCCAGTAAAATGATTACTACGTTCCCTATAAGTATAACTATGCGCACCATGCACATCCCAACGAAAGGAAAACATATTTTGAAACATCCAGTTGGGTACACAACAAAAGTGAAACAAAATCATTGGGATCTCGTTGGCGCGTCACATTACGCTGACCTTGAAACCGTGAAGAACAGCGTCCTTAGCAGTTTTCAAGCTGTTATAGTTTGACGCGCCAACGAGATCCCATTACATAAACAAGTTCATATGGAAGAACTCAGAGCCTTTAACATATTCAAAAGTAAAAATTGTTGGGATCTCATTGGCGCACGGAGATAATCCAGGTCAAAGGTCAAGTTTTACAATTTTGAGCCATTTTCGCACCTCCGTAAATCCGTGCGCCATCTTTAAAACACCTTGGAAATGACATCTACTTGCAAAGATGGTTTACCTTGAATAAAAAATGAAGAAACTGGTTTGGGATCTCAGAGATTATTTTTTTAATGATTTTTTACAAATTTGCTTAAGAGCAACTTGCACTGCATGGGAGTCAGTAATAGCCCTTAGTGCATTGTCCAAGTTCTTGTAAATCAGTGTGCCAACAAGATCCCATCAACTTTTTGATTTATTTGCTTAGTTTGGCCACCATTTAATAGATACCACTAGAAAAAACTTTGGGATTTTGATGGCGGTTATTTCTACATGATCGCAAAGTTGAGGTGTCATCAGCTTTATTCTCGAGCCTTTTTGGGCCATTTATCAGATTATCAGAATATCAGATTCCTTTGGTGAATTTTGACATGTCATATAGGACAATGATTTTCATGCATTTTAAACCATTCTCAACCCATCAACATTAATCTGTTGCACGATGTTTCATAAATTGCATATTATGTCTTCAGAATTCAACAACCCTGTCGAATTCGGAAGACATGACTTGCATATTTTGAAATCGACATTACAGACTAACCTAGATGTGTTCAGAATAGTCTAAAATGCATAGAAAACAATGTCCTATATGACATGTCAAAATTCACCAAAGTAATCTGATATCCTGGGACTTTGTCTGAAATGGCTCAAATAGGCTTGAGAATAAAGCTGATGACACCTCAATTTTGCGCTCATTTAGAATTAACCGCCATCAAAATCCCAAAGTTTTTTCTAGTGGTATCTATTGAATGGTGGCCAAACTAAGCAAATAAATCAAAAAAATAATGGGATCTAGTTGGCGCACTGATTTATAAGAGCTTGAACAATGTATGTGGGGCTATTACTGACTCGCATGCACTGTAAGTTGACCTTAAGCAAATTTTTAAAAATCGTTTAAAAAAAAAATCTTAAAGATCCCAAGCTGGAATCTTCATTTTTGATTTAAGGTAACCCATCTTTGCAACTGGAGATCATTTCCAAGGTGTTTTAAAGATGGTGCACAGATGTACGGAGGTGCAAAAATGGCTCAAAATAGTAACATTTGACCTTTGACCTTGATTATCTCCATGCGCCAACGAGATCCCAACAATGTTTCCTTTTGAATTTGTTAAACGCTCCGAGTTCTTTCATATGCACTTGTTTATTGAATGGGATCTTGTTGGCGCATCGAATTATAAGGTCTTGAAACTGCATAAGAGCGCTGTTCGTCAATGGTTCAAGGTCAGCGTAATATGACACGCCAACGAGATCCCAACGATTTTGTTTCACTTTTGTTATGTACCTAACTGGAGGTTTTAAAATATGTTTTCCATTCGTTGGGATGTACGTAGCGCGCATAGATATACTTATGGGGAACGTAGTAATCGTTTTACTGGGGGTTTTTTCCTGAAATTTCAGTGATTTTTAACGACCGAACAAAAAATGTTAGGAATTTTAAAATTTGGCTATGGTATAATGGTATGGTAATGTATCACTGATTTTTTTATAAAGTTGATCTGAGGACCCATGAATCACAACACCCCCCAAAATGGTACACTCTTACAGGCAGAGACTGTTAACGCCAAAAAAAAGGTAGTAGCGCGAACATTTCCACTTGTACAGTATTTGGGATTCAAGGGGCTGTTCAAGTACTGTAAACAGTAACTTAATCTAAAAGGAAATTGATCAATAAAAGAAGGGTTATTTGTCTCACTGGGGGTTAAAGAGTCGGAAGTCTTCAAAGGATTCAAATCTGCTCATTTGGAGGCGGCAGGGGTGGATGTGCAGATAACAGATCCATATTTTGTTTTTTGTACATTTAAATGTCTAGTGGCTTAAGCATGTATCTTATAGTCGCAGGCAGAGAAGTTAAGCACTGCCCTACGCGCACACAATAAGTCATGAGTGTGAGGGCTGTAACAATCTTGACACCATAGATGCAATCTGACCAATTGGGCGTGCCGTTCTATTCCACCAACGGCAACAGCGCTTCTGTGTTTACGCGGTCGTAACAGGGAAAAGTGCTGAACTTCTATGCAGCGGACTAACCCTAACCCCCCTGAATGCCAAAAATGCTAATACTAAGTCCATCTCCAAGAGCCTGTGCCGCCAGTTTTCCATGACGTAGTCAACCGAGGCTATATAGTGAGCGCAGTATACTGCGCGAACGAGTAGCTGAGGGCCGTCCGTGGCTTAATGGGTTGGATAGGGCCGGGGTCCGGATGGTCCCAGGATCGAAACCCGGGCAGGTTCCCGGTGATTTAGTTGGTGTTTTTTCTAGGAAAATTGTGATCCCAGTCCAAAACCCTAAACCGGTGTTAGGGATGTAATAACTCTTATATCTAGGGTGGTATGCTGTTAACTAGATACCATACCCATCCCAGAATATCGGAGTTACACAAAAGGTAGGGTTCTTTCAAATAACAAAGGACTCGAAAAGTAAAACACTCATCAGACAGTTCTGCTCTATACCTCTTATTTAATAATAGGCAACGGCAACCTACATAGGCTCCGACCCGGCATTGTTAGTATAGAATATATCATACCCTTGGTACCATAACTCTAACTCTGATAGGAGTCGAGGAGATGCTGCCTTATTGAGTAGCTGGACGCAACTGCCTCTGGACTTAGAGTTTTGCTACCGAGACAACTAGTATGGGAGGGGCAAGGTACACTACTGATCATGTGTCTAAGTCACTGGATCAAGGGTTCTCAACCTGGGGGTCGTGACCCCCATGGTCGTGACCCCCATGGGGGTCGTTTTGGGGTTTTCCAGGGGGTTATGAAGGGTTCATAAATATAGCTTTTTGGGGAACCATTTTAACATTTCGCTCTAAAAAGGCTTAGGAAAACAAAACCAAAAAGAAACTTTCAAAAAATGCTATTTTTTTTTTTTGGGGGGGGGGGGGGGGGGGTGGTCACCGTACTGACCAAGAATGTCAAAAGGGGTCGTGGGCCAAAAAGGTTGAGAACCACTGCACTGGATTGTAAAGGACATAGTGACATGATCAATAGTGCCGCCCCTTATTCATATTCGTACCTCTTACAGTATCCTCCCCTTACGGAGTGCTGGACTCCAGCACAAAATGTAAATTTTAAAATTTGAATAGCAACAAATTAATTAGCTAAATTAACTAATCGAAAATGAAGAATCCGTGTAAGGAGATAAAGTAAGAGACGAATAACAATTTTCTGTATAAAATGCAATGATATAAGAAAATACACTGGGTTACTAATATGCAATCACGTATCAAACACACTACAAGTAGTGTGGAAAATGTTCAGCAAAGGTTCATAAGAGTTCATTCCTGAAAAGAACTGGATGACTGCTCGCCGTGAAGAAATCGCGTACATCTTTCGTCAGGTGGATACCATCTACAGCTTTGACAGTTACCATGTGCAGGACGTGCTTATGAAGTTGAAGTCTACAATGACTTCGAAGAAAACAACGTGTTAGGCCAAACAAAGAAGATAGTCCGTCTCTGAAGCCCGCCCGCATTGGTATGCGCTGGGGGCTAAAAAACTCTTCCCCCCCCCCCCCCCTTTTTTTAAATTTAAATTTTTTTTAAATTTTTTTAAAAAGTTTGAAAAAGTTCTCTATTAGCTTGGATAAGCAACATAAACAAAAAAAATCGCATACCTCATGGCCTTTTTTTCTAAAAAAAATAAAATTGCACAGCACTTAGCTTTTTTGCACAATGTTTCTGAGACAGACTTTCTTCTTTGTTTGGCCTTACGCTTGTTGATATCACTCACAGGTGATTGTAAGATTATTATATCCATCCATGAATATATTAAACAAATAGATCACACAGGATCTTAATTGAGAGAAACCTTTATTCATAGGTTTGTATTAAAAGAACAACTTTCACTCTTGGTAAAACAAAATAAACTCTCAATCTTCAACAGCCCAATGGCTGTTGGTATAAAACAACATCACCAATCCTATTGGTTAACTGACGTCAAAAGGTGTCCACACCACAAATAATGTATGTGGCAAAATCTTGCATTGCGTCGTAGCGCGAGGAAAATGATGCGTAGTACTTGTCGATTCATTGCGACGACCCTTTCCGTCGTAGCAATTTACCGTTCGTACACTATATGAGGCATGTCAATCCAAGTAAAGAGAAGGAATAAGTGGTTAACCCAGATTATAGTGTGATTAAACCAAATGATTAATAAGTATTATACATAGTATATATCTTATACCTTATTATTACACTACGTTACAACAATCGGCGTGTTTCCACCGAACTGAACTTTCCGGTTATTGCCGTGCAAGAAATTGCAATTCCGGTAAGTTCTCCTGTGGAAACACACAATAATCGGATTATCGATAAACCGATTATCACCCATAAAAGGTTTATTATAACCTTCTCCAGAGGTGGTTATTTCCGATCAAGATCGGCACCACTGCGCTGTGGAAACACACTGGTTTATGATAAACCGTTTAAGCTGAATTTGGAATCATAACGTGCTGTCGATGCGCACCCTGTAGTCAACCCTACCTTTCACGCATGAATACATTGTGCGCCTCACGGCCCGTGCGGTAATACGCTCAGTCCTACGCAGCCTTGTTATGGCAGCAGAGATGCTGTGCGTTCGACAAACACCGCAAGGCTTAAACGGTTTAAGTCAGGAGGGTCGGGAGCCGATTATTTAAACGGTTTATTGCGCTCTGTGAAAACGTATCGGTTAAGCGCTGGCACAACATTTTCATTCCGGGTAAGATAAACCGTTTTTTTCTTCTGGCCTGTTTGATAAAGATTTAAAAAAATGTTTTTGGTGAAAATCTTTCTGAAATGTATTAACAAATTTATTTTAAAATTTGGTTTTTAACTCAATTTTTGTATTTTTTAACATTTCAAAAACTTTTGTCACCAACATATTTTGCCCCCCCCCCCCCCCCCCCCACCACAGCAACGCCTAACTGACCTGACACGTCCGTTTACCTGTATATTTAATTGAACTGTAGAACAGGGTTCTTTACATACTGTAAAAGTGGTAATCTCTACTCGATTAAATGTTCGTGCAGTGCTTATTTTCAGCCATTACATAGACTATACAGAAAATAAATATATGTGCATGTTTTTATTTTCGCGTTAGCTGCTTGGAGTGCGTGAAAATTAATGTAGCGTGAACAATTCCACATTTACAGTAGCCTATAATATACAATACCTATTTTGTAACCCAACAGAGCAACATAGGACTGGTTCTACATGGAGTTGGAGAGTATGATCTGGCTCTTAAATTCTTACTGAAGGCTCTAGAAAACAATATCAAATTCCACGGCCCCAAGAGTCTCAAAACAGCTTTGAGGTAAGATGAATGAACTGGTTTGTTATTATGTTTGCCTTCCTCCGTGTGGGGATATCAGAACGTATTCCTTAAGGGAGGTAGGTGTCAACCCTTTTTGGCGCCAAATTTATCAAGCACTGTAACTTTTAAACTATAAATGTTGATGTACATAAAAGTATACGGTTTTTTTTAATGAAATGAGTCAGAGAATCCATTTTTGGTATCAAATGTCACTACACCTTTATTTTTTGCGCCAACAATTTCCAGACAATGTAACAAAATCTGTTTTTGGTAAAAAAATCCAAAATTTCACCAAAATCATCTTAAGTCAATTATCTAGGATCCCTTTTTTTTGGGGGGGGGGGGGGGGGGGGCTTAAAAATGTTTAGTTTTGAAATTATTGACCAAAAAGTGCAAATATTTAGTTTTTTGGACCAAAAACTAATTTTGTTAGGTTGTCTGAAAAAAGTTGGTGCCAAAAAGTGATTTTTGGGCAAAAATGTAAAAATCACTATTTTTTCAGGAATTTGATACCAAAAATGGATTCTCTGACTCATTTCATTTAAAAAATTGTATATTTTTATGTACATTACATTATTAGTTTAAAAGTTACAGTGCTTGATTAATTTCATAAAAAAGGGTTGACACCTCCCTTAACTGGTATCCTTGCAATTATACAGGTTCCTGTGATGAGATGTAGTCGTCGTCAGAATACTTTGCCACTTTTTAAAACGCACGCGTCTAGTTAATGAGCGTGTGGGCAGGGACATTTATGACCCATAGATACAATCTCGACCAATCGGATTAGAGATACCGCAACGCGTCGACTTCTCAAAGATAACGCTGTTGTGACGCTGTTCTACAATGCACTTCCGTGTTTACGCTGTACGCAGTTGTCACAGAAAAAAGTGCCGAACTTCTCTGACGCCGACTATAGCATATGTATCCACCCAGGTATAGTATAAGGTTGGTGCTACAGTGTATTGTGATGAGTCCCAAATATTTGAAAGTTGATAATCTCAAAATAGCTTTTTTGATTTAAGGCCTTCTGGCAGTCAACCATCGATTGCTCTATATTGAGCACAAAATAGTGATGAATTTGGCATATTTTGAATGACACTCTCTCCCCACATTCTCAGACAGGTAGCCGAATACTGAAACAAGCGATTGCTACAAATGAGGTATCATTGGAAAGAGGAACATATCAGCTTGTCGTTGGAATGAAACATAACATAATACGAATATCTCACAAAATATCTGAACAAATTGGTGATTGATAAAAAATTAAAGGGACACTAAGAGATGTGTTGGAGGCTGCGCCCTCAATTATTATGATAAAAACTGAGATTAGTATATTTTTATAATTGTATTACATGTATGAACTCACACCTATAAAGATTAAGAAAAATCAGCCCTCTTTGTACAAGAAAACGTCGATTCAAAAATGCTCATACAGCCGGGACGAGCATTTTACGTTTTTCAATAAATAGCGATGATATTGTTTTAATCAAGTTTTGCTGTATTTTTGTTAGTAGAAACAACAATAATGGCAATTTTTAATATTCATCTTGAATTCTGAAGTAAATTTTTAAACATTTAAAATTTTCAACACCACTTAATGTCCAGATTTTTGTTTTGAGGAGTGTATTTGATTCATCCGGGATCAGTTGATATATAATTTCCCTGGGATGCCAGTAATTACAATGCAGTGCATTATTAATGTGACATTTATGTTTTTAATACCAGACTACACAATAATGAATACATTTGTTTTCTACTCTACATTTCTAGTTAATTATCACATACCCAAGTTTGAAAATAACAGTACTGCCACCAGGGCTCAAAATACATGGAGGCCAAGGGTGATTAGCCTCCAGTTGTTCACAAAGTAGACCACTAAGAAAATGTTGGCCTGTGGTAAAATATACTATGAGGGTTTCTTTTGGCTTTCGAGCAGAATTTGCTCGAAAATGCCCTCGTAACCAAAAAAGGTATTTTGACTCCTGGCTGCCACTGTGAAAAAAGGGAAAGTTCTCTCTTGCCATTTGTGCTACTTGGATGCACTATTGTACTTGCATCTCAATAGTCTGCCGGGTACTATGGTTAGCTTTCATTTTTCAAGATGACCGGATATGTACCCAGAAAGTGTGTATAGAAATGGGTTGATAGAGGAATTGATGGGTAGGATAAGGCCCACTGTCCATGCATACATTTCCGGGGCAACTGTTATGACTTGAGACTGAACGAGAATACATACTGCACATAACGGTACCCAACAGCAGAAGTCTGTAAAGACTATCGCAAACACCTTTGCTGCCATACGCAATTCTTCGCTTCTGGCTTGTGTTCGAGCCGATTTCTTTGCCGATCTCATGGCGCATACAAAGATTTGGATGTAACAAAATGCTACAATGATGAAACAGGAGAGATTTAGTCCAATGAATATCAATATTGATAAAGGAGTGGCTAGCTCACTCCCGGTATTTAATGAAATTTTGTGTGTAACATTTGTAATAGTGTTTGCAAGTCTAAACGAGTCAGTATAGCAACCAAATCCGGAGGCACAATTTAGAAAATGTTCTTCAGTATAATAACTGTTTATTTCAAATGATTTGTTCACAAGTGTTGATACGAGTTGTCTTACCATTGGAATTCCGATACAGACTTCAGAAACACTGAATACATCATTTTGGTCATTCGATAAGAGGATCGGTATGACGCTTATCAAAAAGGAAAACAGCCAGACTAGTACGATGCATTTATATGTAGATTTTGTGCCTAAACGGCGGCGACTAAATGGATATTTTACTCCAAGAAAACGATCAATAGAGATCAATGTGATAAATAATACCGATCCCTCACTCGATAAAATTGATAAGATTCCTGTGAGTTTGCAGACAAATCCTTTCCTCCAACCATGTGAATATGATGGGAAATATTCAGTATAATATGCATCACCACTCGCTAATAGTAACATGCTGATACCCATGAGTAAATCTGATGATGAAAGCTGTGATATGAGCAAAGTTTGAACTTTGTTAGTTTGTTGCACAGACAAACGGGCAAATAGTGCAACCCCATTGAATAACAGTGCAGAGAATCCCATAACCCATATGCATGTTCTAAGCACAACATCTGATAGCATTCTTTTGCATGTCAGATATTCTGGCTGTGGTTCCTCAGAAATGCATTGTGATTTGTTCACAATGAAACAACACGTTGCAAATTTGTCAACTAAAATGATAAAAGTATGTGGACCCTTGAAAGAATTATGTGTCACTTGTAATAAAGCATTTCCTCTCAGATCAACTGTTTGAAGAGTGGTTTTGTTACTGAAAACGTCAGGGTCGATCATTTGGATGGAATTATGGGACACATTTAAATTTTTGATTTGATCTAAGCCTTGTAAAATATAACCTAATAAAATGCTTAATTTATTTTGGGAAATATCAACACTTTGTATATTAGCCAATCCTTCTAAGGAATTGTTTTCTAAATCTTGAAGGAAATTATTATCTAATTTCAGACTGAGAAGATTTTTCTGATTCAGAAATAATCTGCTTTGCAAGTTGGTTAATGAGTTGTGGCTTAAGTCCAGTATAATCAACTTGTCCATTTGATTGAAGATTTCAGATGGTAGTTCGGTCAATTCGTTTTGTTGGAGGGATAGAAAATGCAAGATTTTTACTCCAGCAAAGGAGTTTTGTTCCAAGGTCAATTTGTTTCTTCCAAGATCCAATACTTTCAGATGGTACAATCTGTTGACAAGCTTCAGTGAAGACAATATATTTCCACTTATATTGAGGTACAACAAACCAGTTATATATTTAAATTGAATGTGTTTCAAGTTATTATTAGACAAATCTAAATGTGAAAGCCTTCTTATAGGCTCAAATATATTGTGGCACAATCTAGAAAGGTTATTATGACTTAGATCAAGTTTTACCAGCTGTGCGGAAGAATGGAAGGTGGATGTACTAGTTTTGTTATCATTGCAGCGGTGGTCAAGATGTGTCAGGTCATTGTAACTCAGGTCAAGTGTAGATAATCTTCTCATTGAAGTAAACAAGTCAGTTGGCAATACAACCAATCTGTTGTTACTCAGGTATAGCTCAGACAATGTAGTCAAAGAGTCAAACACTCCAGCTGGTAGTGTTGTAAGGTGATTGTCATTCAGGTAGAGATGTGCCAAACCACCCAAAGAGTCAAATATAACCGCTGGTAGTGTTGTAAGGTAATTGTCATTCAGGTAGAGGAATCTCAATCTAACCAAAGAGTCAAACACACCAGCTGGTAGTGTTGACAGATGATTGTTACTAAGGTCAAGGTCATACAATCCACTCAAGAAATCAAACACACCAGCTGGTAGTGTGGACAGATGATTGTTACTAAGGTCAAGTTTATACAATCCACCGAAGGAAAACACACCAGCTGGTGGTGTGGACAGATGATTGTTACTAAGGCCAAGTCTAGAAAATCTATCCATAGAGTCAAACACACCCGCTGGTAGTGTTGTAAGGTAATTGTCATTCAGGTAGAGGTCATCCAAGGCACCCAAAGATTCAAACACACCAGCTGGTAGTGTTGTAAGGTAATTATCATTCAGGTAGAGAGATACCAATGCACCCAGGGAGTCAAACACACCAGCTGGTAGTGTGGACAGATGATTGTTTGTAAGCACAAGTGAATTCAATCTACCCAAGGAGTCAAACGCACCCGCTGGTAGTGTTGTAAGGTAATTGTCATTCAGGGAGAGCCGTTCCAATACACCCAAGGAGTCAAACACACTAGCTGGTAGTGTTGTAAGGTAATTGTCATACAGGAAGAGCCATTCCAATACACCCAAGGAGTCAAACGCACCAGCTGGTAGTGTTGTAAGGTAATTGTCATTTAGGTAGAGCCTTCTCAATATACCCAAGGAGTCAAACACACCAGCTGTTAGTGTTGTAAGGTCATTGTCATTCAGGCAGAGATATCCCAATACACCCAAGGAGTCAAACACACCAGCTGGTAGTGTTGACAGATGATTGTCACTAAGGTCAAGTTCATACAAACTATCAAGTGAGTCAAATATACCATCAAGTGGAATTGACAATCTGTGTGTCTGTTCATGCGCCAGAGAAGTCAGATAGTTGTTACTCAGGTCTAGTATGTGTAACTGTTTTGCGCATCGTCCTTCAAATGTGCCAGGAGTCAGGTTTATGAATTGATTATTGTTCAGTATGATTTGTGTCAATTTTGGTGAGTCATCACATATTGTGTTGGATAGTAGCTTTATATTATTTCCTGTCAGGATCAGAACCTGTATTTTATCAAGCCCTTTGAATGCATGGCGTTGCACTGTGTCTATGCCAGTGTTTTGAAATGATAATGCCTCGAAATCTTTGGGGTATACTACCAATTGGTTTAATGTGACATTGTAGCATGTTGATCGCCAAATTCTGTGACCTAGTTCGCACAAACATAATGCAGTACATTTTGCCAAATATTGTGCCACGATCAATCTCAGGCTTTTTGAACCAATGTCAAAATATTTTGGGTCATGTGTGTATTTAACTTGACTAGTGAAACCAGTTAAACTACACTGACCCATGCTTGAAGCAGTTTCCCCCTGCTCTTCAGGAATAGGGTGTGTATGAGAACGGTCAGATTTCTTAACATCGGTACCATGAATGTCCAGCATGAATTCAGTGTTAAGGAAGTGTAATCTGAACTTGTTTCCCGGGATTTTAGCCATGCACGGGGCATCATTGATCTCCACTAACACATTACTAGGATTTGGACAATCAGTGTTATTCGGTTCTAAAGTTTCTACATATAAATATGTGTATGCGTTACTCATGCCAGAATCCAACAGTTGAATTGATATTCCTGTATTTTCTTGGACATCGACATCTACATGACAACTTGTTTTATTAGTAAATGCTTGTAACTGGACAGGATCAGTTAACACAAGAATATCGCCGCTGTTGCCATGGGTACATGCATTGACCGTTGGTGGAGAGAACAATGTCAGAGGGTTATCGGTTGACTTTGAATCGTCGTCATAATGGCTACTTCTTGGACTGGACATGTCAGCTGTTGTAATCATTGGTTGGAGATTAGCATTGGTTGTCAGGGTATCATGCATGGATCTTGTACTGAATTTGGCTGCGTCGTTTTGTGGTGATTCCGGTGTTGAATCTGTGGTGTTAGGGATCAAATCGCAATCGGCAATCAATGCCAGAACTGATAGAATCAGGATAATTGGTTTTAGAGCATTGTGTAAGACGATAATTGCAGGACGTGCATGTTGCACTCTGATCCCAGTATGGCCTGTCATATCGTTTGTATTAGGAATCTCAGAATGTTGCAAGAATTTGTCCCCCTTTTTTATAAATCAAAATTAGAATTATCAATGCAATCAGGGACAATATATTATTAGTGTGTCAGGTGTGATCTGTCTGAAATTGACTGAGTATGGCAGGCAGATAATTATTTTTCAAAAATGTTGGTGCTGAACCAGACCCACCCTAAAGCAACAAAAAGAAATGCTATTATACAGGCAAACTGACCTCTCAGGTAGAGTCAGGGTGATTTTTTTCCCCTGCAATTTTTGTGGAAATGTTTGTAAATTTCCCCACAATTTTCAACAAAATTGCAACAACATTAAAAAAAAATCAAATATTTAAAATGTTATTGTTGAAAATTTGAATTAAATGGGTCCGTCGGTCTCATAGAACAGGGTTTTTTTCCCTGTTGGCCTAATCCTACAGTCGAAACTGAACCGGTTATTATTATTTGGTATTGATACTATTATAATGCTTTATCTCTGACGTTAGTCCATAAATAAGTACAAGATTAACAATTGATATAGTATATAACACGATTAATAGTGAAAGGCTTTAGTACAGAAGCGAAAGAAACTTTTAACACCATTTGTTTGGCACTTTTTCAGGACCCCAAGATGAATACAATTTGGATTATTTTATTTTTTTGAATAATTTGTTATACAAATCCAAGCATTAAAGATGACACTCGCATCTATTTATCAAAAAAGTAAGCTTTCCCAAACGTTGATAGGCCTAACCAGAAAAGGATCAACAATATAAAAGTTGAAGGAATTGCTTTATTTGCTCAAAGAACATACCAACATTTTAATGAGCTCTACTGCTTTTATTTATCTGTAAATTTATTTGGCCTTTTTCTCTTGAGAATGGGATGTCCCAAGTTATGCCAAACAAAATATTTATAATTTCTTTGATAACCTTAATTACACCGTATATTTTGACTGGGAAAGAATCTTGGTTATCATCTGTTGGTCTACCGGTACATCCAGTCACCCGTATATGTCTGTAACTGTTGTTAGGTGATGACACTGGTGAGCTGTAAAATTAGACAAAAGTAATGATGATAACACTCATTGGGCCGTATTCCCGGGTCAAACTTGCTATAGTCATAAGGGTCACTAGTCATAAGGGTCGCTAGTCATACACCCTAACCCTAACCATACCCTACCCTAAACCTAACCCAACCCTAAACCTAACCCTAAACCTACCCTAACCCTACCCTAAACCTAACCCTAACCCTATGATACTTTTATGACTAGCGCACTCGTGGTATAGGAAAATACACGTTATGACTACATGTAGCGACCCTTATGACTAGCGGGTAGACCCCGTATTCCCGTACTAAACATGATTTTAGCTTAGAACCATGACTAACTTAACTAGTGTCTAAATTAAACATGAATTTATCTTTCAACAAAACCCACTTTTAAACTCTGCGAATCTTGTCCTAAGAGTGGTCGTGTGTTCACTGTATAGACATTTTTCAATTTAGGCCCCACAAAAAAAAGATGAGTTGCCCTCAAATGCTAAAAATTTAAAATTGGATCGGTCGGTCGGATTTAAAAAAAAAAAATTTGTGGCTGAAAAATAAATGGTTTATGTTGAGACAAAATTGGTATAGGCCCTAAGTCAATTTAACTAATGTTTCTAGTATGATAATAGTCTAAAAACATTTATTTAAGCTTACTTATTCATTTCAAGCAAGAAATAGTAACATTTAGACACTCAAAGATAACATTTAAATCTAAAAAAATTAAAGAAAAAGAAGAAGAAAAAAGCAGACTAGTTTTTGCGATTTTAGGGTTGGTTGCTGAGGGCGGCAACACAACCTTTTTTGTTGTTGAATTGAATTGAATTGATTTTATTAACATTTCACAGTCGTGGCCCTAAGGCCAAATTGCATGAAATTTACATGATAGAAACATTGAAAAACAAGACAAGGAACTTATTAATTAATATAAAAGAGAATATTGCACATTATAGATCAAAACATCAACAATATGATATGGTATAAAACATTGAAAAACGCCGAAGAACAAGGCAAGGTAATTATGTGATTAATTAATATAGAAGAGAATATTGCACATTATAGATTTTTTTTTTTAAATTGCATTATGTACATAGCAAATACCATTATAAAAATAGAAGTAGGTGCAGACAAATCTTGGCCATATTGTGGCCCAATTGGGTTACAATTATAGATATCGATTGAATAAGTGTCTATAAACTTCACACAAATAGCTTACATCTATTGCATCCGTGAATGTGTGTATTAAATTAATATGTTCTAAATATAACAAATATTTGAACTTTCACCGTTGCTTCTTTATCAAACTCATTTCATGTATCCCGTTAGATAGTACTGCAATAGACTATCAATACCCTTTCTGTCTACCCGGCTTTTCAAACATGCTAGTTATCAGTAACAGGTGTGTGCGAAACAGGCATAGTATAAATTGGCATCAACCCTGAGGGGGAGGGAGTGTCCAACATTTGACAAAAGGGGGAAAGAAATAGTGGCGTGTGCCAGGGGGGGGGCATGCCACCTAGTTTGGTGCACTGCTCGGGGAAGGGGGAGGGAATTATCATTCGGGGGGGGGGGGGGGGTGGGGGTTCATAAAATTGACGATTGAAGGGTATGATTGGTAATGTGTCCAAAAACAGTCAAAAATCTTCGATGATTGAAAATATTAATAGTATAAATCCTTGAGCTTCTGGGGGATTCGCCCATCCTTCAAACATCTCTTGTTGGCACAATACCTGGTAGTCGGCAGATTACAACTTGACACACAAACCTAGCAAAGTACCCGCTGTCACTGACCTTGGAAAGGGGTAGCCAGGGGTGTGCCACTGAGCTTGTCGATCGGGACCACTTTTAAATTGAACTTAGTCAGCATAGAATTGGTGGCGCTGTTCTACCGATAAGGCGTAATTGTAGCAGACGACGCGACGCTGGCCACGCGTCTCTCAGACGACCCAATATGGCAACGGGAGTGCACCATTTTGAATTATTTTTAACAGTCATCGCCCGGTTAACAATAAAAATTCTTCTAATTATGATGAATTTGTCAAAATGATAAGTTTAATATTCGCGATTACGTGTTATTCACTACGAATTCAAAATGTAGGTTTCGCGTGGCCACCGTCGTCTGTGTAAATCTACAGCGCCCCCAAACCTATGCTGACTAACAATTCCGTTAAACCTGGTTAAACATTGTTAAACGCGTTAAACGCCAGGCACGGACGCATTCCGGACGATTACCATAATTTATTCAAATATGCAAAAGGGTCCGTTTTCGCTACGTACGTTAGTATAGGACTTTCTTATCCCAAAATTAATAGTATCCCTGGGTAGCTCTAAAGACTCCTCCCTCCCCATCCTTATGAGCCTGCATCAGCTTGTGAGACCCCATTTTAACAAATTTGTGTTCTTACTAATTAAATTTTAAAACTTTAAAACAAACCAGTTTTTAAGGCCTCATTTTTTGAGAAAATCAGATCTTAAGACTTTTTATGAGTTTCTGTTTTTAAGACCCTATTTTTCATCATAAAATTCTCACAGTTCAGATCCGAAGCCCCTCTTTTTGAGACTCTGGGCGGTGCATTTGAGACCCTGGGCGGCGCACCCCTACCAAAAAAAAAAAGGTTGAGTGCCAACCCCCCCACCTTTTTGAAGTAATATTTGAATGGTGTGAGGGACTTGTTCAGCTTGAGTTATTTATACCATACTTACTTAAACGGCAATCTGGAAATTTGAGTATTATCAATTGAATTATGCTGAAAGTGAAAAACAGGTTTTCACCAATGTTCACATCGAAGCGGATATAGATATATTGATGAAACAGACAAACCAAGAAAAACTGTTCCCCATTATATTGCAGGTTTTAGATTTGGACTGCAATGTTGTTTTTATATTTTATATTTTTTCAAACACGGTATAAATTATTCTAGGACCTGGGGTGGGGCACTTAGGTATAGTGTTGTAATTACGGGTGTGTTTGTACTACCACAACGCAGGCCAGTGCTGAAGATATCAAAATCGCCAATTTCAGAGAATAAGGGTGTCTTTTTCAACCTGAATCCACACGATGGGTTGCTTGGGCCGATAGTCATGTTTTATCATTGTAAAAATGGCCCAAACTGCAATCTTGGAAAAAAATCCTTTGAATCTCCATTAAGGGGTGTGTGGACTCTCAGGTGCAGCCTCCGTAAAACTGCCGTAACTTCTTCAATATTCATTTAATCTTTATAAACGTATACAGTTTTTTGCAGAAAAGGGTTCAATGAATCCAACCATGATAATGAAATTGACCATTTTGGAAAAAATTATAAAAAACACGTTTTTTGACCCATTTTAGGTTTGGAAAAGATTTATAACTCAAAAATGTGTCAAATTTTTTTGTCATACTAGTTTTATGATAATCCTGATAACATTCCCCAGGGGCTTTTTTGTTTTGTTTTTTGAATACATATTTATTTTTTGAGTTACAGACCAAAAAGTGCCAATTTATTTTAAAAAAACTGCCCCTGGGGAATGTTATCAGGATTATCATAAAACTAGTATGACAAAATTTGACAAAACATATTTTGAGTTATCTTTTCTAAACCTAAAATGGGTCAAAAAACGTGTTTTTTATAATTTTTTCCAAAATGGTCAATTTCAGTATCATGGTTAGATTTATTGAACCCTTTTCTGCAAAAAAACTGTATACGTTTATAAAGATTAAAGAAAGATAAAATAAAGATTAAATTAGATTGAAGATTAAATAAAGATTGAAGAAGTTACGGCAGTTTTGCGGCGGCTGTACCTGAGAGTCCACACCCCCCTTAAGGCAGCTGATGATTATTTGAGAGGGGGGAGGGGGAATCATTGATTTTACCATTGATACAGTCAAGAGAAGGCACCCAGCAGGGCACCCCGGGTTTAATCGGTGTTTAATCGGTGTTGGTTTCCCCCATTAATTTGACTTGTATTTGTCATCTGATAGTGTTTTCCCCAAAACTACACCCCGGGTGATGGTTATATAAGATAACTTTTTGCATGTTAACACTTTCCACGCGGCTATTGGTTTTACCATATCGTCAGCCTGCTTCGATAATTGCCAAACTCACTTTTCAGCGAAATTGAGATTTTTGAATAGATCATGACTTATCACATTATGCACATGCTGTAATAATACCTAAGACATTGACCAATCAAAAGTGTTGATAAATTCACAATTTCAATTCTGCCTAAGTCAGCATTGTGAGTTAGGCAGATTGTAATACTTACGTAAAATGTTTAAAATGGGTCATATTAACTCGTATTAGGCCTATAACAAGCCACATTTCACTCAAAGGTATATCCCCAACCTAATTCTAATTCTATCCAACAGTTACTGCTCCTGTTAGAATTCACCTGCACTATTCATGGTGCTATTTAACATATCATCAGCCTGCTTCGATAATTGCCTAACTCACTTTTCATATTTTTGTTGTTTTCTAAGAACTAGACAAAATGAGTTGGGCAATTATCGGAGCAGGCTGACGATATATAACAGAATTTTCAGAAACCTTTCCCAATTTTCAAAGTCTATCTCAAGGATTACTGAATGAATACTAGGCATGTTTGTTCTTATTTCAGTGCATTTCACATGGTGATTCCAAATATGGTAATGAAATTCAAAAATGTTGACATTTTTAAAACATTTTGTGAAACTTTGGAATGACGTCTGCACACACCTGCCGCGTGGAAATTGTTAAATAACAAAACTAAATACTAAAAAAATACTATTCTAGGTCTGTTAGCGCAGTTCCCCTGGTGCACCTAGGCGAGCTGTCATATACTCAGGAAAATCTTAACTCTTTCCACGCAGCAGGCATCTGCAGACTACAGTCCAAAATGTCACAAAATGTTGTTTCAAAAATGCAAAAATATTAATATGCTCAGGAAACATGCTTTAAAAGAAATGCAAGTGTTATACTCACAGTTTACGTCTTGTGCAATCACTGGAAATGTCTCACGTTGCAGATAATTACAAAGAGTTCAGAGCTTGCATACAAACAATGTCAATGTCTCACATTACAGCGCAAAGATAACTTGGTAAATGTCTTGAAGTAAAGATGAAACAGGGCTCCATGAAGTCTAAAAATGTTTTGTAGTAAGAGTTAAAACGCTCTCAAAGGCAAAACTCTGTAAGTGTCTCTCTATCAGTTCAATTAAAAATACACTCGTGGATCGCCTCGGTAAACTATCTTTACAAATTAAAAGCACTCGTTAATAGACACAAACTCTGTTTAACTGTTTTGCCGTGGTGATAAAACCACACTCATCGACAAAATCTGTAGAAGTTCGGTAGTGCTGATAAAAAACGAGTGGTGGCTGGTTGTAAACGTCTTACGGTACAAATAGAAACGTTCCCGTAACTCTGTAAATGTTTTTCAGTGTGATTTAAAACACTCCCATTACAAAGACTTGTTAAAGTTGTATTTCTTGCATCACCTGCATCAGGTGTTCGTATTTAAAATAATTTCAATTGGTAGGTGCACTGTAGCGGGAGGAGAACTGCAGCAGGTCCGGCTTCAGTGACAGATGAAAAGCGACTGAATGCCACACCCTTGATCATAGTTATATCTAGGCAAATAAAATGTTGTGTTACCCTCAAGTGCCAAAAATGTTGAGGTTGGGTCGGTCGGTTGGTCAATTTTTTTTATTGCTGAAAAATATTACTGACACACCGTGGGTGGTTCATCTCAATGCAAAATTTGTAAATGTCAATTTGACTTATGTTTCTATTGTGATAATAGTTTATCATTCAAGCAAACTTAATATTCATTAAAGCAAACTTATTCATTTCAGGTAATTTTATGACAATTGATGTAAAATTTAAATGCTGAGGGAAACACAACAACTTTTGTTGTGCCTTTTTACCACGCATGGCTAGAATTACATAGGGGGATATCAGTATCGTTGATAATACAATTAATTAGGGATAAAGCCAATCATGAGGCGACGATGAAAAAAACCATGTTCTATGGGCAAACAGTTCTGTCAGGTAGGGTTAATCCATCAGGCTTTTTTTCTCTCCCTTTGTTTCTAGTGTGATAATAGTTTACTAAGTATTCATTCAAGCAAACTTAATATTAATTCAAGCAAACTTATTCATTTCAAGCAGAAAATAGTAATTTTATGACAATATTGATGTAAAATTTCAATGCTGAGGGCAACACAACAACTTTTGTTTTGCCTTTTTACCACGCATGGCTAGAATTAGGCCAAAAAAATAAATTGTTATGTTGTCCTCGACCGCCCGCTCGTAAGATTTAGGGCCGCTTAGATTTTTTTTATCATCAGATTTAAAATTTAAAAAAAATCCGATTTTTTTTTCAGAGATTTTTTTTCCAGAGATTTTTTTCATATTTAAAAAAAAAAAAAAGGCATTGAATATTAAATTAAGTGTTTATAACATCCGCTGGTAAAATTAAATTAAAAAAAAAAAAAAAAAATCCACCCGCCCCGCCCGCCCCTCCTCTCTGAAAGTTGTGGAGGACAACATAACAATTTTTTTTTTTGCCTTACATTAGGGGATATCAGTATCGTTGATTAATACAATTTATTTGGGACGAAGCCAATCACTAAGGCGACAAAAAACCCACGCTGTTCTACGGTCAAACCAATCTCACAGGTAGGGTGGGTCAATTGTTTTGGTTTTGTTTTCAGAGGGTTTTTGTCAACATTTGGATGAATTTCTAAAAAGATGACATTTAAAAAAAAAAATTATAAAAATTACAAATGCTTTCAGAATTTTCAACAACAAAATTTGCAAATGTTCAAACAATTTCAAAATAATTTTGTAAAAAGGAAGATGGATTAGTGGGGCAGTGTTTTTCCCCCGGTAATAGATATCAGTGACAGAAATGCTCATCACCAGTGATTAATGAAAGTGACAAGTGATTAATGAAATCCTCAATTAGGCCAACAAAAAAAGAAGTTGTTGACTTGCCCTTTCAGGACCAGAGTGCTTTCAGGGCCAGAGTGTGGGTCGGACGGTCAGATTTTATTTTTTTTTAATTTTAATTTTTAAATTTTAAATTTTTTGAAAATCTTTAAGTATACTACACAAAAACACGTTTTAAAGATTTTTTTTATTATTATTTTTTTTAATTTTCATTTTTTTTAAACAAGCAGATACTATTCAAAAACACGTTTTCATCTTTCTTTATTGTTATGTGCTTCTTTCATTTAAAAAAAAAAAAAATTCTTCTCAATATTACTTTCTTTTTCTTTTTTTGAAAAAATAAAAAAATAAATAAAATAGCGAACCTAGATTTCCGAAAATTCGGGTCGGTCGGAAAGGGCAAGTCAACTTTTTGTTGTTGTTGGCCTTAAGCAATAATTCAATATATCCAGGGGTGTATTGTCCATTTTTCCTTCCAACCAGACACCAGGCATGTTACAAGTTCAAGTTACCACGCTCGCTTCAAGTTACCACGCTCGCTCCAATGCATACTTAATGGTCGTTTTTTTAACAAGCCCAACAGGTAATAAATTATCTGGACTACGAGATGAAGCGAAATTATTGTGACAATTTCCAGGCGGCAACATCATAATGCTATCATTATGATGTTGCCGTCTGGAAACAGCGCTTTGATCTTAATGAAAAAGCGCTATATAAATGCTGAGTATTATTATTATTATTAAGGGCGCACAGCACTAAATCACTCATCGTTTTGTGTAATGGTAGTAAGTTCCGGCAAAAACAAAAAACGATTTTGTGATTAATGGGGTCCTTTGGGAATCAGTTTGGCGTGAGGGTAGCATTTCATAATTAAAATGAAAGATGATCTCTTGTACTTTGATCAGGATATTGCAAAATATTGATTTTCGATTGTATTGAAAATTTATTACGTGGATGAACACACGTGATCGGAGGCGGTTAGAAGGCGAGCGTCCAGGCGGAAAATAGGGGTGGCGCTGTTTAAAATGATCGTATCGTAAAATCTAATTGGAAGGTGTAACACTTCTTGACGATTTTATGAAATTTGAATGTTTGTTTATTAGAATAAAGCATTCGAGCATTCCAAAAATGGTTACTAAGGGCCCAAAATAGCGACTCTTTTAGCCCTAAATTACATGTAATCCACTAGGCGGTTTATTTAGTGCTGTGCCCCCTTAATGTGATCATGGTCGTTTTTTAAAGCCTCAAGTTTTAATGTTGGCAACTAAACAAAATAGTGAGTGGCCTTGTTTTTTTTGCCAATATTTGTGAATATTATTATTCTTACTATGCACTCTGTGAGATTCCCTGAAAAGAGATATTAAAGTGATTTCACAATTAAGAATTGGCTATTGAGGTGTGTGGGTTGGTGGTGTTATGTGGTTTGAATGGATGGAGGGTGGGGTGGTTGTGCATTGGATGGGTGTACATAGTCCGGACGGCACGCTTTATAAAGCGTGGGACTTCAGAAATCAAAAAATCAACAAAAGCGTGGGGGTCAGAATATTTCTGATATCAAGGGTGTAGTTGTATAAAGCGTGGAGATAGAAATAAAAAGGGTGGGGGTTTCTCAGCAATCATCAAAATAATCAAAATACCGACCTTGTCGGCTCGCTAGCGCTAGTTATATCATAAATATGTTTCCGATATCGGGTCCAATATACTTCGATTCGAAAGTCGCCATCGCCATCTTTAAATTGTTTTGTTTGTTATATAGTGCCATCTATTGTTGAAATCGTGACATTTTTCCAAAATGGAAACTCGCCGGGAACTACGAAAGTGTCGTACGCAGCGTATATCACATTTTAGGAGGCAAGAGTACCAAAAATGCACTGATTTGATGAAATAAATCCATTTTAAATGAATCTCCTCTATAAATTTGCATTAAATAATCGTAAATTAGCCGACATGGTGGTTTTAAGTAAGCTTATTTAAAAAAATTAAAAAATCAATTATTTTTTTTGATAAATAATTTCGGGAATCCCGGGACCCGCCCGAAAAACAAAATGGGTCCCGGGATGTTTCTGTCACTTTGTCCTTTCTTCCAATGAGTGCCTTTTCAAATTTGAATGCACAAAATGATCGAAATGTCCCCTTTTCGGTATAAAGGGTGGGGGTTGAACATTCCAAAATAAAAAGGGTGGTTCTGTAAAAAGGGTGGGGCAAAAATAAAAAGGGTGGGGTCTGACCCCTGTCCGGACAGTGGTGTATGGAGTAGGTGGAGGGGTGTGTTGGGTTCGGAGGTTGGTGGGTGTGTGGGATGGGGCTGTGAGGGTGTTTGTGTTGCGTGGAGTATCAACTTTTCTTACAGCATAGGAACTGTGTGAGTAGGAAATTGTGGGGGGGGGGTGGTCAGTTATATTTGGTGGGGGTGTGTTGGGTGGGCATATAATTTGGTAGGTGTTTTGTGTGGGCAGGGTAGATGTTGGGTGATTGTTTGTGGCTAGGTTGTGTGAGTTGTATGAGTGTTGTGTGTGGGGGTGGGGGTCTGGTGCATTTGGAGGGTGTGTTGGGTTGGTGTCAACTTCTGTTACAGCATAGGAATTAACTAAATAGTAACCGCTCTCTTTCCTATTTATGTGCTTGTACTATGTCAGAGTTTGCTTACAATACAACATGGCAGAAAGCTTCCTTCTTCCTGTCTCTGCTGACAAAACAACTGTAATCACCAAAACAGGCAATATAGTGAACATGAAAAAAGAGAACACATGTGATCCTCAGATCGTCTGGTTTTGTAATCATATTCAGAAGATACATATTTAATTACCTTCAAAAATATTACCAAAATAAGGCCACTTAAAATTAAATATTAGATTCTCGTAGCATTGGCCTTTGAAAAGTGCACATGAGAAAGGATGGCGGGGTTTTTTTTTTATACAAAAAAACATGTAAATATGGCACTGTTTTCATGCCAAATTTACATTGCCAGCATCTTTCAGGAGCATCAGGTAAATGGCAAGGCCCTTTAATATGTTTAAGTTTAGGCCCCTTGCAATTAAATGTGAGTTTACTGTTGCCCGCGCGTCCAAAAGTAGCCCGCATGATATATGTAATATTTTTAAAATATTTAATTATTTCATTGTTTAAAGCTTTTTCATAAGCTTTTTAACACCTTTGCGGCGATAAAATTAGCTGATGAGCCGCATTTCAATACTTCCGGGTTGGGAAAACATTTCTGTGAAGTAAAAAACTCTGCACGAAACTTGCAATTGTCGCTTTGTATTGAAATGTGTGCATTTGAGTATTCAATATATTTACTCGGTAGTGTGTTGAATGGAACAAATTGGTACCCGGTTTATTTTTATTCATGCTACTGTATGCCATGAATTTTAAAACCAGCCACTTGATAAAGAATTGATCGAAACTGATACGATAATGCAGCGGACCGTGACAGCCGATGCACTAGGCTACAAGCAAAGCGATCATCAACGGCACATGGTCCATGGCTGGCGTTTAGAAATTTCATAAGTAAAATGTTTCATGTTTCCTTTCTTTCGTAAATATATGTTGAAGTCAAATAAAAAATAAATTCTACTACTAAGTATGTGACATGAGCAAAATATAAGTGCAACATTCGGCAGCTTTCGGCAACCGCCGCCATCTTTAAAAAACAAAAAATAAAACAAGAAGAGTCTTTAAAAATACGAACAGCGCTCAGAAGGGTATATTTGAAAGGGAATGGAATGTGGGGATGGGATGAGGAGATAGTGTGAGGGGATGAGAATGAACATTTACACGAGCGAACATTTCCACTTGCGAACATTTCCACTTTTACAGTGTTCAAAATATAAGTAAACTTCTTTATAAAAGAAACAAAATGCAACGCCAAGGCAGTAGGTGGTGGTAGGACATAATTAACAGTATTTGAATTGTATTCGTACCTTGGATAATAGTTAACAACGCCGACAATATTAAATCAGGTGACTTCACCCCAAAGTATTACAATATTAATATTAATTAAATAGTCACCTTGTCCTGGTTTTCAAAAACGCAACAGTAAACAAGTAATGAAGCCTTAGTCTCGGATGACAGAATGACAGATGGCAGTCTGCAGATTTTTTTCCTTCTTCAATTCAGACCTGATTTTGCATTGTATAGAAGCACAAATACAAGTTTCTTCGCAGGTCTTCCCAAATAATGGGATTAAATGTCGAGTTAAATCCTTCGATCGATTGCAAAATTGTGTGGAAATACCTTTTTTGATGAAAACAAAAGTGAACATTGTTAATCTTTTCGACAATCTGTTTTTTTTAAACATCGCAATAAGGGACCATTCATTATTTATGGTGGAGGGCGGTTGGGACTAATTCGAGACTCGTATGTCAACGTTACCTAACCCCCCCCCCCCCTGCAGCTGAAACCGAAAATTACATGACCCCCCTGCTAACCAGTAGCTTTTTACACAACCTCCCCCCCCCCACCCCATCCCGAAATATTTTTTTGTCACATACAAAGGGGGCTGTCTTTTCCGTTGGATTTTGTTCATGGATACGTTGGCAAATTCTGTTTTGTGCCCTATCTAAATGGCCAATAATTTTATAATGCCCCTTCCTTTTATTGTGTGAAATTAAGTATGGCAAGCGTATCGAGCCGGAAAATGTGTCATATTGATACATTTTGGGTGGTTTTGTGAACCCCAAAAAGTTAGAACACATCCTGGGCAGAAACGTATTGTCGTATTATTGATCCAGTGCCAAGCATCCTACATTTGTGAGCATTGGTTCAAAGCTGAGAGGAGGTGAAAAGCATGCAAGAAGTTGTTTTTTTATCACAAAATTGGATTTTGTAACGTAGGCTAATTAACATGTTTTTATACACCCTGTGGCTCCAATTTCTCAACCGTGAACATTGATGATAATATTAATTTTTTAACAGATCCTCCGAGGCACAGGAAAGATTTGCTGTCCGAAGTCATTTCGTAGTAAATGTTGATCAGTTTTAAGAAAATTTGCGCGAAGTGCAGAAAAAAAATGACATTTACACTCCAATAGCCTCTAAAATCACCCCAATCACCACCATCTTTATAGTTTAAAAAAGTTACACAACCCCCCCCACCCCTGTTTAAGAATAAAAAGTTACATAGCCCCCCCCCCCCTATTTCAACATATGAAAATTACATGACCCCCACTATAGTTTACCCAACCCCCCTCCACCATAAATAATGAACGGTCCCTAATTCACATTGCTTCATATGTGCAATTGAAGCAATATTAGGACTCTGACACAGAGCACCTGTTCGCATTTGGCTCTATTATGTGTACGTTAAATATAAATAAACAAACTAGACGTAAACATGGCTATAAATAGAGAACCATCCAAAACAGCGAAGTTCATGAATATACAATGAAATATTTATCACGTTAACACATGTGCATACAAATATGTTCCTTTATTCAAGTGTCCCCTCTTCTCTCCAGAGGGCAGCATTGAACTTGTGTCTTACTTATGTCCCATATCGTACAATACCTTTTCTACATGTACACCACAACATTGATTATAGAGATAAGGTCACATCAAGTTTGTTGTCCCCTCACATCGATGCTTCATATGACTATGAACCAGCGTGTCCACAATTGAGACACACGGTGTGAACTCTCAGGCATTGCCTCCGTAAAATTGCTGCTGTAACTCCTTCATTATTCATTTAATCTACATAAAAGTATACATTTGCTTGAAGAAAAGGGTTCAATGAATCCAACCATGAACATGAAATTGACAATTTTGGAGACAGTTAAAAAAACCCACTGTTTTTGACCCATTTTAGGTTTTGTCAAGATAATTAAAAAAATGTATTTTGTCAAATTTGTTGTCGTTCTAGTTTTATTATAATCCTAATAAAATTCTCTAGGAGGTGATTTTTTTTGCTTTGAATACCTGATTCATTTTTTTAATTATTGACCAAAAAATGCACACAAAAAAAGGGATTTTGTATCTCCATAATCAGGAAAATCACATTTTTTGGCACTTTTTAATTAAAATAAATCAGATATTCAAACAAACAAAAAAACCTCCTAGAGAATTTTATTAGGATGAATTTGGTGCAATTTCAGAATTTTTTACCAAAAACTGAATTTGCTACAAATGCAGCAAATTTGAGCCAAAATGTATACTTTTATATACATCATATTAATAGTTCAAAAGTTACAGCGCTTGATAATTTTGATTTTGGCAAATATATTTCCATCTGGCAGACAAAGCATGGCAAAATCTTGATTTTTAGCATTTTTCAGGGATACTGGGAAATTGACTTCCAAAAGATGCCTCTTACACTGTTGTGACATTTGTTTAAATGTTGATTTAAAATTACAAATAAACACTCTGATAAACAGGCGTGAATGAAATTGACAAAGACCTTAACCCCCTGAGAACTACCGGCCGATTGGTCAGAAAGAGGGATACATCATTTATTGCACCAATCAGAGACATTGTTAGAATAATTGTATCCCTGATAAAGATGGGAGTGAAACATTTTACAAGCTGAATTTGAATTGGCAATTCATATGAGTACATCTTGTAATAAACCAATCAGAACCACTGTAAGATAGACAGGTAGACCCCAGGGTTAAAAATACACTGTCTTGAACCCGGTCCTTGTCGCTATCTTGGTGTAGGATTACCCTATTGGACCACAGGGACTGTGTTTAGGCCAACAAAATAGTTGTGTTGCCCTCACAAGCCTAAAATCGGGAAGGACGGCCGTCCGGATTTTTAAATTTTTAAAATTTAATTTTACCAAATCAACGATTTTATACCTATTATTTCAGTCAACATGTGTGAAGATACTAAGGAAAACGCTTACTGGATGTATTTTGAACCCAATGGCGAATATTTTGGTTTCTTGCCCATCTCTGTGCAATTTTCACAGATTGGAAGATCTTGAGAAGAAAAAAAAACTTGAAAAAACTTGAAAAAAAATCTTGAAAAAAAGAAAATTTAAAAAAAAAAAGAAGAAATTCTTTTAATTTTTTTAAAAAAATACCCGGCCACATTCTCGGAATTTTGACCCGGCCGGATGAGGGCAGCACAACTATTTTTTTTTTTTTGCCTTATGTGAGCACCAGATGAACGAGTGCTAATACAAAGTCTTTGTTGAGAGTCCCAAGTGACTAAAATACATGAAGTAAATATTAGATAGATGTTGGCTTGTAAGCATAATTTTACCCAACAAATGAAGATAACAAAAAAATGCAGTAAATAAAGTCATGTTGTCATTCTCTTTGATCCTACAGTTATCACTTGGTAGCCCGTGTCCACTCGTGTCGTGGTGATTTCCGCTCAGCGTTACGCAACGAGAAAGAGACATACGCCGTTTACAAGGAACAGGTAAATCTATATGTACAGACCAATTATATCAAAGATTATAATGTCAGTTTCAAGAACCTAAAAATGATTGTTACATTTTGTCCATACCAAGTGATAGATAATCCATGAATTATTGTCAGATTCATTGTGAAACCCATTTGAATTCTCACCACACATCACAAAATTCTCCCCCCCCCCCCCCCCCACCCCCCTGCAAATGTGATTATCACTGTGTATGGTTGTTTTCCTCCAATGCTGATAACATACTTAGATCCGGGTCGCTCCTATGATGAGTTTTTACGTCATAATTAAAAAGCTTTCTATGATCAAGAGATCGCTTGACTAGAAACGATAGGTCGTGGCCAGTTAACTTCAATTCAACTGGAACGATCGGTCACTAATGACGTAATGAACACCATACTATTTTAGCTCTTAGGGAAATGTTATTTTGCATGGAATTTAGCATATTCATTACACAAAGCCATTTTCCAGCATACGGTCTGTATTTTACATCTTGTCGTCTGCGCGACCCAATAAAAGCATGAAGTATGTGTAGCGATGTAGTTGATCGATGCCATCTATCAGGGTTGTCTCCCACGCCAGTCCCACGCCGGTCGGGTGTAGCCGGCACTCACGCTGGCCGACCGGCACTAAAAAAAGAAAAATTGCACTAAATTCTTTTTTTTCTTCTTTTTTCTCCCTATTCTACATGGATAAAATCATTAAACTGCCTCATAAAATAAGAAATTATGTGGCAGGAACCCCCAAATAGGTCAAATTGCATTACAAAAACCCTAAAAAAAACCTAAGCAGGCCCCTGGACCCCGCGCCGTGATCCGCTGCGCTCCGTTCGCTACACTCACTCCGCTCGCCATCAGTAAAATTAGCCGGCACTCAAATTGCCCTGGAGACAACCCTGCCATCTATGGTGATTGACAGTCGCCATATGTCGCCTCTAGCTAGCGAGTACTAAGTGCTGCGACCAGCGACCGGCTAGTATGTTATCTGTATAAGGCCCCCTTGTGCAAGAAAAAGATGTATCTCCCCCCATGTAAATAACACCAAAGGCGATCCATTTTTTTTTAAATTTTAATTTTCAAAACATTTTTAATTTTTTTTTATTCTGGGAATATTTGAACAAATTGTTGATATTTTGAATTGTTTGAAAATTGTTGAAAATTCACCAATAATTTCCGAAATTTTTGGAATATTTTTTTTTTAAAAAACCAACCAATAAAACTGGCAGACCCTACCTAATAGAGGTCTGTTTGCCAGGGTTTTGAACAGGATTTTCCCCCCGTCGATTAAGCTGAAGTTTTTTAATGACATGCCAGAATGTGTCAGGGGAACATCATATTAAAAGTTCCATTGCTTGCTATTTTTTTATAAAAATGCCATGGTCAAAATTCAAAATGGCCACCATGGATGATTTTCCACTTAAATCAATATTGTCGCCTCAAATATTATCTCTTTCCTATTAAAGGTAGATGACCCGATCACATTCCGATTTTCAACTTGAAGTTTTCTATTCTACATGAAAGGTCATCCTTAAAAAAGTCGTGTTCCAAAGTTTGAGTTGCGTAGCTCTAATGGTTCTTATTTTAGACGCACAAGATGCTGTGAACTGTACCCATTGAGTAGTACACAAACTATATCGGTGGTTACCACCATTCACGGTAATTCGAAGTTATTTCATCGATTTCTCCGTAATTATACCGATTTAGGCCGTCAAATTTCAGTATGATGATGAGAAAAATACGAGCTTTCATATGATATGAAAATCTCCGTATGTTTGAAATAATTCTGTGTTACGAAAATGTGATCGGGTCATCTACCTTTAATTGGGAACACACTACCGTCTCATTGCTTTTGAACATTATTATATGATTATCCGTTTTGTTTTATCATATTTAGTTTGGTGATAATCACGAGAAGACCAAGGAGAGCTCCGAAGTGTTGAGTTATCTAACGCAACAAGCGGTCACTCTACAGAAAACCGTAAGTAACCGGACATGGAATTTAAAAAAGTTGATAAGTTTTGAGATACCCAGCGTTTAATTCGGCTAGATTTCATCATCTAAGACTTGTTTGCTTGCCCATAAATGCTCTCAAAAAGGTAGAGTTGGTCGGTCGGTCGGTCGGTTGGTCAGATTTTTTCTTTTCTTTTCCAAATTAGATACCTGAATACCAGAAATTAAAGGAAAAAATAGTGTTAAATGCAATTTTTCATTTTCTAAGTCCAAATCAGGACCTTAGATGATCCATATGGGGTCACATGGGTGTCAATGAAGGTACTTAATTCTTTTCTTTTTTTGAAAAAAAATTGTGAAAAAAGTAAGAAAAAAAAGTGACATGGTCGGGACTGTAGTACACAGTCGGTCGGACGAGGGCAAGAAAACATTTTTTTGTTGTTGGCCTAACCGGACATGGAATTTTACAAAGTTCATAAGTTTGAGATACCCAGCATTCTGCTAGATTTCATCATCTAATACTGTAGATTTTGAATGTATATTGAATGCCACAGTAAAACAGCATTCTGCTAGATTTCACGATCTTATACTATAGATTTTGAATGTATATTGAATGCCACAGTAAAACGACCAGTATGCGTAATATTCACTTCAAACAATGCGTAGAGTTTAATAGCATATCGGGAATAAAATGATTTAGTTTTGATTTTGTAATGTTAGGGCTATGAAAATTTTCAAAAATTTCAATTTAAATGGAATTTGGTCCAAAAGAATGGTGCAGCGATGTGAAAGTAACATAGGGCCCCCCCCCAAAAAAAAATTGACTTGCCCTTTCCGACCGACCCGAATTTTCGGAAATCTAGGGTCGCTATTTTTCCCCCTTTTTTTTCTTCAAAAAAATAAAAATAAAAAAAAATAAAAAAAAATCAATTTTTGTTGTTGTTGTTGTTGAAAGAAGCACATAACAATAAAGAAAGATGAAAACGTGTTTTTGAGTAGTATCTGCTTGTTTAAAAAAAACTAAAAAAACGTGTTTTTGTGTAGTATCTCCCTGTAAAATTTAAAATTAAAAAAAAAAAAAAATCAGACCGCCCTACCCTGACTCTGGCCCTGAAAGGCAAGTCAATTTTTTTTTTTTGGGGGGGGGGGGGGGGGCGGGGGGCCTAGCCACGAGTAGATGTTTTTACAGATCAAGTAGGTAGAGGCTGAAAACCAAACATTGAAATGAAAGTGAATTGAATAGCCAAGATAATATTGTTTCCTATGTGCTCATCTGATAACTCAATCCATATCATAGTTTTATTTATTCTATTTTGTAGATGAACGAGATACGCAAAGGAGGCCCTCGTGCAGCGATGCGCCCTCTTCCCATCAACCCTCCAACCATGAACAGTGTATTGGACACACTCAATATGATCAATGGAATCTTCCTTATTCCTGTCAGGTAAGTTAACACAGATCCCTGGGGCAAGGTTCATTGACCTGTACACACCTCTGTGTTGAGGTATTGACCTTGCAGTTTCTGGATATGATTTATCTCCCCACATCAATCATGAACAGTGTATGGACCTACGGCACATATTCCTCCTGGTCATGGTCAGACACACGCAGGCGTACTTCGATCAGCCCACTGCGCGTGCTTGACAACTCACAAATATTCCGAGAACCAATCAAGAGCGCGAGATTGACCGGATGTGATGCGCACCGTGGATGTCCGTTGCACTGTTTTTGGGGTGACGTTGACGCGTGATCCACCTAGGATCAATGGAATGGAATCTTCCTTATTCTTGTCAGATAAGATAACGCAGGTTTGAAGGGCAAAGTTCAGTGATACATATAGACTATTGGTTGGAAAAAAATTGACCTCAACATTTTGGGCACGATGTATCACCTCTCCTCCCCATATGATATTTTACGATACCGATTATTTTCTCTCCTTATTCATCACAGTATTCGCGGTCTCCAAAAGAAGACCGACGCCCAAGCGCTCGAAGGCTCCCCTAGTGTGAACGTCTCCAGTATGGCCCCTACCAACGAGTCAACCTCCCAAGCGACGCACACCCATGAGACCCACACCCCTACCACTTCTGCAAATGATGACGAGGCGGCCAGGTAACCTGATGGAGAAATGTTGCTAAGGGACCGGTCAACTGAAAATTCTAGGGGATGTGATGGATGGATGGCAGGAAGGGGTTGGAAATTTGGTGCTGGTTACCAGAGTGTAGCCGATAGATAGATAGGAAAAAGATTCTATGCGATTAAGATGCAATTGTTACCTCCAGTGCTGTCGTAACTATTATGGTGTAACCTCAGGGGGTCGGTTATTATAAATGTAGGGTTAGTGGGTTACTGATATGCTCACGGTTCAGTAATCAATTGGACCAGTGGTTTGATAGGGGGTTGATTATTATAATTGTAGGGCGACTTATGAACATGCTCACAGTTTGTAATCAATATGACTACTGGTTTGATAATATGAAGCGCCGTGGACAATGCATTAAGGTGTTTGTTTACAGAAGGTCAGAATGCCAAGGGTTAATTGTAAGGGTAAGGCTGTTGCCTAAAGATGGGACTTATAGGCCAGTGGTTTACCTACACTGAAGGATGCGTACCAGTTATGGTACCAGACACTTTCAAAAAATGACCCAGCGTCATGAAAATCATCACACGCATGCATGCACAGCTGTTTGCGCATTTCATGCATCTGGAAGCAGCTCCGCGGACAGCAACAAAACACGCTCGCGTGAAATAGCTTAAATTTTCGTCCATAGCATTATGACAGTGACTATAATGAAGAATAACCTATATTTATAGAAAATTATAAATGTCATTGGAAAATAATTTATGCACAGTGGGATCAGATGGGTAGACATTCTTGGGTAGACAAGGGGAGATTTTTTTGTCCAGTTTATTTTAACTTTGTCAAATTAAAGAAATGATGTGTATTGTGAGATTCATATTACTCAATATTTTATTTAGGCCTGTATCATTCATACATGTTTATATTCCACAAAACTATTTTGGTTTGTAAAAACATTAAAGGTATCGCGTAGACCAAGCATGTGCAACCTTTTCTACCACCCGGGCCTCATTGTGATTTTGAGATCCATTCGCGGGCCGCAGTGATGTCAAACATTCCCAAAAAAGTCCGGAGGAGGGGTAATAGGTGGAGGGGAAGCTTAGGAATCGTAATGCCGCATCAGATTGTACTCTTTGAAGCAGGAAATAGAGACACACTGTTTTGTTTTCAATGAAGAAATAATCCTCAGCCAATTGCTCATTGAATACCCGCTTCTCTTTGTATAATTTCCTCTTTTTACCTGCTGTTGCTGTTGCAAGCGCCATTTTAAACAGGGATTTTAACACGCAATCACGCCTCGAGTTATACTTACTAAATTCAGCGCGTCACCATACTAATTGTAAGGGAGCACACCACTCTAAATCAATCCGCCATTTGTGTGACCTAGGGAGTTCCGGTTAAAACGGGCCGCATCAATGGGCATTTTGGGATTGCTTCGCGGGCCGCAGATTAGAGGCTGGCGGGCCGCATGTGGCCCGCGGGCCGCAGGTTGCACACGCTTGGCGTAGACGTTTGCAGAAGTCAGCTGATTTAGACTCTACCCTAGGGGTGATCAATCAATCAAATATTGATCACTATAAAAAGGTTTTGGGAGATTTGGGGATAGCAGAATTTTGTTACCCCAACCCGCTGTTAACTTGCATGGTATTGGTGGTCATTAATGGGCATTAACTGTAGCATAAGTACTAAACATACGTCTGTACTAGGTGCTGGTCGCGTGTGCTTCTCAAGGCGCGACCAGAGAGACTATCATATATGTACACATATATATACATACAAACTCCTAGAGATTTTCGAAGTGGATATTGTGGCTGGCACATATAGAAGCAGGACTTCCACCCAGGCGACCTGGGTTCCTTTCCTGGCACTGGTATAGCCAACCTCCTCCCCCTCATTTGACCTCCCCCCTGATATAGTCTTATTTCAAAAACCACGCCTTGGGGATTAGGGTTAAAGGTAGATGTTCCGATCACATTTTCAAAACACAGATTTTTCTCAAACATATGGAGATTTTCATATCATATGAAAGATCAGATTTTTCTGATTAACATACTGAAATTTGACGGTCCAAATCAGTATGATTACGAAGAAATCGGTGAAATAACATCGAATTACCGCGAAAGGTGGTTAACCACCAATATAGTTTGTGTACAACTCAATGGGCACATTTCACGGCATCTTGTGCGTCTAAAATAAGAACCTTTAGAGTTATGCAACTCAAACTTTGGAATACGACTTTTTTTAAGGATGACCTTTCCTGTTGAAAATTGGAACATCTACCTTTAATAAAAGCTAAACAAATTATTCAAGCAATATGTGTATGTATATCCTTCAAAATGTTTTACAATGCAATTTATGTCAACAGTATATTTATATGATTCCCTTAGGTAGGTGATTTGAGATTTTGTTGTTGTTGTTGAACGTTCATTGCTGAAGTGTATTGGCTGAATAGAAATATATGAATGTATTCAGTAAGCTTCTGTGGTGCTCGTAGTCAAAAAGTAATCTCTGAAAGTGGCAATTGTGTGGTATCAGAAAAATATGTGCGTTTTTGTTGACTGGTACGTCAAATTTTTGAAGGAAGTATTAATGGTGCACTGCCAGGCATGTTATTTGGTAGATAAAAATCTGAAAGTAGATATTTTTCACTCTCAAAAGTAAATATTTGTGCCTAAATTTGCCTTTATTTAGCCCAAATTTAGACAATTTTGCGCAATAGTCTGCTGGTTTGTAATCTCATGCCTGACAGCACACCAACACGAAAATCCCATTTTATACGAAACTTGTGGGCTACGATTTTAAGATAGTCAAACTCTAACAGTAGCCCTAACTTTAACCCGTAAAAAGTAGGGCCATTATTTGCTCACTGAAACATACTGAAGCAGAATAGGACCCTATAAGGATAGTAATAGGTAATTTACAAGTAAATATGTTAAATGTCAAAAAACCAACTGCCAAATAATTTTATACAATTGTTCCATTATTATTGTTATAGTTATAATTAATTAATTATTCAAAATTGAGAATTCCCTATTACATATCATATAAATGCATTTAGTGTTTTAAATAGAATAGAAAAGTCATGGTCAAAGATCCTATTTTATGAAATTGTAAGAAATCATTATTTTTCTTCAAATGTAACGGTTATATATTTTGCAATACAAAAACAATACACGTGTAGGATCTTTGTTTTTTTCGAACGCTGAGTGTTCTTACACAATCATATCGCTAGGGACTTGACCTTTATCCTGTATAATGTTGGTTATGTAAACCATGGTGTGTATACGTTTCAGCTGATTGTAACCGTCTATTAATACGGTATGAAAATGAATAGTAATGTAATGTGAAGGTATGAGAAAAGGTTGACTTACATCAATGAGAAAAAATGTTGTCCATACACTCTTACAAGTGTCGAACCAGTTAGAAACTAGAATACGCTGAGTGCATTGAAAGTATCTAATGTACTCCCTGTGTGCGTCGTTCAATGCGCGCACCACTCGCTTTGTTTTGATACGTTGTTTAGGCATCGCGGGTTCGCCGATTTTCACTGCGGGTGTTAGCAAACTTGTTAACATGTTTTCATTCATTATTTCATAGATCAAAAATATGCTTAAATTGTGAATTTTGATTTGTATAGTGTCGTGTATGAATTAGGTCAGTACATTGGTATGTTTTGTTTCTTGAAAAATTAGAAAAATCAAAGCACTTGCGCAAATGTTGATATGCTCACAATAGCACTGCCCCTGCTGGGTCGTGCCATTATTCACACATCAACATCAGCGTGTGTGCATTGATTTGTCTAATTTCTCTCGAAACAACACATAAGCATTTATTGACCTATAATTGATGCATAGTGGATTCCTATGTGCCAGTCTTTGCCTAGTGTGTGTGTTGTATTACGGATTACAGTGGATACTGTCGAAGTGGAAATTTTCGCGCTTTGCACATTTTGAACAATTTTGCTTGTTTTTATTTTCGCAATTTTGAGCTTCCTTACATAGACCTACGTACAAAATGAATATATTCGCACATTTTTATTTTCGCAATTGGTGATTTTAGTGCGAAAAGTGTGAAAATAAATGTAGCGCGGAAATTTCCACTTGTACAGTAGCTGTGTCAAAGGGCAACAACCTTTATGCGTCTTCCAGAATTTAGAACATTATTATTAAAAAATAGGATGTCTCAAAAATGAATAGAAAAGTAAGATGACAAAAAAAACACCCTGTTCTTCAGGCAAACGAACCTCTCAGATAGGGTTGGTTGGTAGGTAGGTTGGACATTTTTGTGTGTGGGGTGTGTTTGTTTTTCAAAATGTTAGTGAATTTTGAAATTTTATTTGAAATTTTAAAAACGTTTTCAAATTAAAAAAAGAACGGAAATAAAGGTCGACCAAGCCCATAGAACAGGGTGTTTTTTTGTGGCCTAAAAGAAAAAAATGCAACACATACTGTAGAAGGGCCCCATATTTATACTTTATAAAACATTTAATGCAAATTATTTTTTAGTACTGTGAATAAATATTCGCAAAACAGTCTCGAAAAGGGGTGCATCTTCTGAGACACTCTAATGTGTGCGAAGCTCACCACTGCCTTACAATGCCTAATGTTTTCATAGTTGTTGCATCGAACAAGGAGCAAATTGAACTTCACATTTCTTTTTGTTTTAGTTTTCGTATTGATACGGTGGAACGTTTCTTTTTGTTTTAGTTTTCGTATTGGTACAGTTGAACCTTGTTTTGGAGTAGTTTGAGTTTGTGTTAACAGGTTATTATGGTAAGTAATGTTTTAGACTTGAAAAGCACTACGACGAGTTTATCCCCTGTCAGTGTCTTTATGTTAAAAAGGATTACATTGCATCATGTAGGGTGTCTCAAATATTACTGTAACCTCCTTAAAAAAAGTTGTATTCTATTTCTACCGTGCACTGTTAAACAGTAGATGCAATATTTTGAAAGGGTTTAGTGACTTCTGCGACACCCTGTACATTGATTTTACCGCATCAGAGTTTAATTTATACGAGATATATATTTACGTATCAGACTTTCCTGTCAATATCTAAGTATTTTTAACCATATAAACGATTGTATCTACTTTTCCTTAATTATCAGATTATTTTTTTCCTTCAAATATTTCATGTGTTATATTGCAGTCAAAGCTTTCTTCGCTTTTGGTAGTTTTTTGCAGTGGACATACGGACCCATTGTAAGGCTTGATTGATAAAATGGCTTTGTGCGTTATGTTATTTATACCCTGCCATAATTATGATTTAACCAGGACAGAGATTTTTTGGTAGGTTTGTGTACTTTAACTTGAAATCAACTGTGTCTTGAATTTGTCAAACATAGTTTGTTTTTAATTGGATTAATGACTGAATGGAAACATTAATCCCCAGCTTGGCAGATGATCACTCCCTTAACTCGTCGACGAACGATCGCTCCCTTAACTCGTCGACGATCGCTCCCTAACTCGTCATGTTCTTTAGGATCAGTCTTGTGTAATGCAGTGCACACAATGCGCTGGCTGGTCCATGTTCGTTAGATCAATAAACGGTTTTGTAGTTAATCCTGAGGTCGTAAATTTCCATAACTGGGGTTCAAGCAATGCTAACTAACTGGTTATTGGTTATTGGGAGTTTAATCAACCATGTGAGGTGTTGAGTCCTAATCATGTTAGGGAGCCACATTTATTTCCCTAATACAGTGGAACCTCGTTAACACAAAGTTGCCTGGGGCGTGCATTTCAGTTTGTGGTAAGAGGAATTTGTGTTATCCAGTCATATTATAATGGTAAAATATAAGCTTGAGACTTTGTGTTAACAGGGATTTTGTTTTAACAGAGTTTGTGCTAACGAGGTTCCTCTGTAATGAAGGGGTTTTTTTCCCTGTGTCAATTAGATAATTAATTAAGGCTTGATTTTGTTCAATTTCTTTGATACGAGGGATGAACGTAATCTTGCCTTGTTCCTGAATCAGCTGAATTTTATTTAAGATTTTAAAAAAATGTAGAGAAACAAAATATATATTACTTTATTTGTTGTTGATTATTTGTTAGTTTGATGAAATCAAGGGTGTAGATGCGTTGGTGTTTTGTGATATTGGAAAGCAATAATCAATAGTTGATATTTCGTAGGTTTATTTCCTGATTTGAAAGTAATATTCAATAATCTATATCGATGGCATATCGTTAATCAATATTGATTATAGGAAAGTAATCAATATGAAATGTGATGATAAACTGCCTGTGGTGTTGAATTATTGCTGTGTTTTAACAGCATATAAATGTTGCTGATGTATTGTTGTATGAGCCCAAATGGGCTGAAGTACCGGTGTTGTCCACATTGGGCTAATCATCCAATAGTGGTAGCAACAGTGTTGCCAGTATATTGGGGTTTTTCTAGCCCAAATCTAATAATATCGGCAGCTAGTGTTGCTAGTATATTGTTTTACTAGCCCAAATTGGTCTAACCATCCAATAAATGTTGGTATCAAACAGTGTTGCTAGCAAACTGTTTTACTAGCCCAATTGGGTTTACATGTATATCCAATGAATGTTAGCAACACCTTACAGCATGCTGTGATACAGAATGTGTGTGTATAATACATGTGAGTTGTTATAAATTGAAAAAATGTTGAAGGCCAAGTTATAAATAGTCATAGTTCTAATCTAATAAAAGTTATTAAAATTGTTTTAAATAATTCAAGCTACGGCTTTAGATGATGATCATCGCCTGTTATATGCATCTGATAAGTCTAAAAGGATATAATGATTGAGCTCTGAGACTAATATTAATTTTAGTCTCAGATTAGCTATACCAATTTATTGTAGAAAAAAAATCCTACCTGAGACATGGGTAGCTACCTAAAATGTTGATATTCATACTGTATTAATTAATTAATGTACAAGCACAAATGTTTATTATATGAGCACAAATGTCTGGTGTCTCGGTTAGAGCAAAAGTTTTCTTTTGTATAAAATAAACTTGACTTTTGGTGTACAAAATATGGCCCAATGGTGTTTACACTAGACGGGTCTCTTAAAGATGTTGGTTGGTTCCTAAAGGCTCTCTCTGTTGGAGCTACTTGCTGACATTTTGTATGATAGACCATAGTCAAGGATATATCTATGGATGGGATGGATCCCTGTAAAAGAGTACCGTTAATTAATGATAGCCCCTGGCCGGTATGGAAATATAATGAGGTGTAATAATTGTGCCGGTGTTGTTAAGTGACCTTCTAATCTCCCAATAGATTTACCCAGTATAGACCAACCAACCATATTCAGTATTGGTATAGTTATTATTATACTTCCATAAAGTGGTTATTTGGACGTTCCAGGTGCAAAGATTGTCCAGAAGTGGAATGAAAAGTTCAGATGTAAAATTGAGTTTAAATCCTGTGTAGTTTCAGAATATGATATAGTTGGTTCCAAATGGGCACGAAATATGCGCTTGTTATCTCTCCGCGCGCAAAAAGTAATCTAAGGGTATGCACACGATTTTTGCTAAAGACGTGATGCCAATACTTCAGGATAGTTAGGGTATCACAGGGGGAGGTTTGGTTCATTTTCTTCTAAAAGCACCAAAGTTGGCCCATATGTTGCCAACATTTAAGCTGTGAAGCATACCAAATTGTTTGTCTGAGCACAAGGTTTCTAAAAATGTATAGTTTGCCCCATTTCCGATGTGTAGTTAATGAGATATTAAGCAAAACGTGAAAAGGTCGTAGATCTTTGCTTTTGGGGTCAAAATTTGAATGTGTTCCGATTTTGACAAACGATATCTCAAAAGGCTCAAATTTTGGCATCCATCAAAAATCAAAAAGAGAATGGTATGATCAACATATGGACCAAAAAGGATTTTGAAAAATCTGATTTGTATATGATAAAACAAATGTCCGCATGGAAAGTGTTAAGAGATGGTCCATTCATGGAAGTAATTAACATCTGCAACAATACTGACAAAGTGTTAATGCTGGAATTGATCTCATCTTGTAACTGAACTTTTCAGTGAAAAATAACCACTTTTTGCAGAACCATAAGGTACGGTGTGTGTGTGTGATACCAGATAGGAATTATTATGAGAATAATATGCAAAAATAAAAAAATAAAAAATGTTACACTGTTCCTCAAATTGAAAACTGACCGTGTGTTTGCGTTTTATTTTGTAAGTTTAGACAAAAATAGAAAAAGGTGGCTTTACATACATGGCGTCTCATACAAAATTGCAACGCTCCATTCCATTAGGTGATTGCAACTTCTTCCTAAATACGACAAAATAAAGGCAAATTAGTTGGCTACAATTTGAAGAAAACCGCGTTTGTTTCGGTTCAGTTATTAAAAAGAAATGAGAGATTACGTATATATAAGTAGTTGACTTTTTATTTAGGAAGTTACGATCACCTAATGGAGCGTTGCAATTTTTATGAGACGCCCTGCAGTGGTCATTATCAAGTTTGGTGTGATTACTGTTAGTAATGAGACTTCCAGGATGTTTATGTCGAATCACCAAGAGTTTGAGAGGTCTGTCTGAACATATTGACCACAATAAGGGGTGTGGAGATGCCACTAGCCTTCAGTAAAACAAAAATTCTTTAAAAAGTGGTGTATAACGGCCCAAATTGAACCGACTTGGAAGTTCTAGAAAGTGTGTATGTTTACAAAACGATACAAATTCTTGACATCTCTATATCCAAATTGACTTTGAAAACCATGCCCCAAGGTGCACTACAGGCTGTCTCAAAGAAAATAGTACCCTCCAATATCCTGAATTTCAATATAATTTTCGTCATGATACCAGGCTAGTTGGTTTTTAATTTGACTTTGACATACTGAAATCTCATTAGGGAGAGAGGTTTACAATAAAATTCAAATTTTGGCATTGATGGTGCTAATCTTTTGGGACAGTCTGAATAAGGCCAAACAAAGAAGATAGTCCGTCTCGGAAGCCCGGCATTGGTATGTGAAATGAGCTACGGCGCGTAGGTATATGCGCCGAGGCCTAAAAAATTGGGTTTTTCTTTTTTGATTTTTTGATTTTTAGAAAAAAAGTTCTCTGAAGCTTGGATTAGGAAAAAAAAGAAAAGAAGCTAAGTCTAGCTTATTTGTAAAATGTTTCTGAGACGGACTATCTTCTTTGTTTGGCCTAAGTGCTAATTTCAGTCGTACTGAACTAATATAATATTCTAGACCACTAAAGCACATGTAAAACTCAGAGACAACATGACCACTAGTTCACTTTACAGTATACTAATATCTTTATTAAACAGATGATTCAAATGTAATTCTAGCCAATCAAAAATCTACATCAACCATCCCTCAAGTAGTAGCGGCGGCTACAGTCTCAACAACAGAGACACAAGTTCAGTGACACATATACACAGATAACAGGAGGATTCCAAACTGGGCCTTCTGGGTAATAATCTGACCCAATTAAACATTAAGTCATGTTAAACCAAGAAACATTGATGTTTTTTATACAGATAATATTAGGATTCCAAACCAAGGTTCCTGGGGAAATTTATCAAACCAAACCTAATTTATCAAAACATCATGTCAAACATTTGATATATTTTTCAACAGTATTTATGGAGATGCCATTCAGGACAGCTCAAAAATAATTCCATCGTTATATTTTGAGCAAGCCTCGAATTAAGCATGTGTGAACCAGGGGCTACTTTGTGACTTTCTGACAAAAGTAGCTCCCGGTCCTATAGATGAGGTGACCGTTGTTTACATCCAATGTTTATCAACAAACGCAACGGACGAAGGGACTGGACTGTCGATACACGCTTGAGGGAACAGCATATGACCACAACACTGTCCGCTATGCCGTATTGCCCTTTATAATGCTTTGGCGCGAGTTTTAAAAGCACAGGTCCTAAACAAAACATGATGCGTGCGCTAACTGCCGGGCAAAGAACAATAGCAACTAGCCACGTTTTGCCCGGTGTGACATCACCTGTCACCCCATCTATACTTTGCTGTTCAACAAGCTAAAACTTGGCAACCCGGTGTAAAAAACTCCTGGGCGCCCAGTTAATTCAAGGCTTGATTTTGATTAAGATATTCATGAATGGATTAAAGCTCATCACCATTCAACTGTTTATAACTTTGTTACTAACATAGCTTTTCAATTATTGGTGATTTCATGAATATCTCACTCAGAATCTGAAATGATGAATTAAAACTGGCATCTCTGTTTATATAGCTCTTAGAATTGGTATTGAGACTATTGACATCTGATAATGTCATAGCATCATGCCCAGAGATCAGTCCATCAAACATCTCCATACACTACTGTATATGGGTCATCAAACTGTGGCCATGACATTGATACTATTGGAAAGGTTATCATTGTAACCAGAAACAAGTAGGTCGATATCACCATACACACTGCTGGGTATGGGTCACTGAACTGTGTCATTGACATTGAGGCTATAGACTATTATTACTCGTAGTCTTGTTCAGCTCTCTAATAACACTCCTATAGTTTGATTGTTACCAAAAATTAATATTTTGCCTATGAATATTCATTCATAGCACAAACAAGTATGCTAATGTTTTATACATATTCATACAAAATAATGCATTGTGTGCATCCACTGAGCACGAATAACCTATATTTGTTGACGTAGTGCACGTTAGTAACTCATGGTTACTGGTTCAAGCCTGGGCTCATACACCTCTGTTTTGAATTATGATACTGATGATCAATGTTGACCAGTGGTACCGTTACAAAGTTAGCGTGAGCCAGTTGCCCTGGCAATGGTTATATTCTAATGTGCACTACGCTAGCAAATGATGAGCAAAGTGGGTGCCTCCATTACAAGTGAAAAGATCAATCTTTCCATCAAACATGCCAACAAATTGGACCTCCCCCCCCCGGTTCACACAGTGCCCGACCTCTAAATAAATAAGCAAGCAAAAAGTGAAGAAACAGAGATTTAGAGATTTGGCACTTATCAACAATATTTTCATACATAAAATATAAAAATCATAATAATTTTGGTTCATTATTTCAAAAGGACAAAATAAAGCTGAGAAGTACAAAAAATCAACAATGACAAAAAATACTTGCAGTTTCCTTGAAGCCAAATCACTATTCTGCACTGTTTTCTATATAATAATGATGCTATTAGGGACATATTCTCCCCCTTCCCAAGGTGCTGATAGTCTTACTGGGTCTCCATTCACAATAAATAATAATAATAACCCTTTTTGGCCAACCCCTCCTCTCAATTCTTGGACTACTGTCATAATAAGACAGTTCTCTGTTAAAGACAAAGGGAACCGGCAAACCAAACTCCAGACCTCTTCAGGATTAATTGGATCATGTCCATCTTTTGCTGCTTAAATTTACACATAAAAATTTAACTCCAAGAATATTTTGATTACATCTAGAAACACCACCAATATGGCAGCCAACTTGTTACAATGGACTTGGCATTTCAAGGAGAGATAATTGATAGTTTGACCAGTTCAAAACTAGCGTAAATTGTGAGGCTAATATTTAACTGTGGGCACAAATGGATACCTACTTGCCCATCGCTTGGTGATACCTGCGTATGATGTACAAATGCACTTTCAGCGATAAATATGCGCAACAACATGGATTCTTTTTGCGCACAGACAAATATAAACCTCACAATTTGCGCCAATTTGGAACTGATTTAACTATAGTAACAATCAGACTATAGAGTGCTAAGACCCGCAAATATAAAAGAAGAAGAAAAAAAATCATCTTCCTTCCTCTCAGCAGCACAAACACACAAAATGTTTATGCTTTTCAGTTTCAGTTTACATTATATACAGTACGTTTGAACCATAAGTTTATTAATTTGAAGTTTGTTGTTTTAAATACATTGCAGCTTGGACAGACAGACAAACAATTTGCATTATTATTATGGCCAAAATAAGTTGTTTTGTTGTCCTCCACAATGATCATTATTTGGTGGAAGAAGAAAAAAAAGTTTTACTGTAAAATCGAGTGCCTGATTTTCCAGATTCCAGAAAAGCTCTCGTTTTTGTTTTATTTTCTACAATTCAACATTTTCGACTGTAAATAAATTAAATCGTTTTTACTCAGATTCTTAAAAGCTTTTCGAACATTTTCGGTTGACATTGTCGATTAGTTATTTTACTTGCCATCCGCCCATTTCTTTTGAGAAAAAAAAGGTGTGATGTGGAGGACAACCATACAATAATATTTTTTTCAGGCCTAAAAGTGATGTCCAGAGAAAACCAATAATTTCGTAACTAGCCCCCCCCCCCCCCCCCCCCCCCCCACTCGAGCGTGAACTATTTAAGTTAAGTTGCCTGAAAACCTGAAAACCTTATTTTGATTGCGTTATAACTTAATTTACTGAGTTAATCAGGGGTGATATGATTGGTGGAAAGGGCTGCTGTATAGAATATATATAGAATTTAAGAAGCACAACTTTAATTGGTTACTCAGACGATGATTACTAGTCAGTAGCCAATCAAAATCATAGTAAGAAACCAATAGTTAGGTATAGCACGACGTCATTGTCGCCCATAATTTACCCACATCTGTACTCGCTATAGTTCGTTCAGTATCAAATATCCAAGCTTTGTTAGGCATTGCAAATTGATTTACACATGCTCAAGTCAAATTCGACAAAGATGCCAACACTTGTGCATACACCCAGGTATGTGCGCGCTGTAAGACCAGCATAGTGCGCTCCTTGTTGAGCGCAGATAAAAACACAGCCCTCGCAATTCCCACATATTTGATACTGAATGCTATAACGTGTATATCCCTTACTTTGTCCCAAAGTTCTCTGCGACTGGTGATTATTAATTACTCTGAATGCGCTGCTGTGCAATTTATTAATTGAACACTCCATACTCGGTTATTATACATCTATTTAGTATAATCAGGTTAGATTACAAAGGTCAAGAGGCAAAGAAGATATCTTGATGTACCCCAGGATGCTTCACTTTCATCACATGACCACTGATTTCTGTCACCAGTGTCTACTGGTTCCCATCGAAATTACAGTGCAAGGAATTGCTTATAAAGTTGTTAAACGAGGTCTTTTAAGAAAATCCTGTCGCAAGTAATATGATTGATGTGTCTTTAATACAGTCCTCTCTTGATTTTCTTACAGACCCTATATTTTTATAAATACAAGTTTTAGTTGGGATTCAACTTCTTTCACATTTGTGGCCAAGTTTACCCAATCTGCACCATGTGTTACTATGGAAGAGGTCAGACGACCTCCAGCTGTTAAATACTTTAACACAATGTGTGGCACTGTTTGTTTCGGTGATAAGCCCTGCTGGTACTGTAGGGGCGCTAAGCATGATGGGGTACATCAAGAAATCTTCTTTGGTCAAGAGGTACACAGACTAAGGACGATAGGCTTTCACATCACTGATGCACACGCAACATACATACTATATTACCATTGTTTCTATAGTTTAAAAAAATCATCATCAATTTATGACAACTTTTTTCTCTCACTTTTCTTCGTGTCTTTATAATAATAATATTAAGCCTGCATTGAAAAAAAATATATCTTGTTTATATATACATGGACACTGTCATTACACAATACAACAATGGCTTTTTTTGCGCAGGACAATACAGCTAAAAACAGAGGCGCATGTGTAAAAAGCTTCCGTTTTAAATATTGTTATGTAACAATGGCAGAACAACTCGTCTTCTGTGCAGTGACATCAGATAGACCAGAGACCCACCACCTGAGAACTACCTGCTTGCTGATTGGTCAGAAAGTTAGATACATCATTTATTGCACCAATCAGAGACATTGTTACAATAACTGTATCCCTGGTAACGATTGGAGTGAAACGTTTTGCAAGATGCATTTTAATTGGCTATTCAAATGAGTATATCTTGTCATAAACCAATCAGAACCACTGTAAGATAGGCAGATAGTGCCCAGGAGGTTAAGCCTTGTCTATCAGTTTGCCGACCATATATTACTGGAATATTCAATGATTCCACTGCACAGAGATAGACTACACAAACTCATGAAGCGTTTCTGACAGGTGGAGGGCACAAATGTAGAGGGCGTGCTTCCACTTGAGTAATTTTTGTCATTTTTTGTGCCTACCATACTTCAAAAAGACTTATATTATGAACCATATAGCCACTACAGTCCATTTTCAGTACCTTTAGACAATGATGTCACATTGAAGGTGCAGCACTGGCGCAGATACACATATATCTGGTTAATTCATGCGAGTGTGCGCTACAGAGCTTTGAGTAGGCGTGTGCTGTTGTTCAGTCAATGACGCAGTGACGCCACTGACTAGAGGAACTGAAATGGACGATAACTGCCACTTAATTGCCCTCATCCCTCCTACTCCCCTTAGTCCCTTACCAAACTAATTTTTGATTGGATACACAGAGGGCGCCCTTAATCAGTCACCAAGTCAATTAGCGACATGGTAACAATCGGCGAATAGGGCTCAATCATAAACTGGTTGAGATAGCAAGAACTGATGATTCTATCACTATGAGAACAATAAAAAATACAAGAAACTGGGACTTTGTTTGTCATTGCTGTTGACAAGTGTCACCTAAAAAGAGTGTATACTTGGCGCATGTAGTAATTGATCGTATATGACCACACAGAGCTGTATATAGGACCTTCAGTTTCTCTTTTATTGTTTATGTGCCAGACACTGTAAATAAACAGTGCCTAAAATAGGTATGGGTTAACATTTTACCAAAGCAAGATATACAAGTGCATTAATTCAACTGTTGACGTTAATTCAACTGTTGACGTTAATAAGACAACAATTACAATTTCATATTTTCATCATAACTGCATTTTCCCAATAATTACTTCATGATCAAAAAGGCAACAATCGTGCATGTATGGCAAAGTGATTCACACACTGATAGAGCGTAGGCAGCAGTCTGAAGAAGTCCTTGGGTAGAAGGTGAAACATCTAGCAAATTGCTCCCTATTGTACACAATGATGAATTCTACTGACCGTGAGTATATATATATCAAAATGGTTATTTTCAAATGGGGGTCCTGGTCTGAAAAGGATAAAAGGGTTGATTTTGGTATTTAGTGATGGGTAACACATCTTGCGGGTGAATTTGCCAACACCGAATCACAATCATCTCACGCTCGTCATTGATTACTTTTCTCCTTGACATTAGATAGATAATACAGCAATGTCCTCTAATAGGCCTCTGTTATGGAATAAAGTATGCGGCAGTTATAGGTATATCACACTCAAGGTAAATGAAATATAAAACAATTTTCATTGCCGTATACTAAAGCCCACATTCCTCCGCATTCTAAAACCAAAATTCTGTGTTTTTCCGTGTTCTCAAATATCAGGCATAAAACATACACAACATGCACTGTTACCGTACCGTACAACACGGGCGTCTATGGGAAATTTAAAAAAATAGGAAGTTAGGTGGTCTTCTGCCTAGAATCGTCATAATAAACAGTCTCTGTATCGATGTTTCCAATCGAAACCGATATTTTATCGTGTAGAAACGACCGAGATAGGGCATGCAAAAGAGATGATTTTCCAGGCCTTTCATCGAATCGATCGATAAACAGACATGCGCAGTACATGTTGAGGCAATGGCAGCACATTGAGTGTTACGATAGAATTAAAATAGTTACTTGGGATGTTTATTTTTCAAACATTTTTATTATATTTACCACAGATTATAAGATTTTTTAAAATTAATATTTCAAGATTTCTCATTTTTCATTTTCTAACCCGATTTCCGCCAATTTTGTCCATTTCCCATATCGCGGAGGAATGGAGGCTTTACCGTATACTTGATCCCATAATAAGGAGACTTATTTGAGAATATTGCAGCAATTATAATGATTTTAATAGGAAAAACATTACAAATATTGCGGGTTTTCCAAAAGAGTATTTCAGAATAACTCTTATATGCGAGATGCTAGGACAGTATATCCTAATTGTTTATCACACATATGATTGCTGAATAATAGTGCCTATAACAATGTTGTACAGCTTTAGAAAAGAGATGCTGTTTGTTGTTAATAAAATGATGTGTTTTTTGTAGATTATAGTCTGCGTCATAATGCTATAGACAAAATTCCACCAACTAAAATGTTTGGAAATTTTGAACAATTTTCAAAAAAATTCCAACATTTTCAAATTTTATTCTTTAATCGGTTAAAAAAAATATCAAAAAATGATGAAAATTTGAAAAATAAATATGTCAGTGTAACCCGAAGAACAGGGTTTCACCCTGTTGCCTTAGCGCGTATTATGCATTTGGACGCAGCCCCATGAACAACAAATCACGCGCACATAATATAGCTTGAATTTCACATCCATAGCATTATGACAGTGACTATAATTGCTCCTTAATTGTGACTACAATAATGTTTGTTGGGCTTTGAAGAGTGTATATTATTAAGTGAGTTTCAAGGAATTTGAGCTATACTTGCTGCATTATATAGTGTCTGCAATTGAGTTGATGAGCGTTAGAGAGAGGGTGCATTATGTACGTTATTATATGGGTTTTGTAGACAGGGTCTGTTATAGTGCACGACGGTATAAGCTTACATGTGTATGAGATCATTTGTGGTAGTAAGATACGGTGATGCATACTAAATATGTATACAAAAGGATGGCTGGTTCAGTAGTCAAGTCCAAGGGATTGAGCTCTGGCTCCCATTTGTAGAAACGAAGATTGAAATGATTAGATCCTGTGCCAAAAACCCCATACTGTAAAACAGTTTAATTTCACGGCAACTTAATTTAGCGAAATTAGCATTTAGTCAACTATTTGCGGCAATTTAATTTCACTAATTTGTATCATCTTCCTATATATATATAACCATTATAAATAATATAATTGGTGGCAATTTATCTTGGTGAATTGGACCTCCTAGCGAAATTAAATTGCTAGCGAAATTAAGTTGTTTTACAGTGTTATGAAATTAACTGTTGTTGTTTGTGTAGTCTTGGCCCTGTAAGACCCTTGGGATGTAACCAGAGGCCTATTCTGAGGGTTTGGAGCCATGAGGCCATATCCATAATGGTCCTCAATGTATGTACTGAATGTACAGGGCTTGAAAAAACTACCACGTGTCAGTAGGCCTGGAGATACCAGGTATACTCAGTAAAGGCATTGGTTGGCGACTTGGCGTTAATCTCTGCTATTGAAGTCAACTGGACACACAGAAGAACCTACTGGTTCCCTGGCAAATTGTTACTCTTCCCTATCAACCAAGCTATGGTACCAGAGAGCTGCATACCAAAGCCCGGTTCAGACCAAGGCATACTTCCAATCTAAGCCCCTTGGGACTTGAACATTACATCCAACTCTGGCCTCAAAACCCTGTACCCAAAGTAACTTACAAACAAAGCAACTCTAGACCAAGGAGAACCACCAACCAAACCACTTGGGGATGTGTCTAGCGAATCTTTACATCGATCGGCCCAACATGCTACACGTACCGAAGCAACTTCAGACCAAGACAGACCTCCGACAAAAATACTTGGCGATGTGTCTAGCAAATGTTTACATCGATCGGCCCAACATGCTATGTACCGAAGCAACTTCAGGCCGAAGCAACTTCAGACCAAGGCAGACCTCCGACTCAAACACTTGGTGAACAATGTGTCCCGTTTCTTTTTTAAATCCTCTATAAAGCTAATATTTAAATAAAAAACACCTCGCTTCAAGTAAGGAGGACATGGCATTTGTCTATATGTATGTACAGCATGTCGAAATGTGATAATATTATTAGGCATATGAATGAGTTTAGCTGTTGCTTTTTAGACATTACAATGAAGTAGTTTACGATGCACAAACTCACACTCGTGTTGTTATACAGAACTTGGCAAAGTGACATTTTATCTTTAACCTTACTTTACATTATTACATTATACAAACGACTGTCAACGATGCATTGTACGTATATGTCGCAGTGGGGGGCGCTATATATTTTTGCTATCATCGCAACAAAAAAAATTGGTATTACGTTGACATGCAGTTTTATATCATACAATATTATTTATAGTAGTTGAAACCACACTGCTTTTTTGTTGTTGTAAAATATCATATTTGTCTTTTTTTTCAGTACCGTTGAAGAAAAAAAAAATCTTGCTTTGATAATAATATTAATAATACACATTATACATATACAGTGACTTATAGTATCCTTCGGTATCTGTATACAGCAAAATATCTGGACAGTCCCGACGTCCGCCTTTCCCAAAATCGGCCTTTTACATGACGTACATTGACCGGTTTTGCAAAAAAAATGTTCACCTCACAAGGGTACATTATCTAAGCGGAAGCGTTGGCCAGATTTGGCGTTTTTCTTTAGATATGAGTTTGCGTTACTTCTGTATGTTGATTTTCTGCACATGTCCAAGGTGTTCGGCCTGGGCATTGATGGTGGGTCACGGTCTAAAGGTCGGGGGTCAACGACACTCCCAGACTTTGACTTGTAGATCCACGCTGCCGGTGATCACGAATGGCGCCGTCCTGTGGAAATCTGAAATGGAAATAGCACATCTAGTGTAAGCCTTTAACCGAATCTATGCAATTCTATCAAGTCAGACATTGTGATTCTGTGTAAAAATGTAGACATTAAGCCAGGAAATAATACTACCCCCACGTTTTTCGAGCCCGACTGACCCACTGTTCGCGTTTTTCAAGATTTTTAAAAAAAATATTTGTTTCCTCTCAAATCATGTAAAATCAGCCTCTTTTTTTTGGCTGAAAATCTGTCAAAATTTTTGTCCACAATTTTTACAAAAAAATCCTGAATTTTGCTGGTGACATTTTAGGTTAAAAAAAAAGAGAAATAAAAAACCCGACTGACCCTACTTGACAGATCCGTCCGCCCGTAAAAACAGGGGGAGTATTTTCCCGTCGCCTTAGGATTGATTCCTTTATTAGATTAGGGTTTGGCATGGTTATTAGCTATCATAAGCTGCTTCATCCCACCTATCGCTGAAACGAACCCTAAACATCAGGCAACATTTTTTTAAATTTTTTTTTTTAAATTTTACAAATATTAGTCGAAAATCAAAATTTTCAGTTTTTCATTTTTCTTATTAAGTGTTGAGAAAATAAAAAAATACTCATCAAAATGTTAAAGATTTTGTTCCCCGTTTGGTTAACACAACAAGTACATCTCATTTTACTTTTGGTACCTGAAAAAAGGAAAAAAACCAAAACCCTTTTCCCGACCGACCTACCCAATTTTTAAAAGTGATCTATGGACAATCAAACAATTTTTTTTTTTTGGCCTCATGGACTGACTTCAGGTGATATACAGTATAGGGTCTTTTGGCATATCTTGTTCTTGAAATCAAATATTTTCGCCGGAGGGCCATATGGAGGCCACAAATATGTACTAAGACACAGTCATCATGGGGGCTGAATCACCATTTTCTTTATATCATTCGCTCTTTGCACATATTTGCCATTTGCGAGGAGATCCTCGAAAGGGAATCAGATTGAATGAAAGTGTTGCATCATTTGTCTCACTGCATAACAAGTCATATTGTTAAGAGAGAGAGAGTCAATCTAGTTACATAACGTTATGCAATAGTTTCATTAATGCAGCACCAGTTCGGGGCTCTCCTCGCAAATGGCGGATCCGTGCAAAGAGCGAATGTACCTACGGCACATATTCTCCTGGCCACAGTCCGACAAACCCGGGCGCACTTCGATCAGCTGCGCGTGCATGCTTGAAAACTCACAAAATGCCACTAACCAATGAGAGCTGTGAGGTCGAGCTTACGTATTGCGCACCACGGATGTCCATTGCACCGGTTTTTGGGGCAAGGTTGACCTCGCATACTTTACGCGAGGTCAACCGCATGTGACGTGCGTTCATAGAGCAATTCAGCCATTCATCAATACTTGAAGATCTGAATTCGGGCCATGGACTGTGAACCCTTGGATTATTGAGTCCCGAGACTTACCGAATGATGTGACAAAATGATCATGAGCTGCTAATGTCTTTTGGCATCTCTTGTTCTTGTAATCCCATATCTTGAGTGTCTTGTCGTCGGATGCGCTCACTATATATTTGCCGCCCGGGTGGAATTGTACCCCGCGTACCCAGTTATCGTGTCCAACCTGCACAGGCGAATCATATCCACAAGCAAGAGAATGGTTAGTAGGATATCAACATGGAAAAAATGTCTCATAGCTATTTTATACACAGGAAACAGCTACGGAACTAAAACATGGGGCGACTAAAATTTGGTAGTCACTGTTTCTGATTTCTGGTGCTCTTTACGAACAGCTGCACAATGGAAGCGCAACAGAATCATAGTTAATATTTATGATAACAATGAAATGGCATGATCTTCGCAGACATGAATAATCGCAATTGTTAGCGTAGAAGCCCAAGCCACATTCTTTCAAGGCATGATGTTTTGAATGCTGTCTACCACCGTTCAATCCAGCAAATGTCAGTACACTATTTCAATGCAACTACACATGGCGGAATAAGAAATCCTTGCCCCCCCCCCCCTTTTATCCATATTAACACTTTCCACGGGACTGTCGTCTGCAGACGACAGTTCAAAAATTACACAAAAGGTTCAAAAATGTCAAGATTATTGAATTTTATCACCATATTTAGAATCACAATGAGAAATGCATTGAAATAAGTACAAACATGCCTAGTATTGCTTCAGAAAATATTGAGATAAAACTTTGAAAATTGTGAAAGGTTTCTGAAAAGTCTGTTTTGTATAATGGTAAAACTAATAGTAGGCATAGCACAATGCACACACACAGAGTCTGCCACTGGGAGCATTACACCAGTGAACAACAACATATGAAAAGCTGTGTTGCATAAAGCCCTACATCCACTTCTACCTGTTACTCATTTTGCATTATTGAATGGATGGCTATTCAGGATGTGGAATGTGGTTTTGTATTGTTGCCTCAATTGGCGTGCATGGATGCACTAATCCAAGTTATGAAGACAGCCATGGTCACAGGTCACTAATAGGTATATCAAATAAGGTGGGATCGTTTCAAAAAATCCTTAAAATCGTGATACGTGTCTCTATTTGAATTAGAAGTTGTCAAAAAAACATAACATTTTTGGTATCATATTAAAGATAATTTATCCAGCTACCGAATAAAAAAAGAATTAAAGCCACATGTTTAGCAACAGTGAAGTTATCAATCTAAACGTCGAGTGAGTCAAGGGTGGGAGCGGTGGATGAGGAGCCGGTGGATGAGGCGCCCATAGGTTTGTACACAAAATAGCGGAAAACTAGAACTTTTGATATTGATGCCATTTTAAAAGTATACATAGGAAAGTTTTCAAACTTCTCATATGTGTTAATAACATGTGCCTGCTACTATGAATACTAATATTGAATTGTTATCTAGACATTCTCTACTAGAATATGATGTTCAATTCAGGGAGTGTTTTAATGTAAAAAATACACAGTTTTATTCATTTTATTGATTAAACAATGGCCAAATCGCAGTCTCTCTATTTCATTTGTGTGACTCTTCAGCCCTTTTCTACCCTGGGTAGTAAAACATTTAACTAAAAAAGCCAGAAGTGTTTCTTCACAGAATTGTTCATAGATTTATGAAAAAGTTGCTATTTAGACCTATTTTGGACCACCCTGTATTCAAAATAAAAGGAACTTTAATGATATTCATGTAGTTCATTTTGATAACCATTTTCTTTTAAATTAAATGGTTCATGCTAACTAAATTTCATAGAATATTATATACAAACATTCATTTTATGCATTATTTCATCATAATTTTAGACACCCTGTACTTTTCCTGTGTACATTTTGGGCAAATGATTCTTAGCAAATTTGGTAGCACCTTCTGCGGTTGTTCTGATTTTGGTGACTATTTTCAGCTAAACCCTAATTGTACAAACTATCAAACTATTTTGTGAGGAGCAAAAACGATCAAATATTTTATGTTCCACCCTGTAAAAATTGTACACACCCTGTATAATTTGATTCTTTTTTGCAAAAATAAAAAACCTTGAATCTTAAGCTTTCCAACAATATATAGTTTGTGGGTCATTAAGTATGTAAAACTTAAGTTTTGTCCCGTTTAATCAGAATTGGTGCATTTCTCAACCTTATTAGAAGTGAAACTTTTTTTTGGACCAGTTTGTGACTTCTGACCCCATACAATATTTGGATTAATTAATCATGCAAAATGAGTAACATGTAGGAGTGGTCTGTAAGCTCTTATGCAAAACAATCTTTTCATATAATGTATGCAGCTCCACTTTGAAAAACATCCCTATATAAAATTAATTATCCTCACAAGAGGCACTCATTGTAGGACAGTGAGCTTGCCATATATGGTAGTCATGACCTTGGACTATATAACCTTGATCCAGGTATAAATACTTATCATCAGGTTTTTTAGTTATGACTGTTTTTACCAATTTTTGAAATTGGCTCTGAACTTGAATATATTGGGCCGATTTAAATAAACCTAACCTGAGATATTGTACTAAACACTTCAATCAATTTAGTGATATGCTCAGTTTTTGCATCCTTTGAGTGCCTCCTGTGAGGAAAAGACTGAGAATTTGAATATGGGTATTTAAGAAATGGAAAAGCTTGTTTAATTTTTAAATCCATCAATATTTGTCAATCAAATTGGGTATACATGTTATATATCTATTACCGATCACTCTTATGATGGGAAAAAATTGTCGGACATTGCTCATTAGCATATCAATGACTTGAATAGATAATTAGCTAATTTGCATATTTAATGAGCTTATGAAACTAAATTATAGTTTAAAAGATTGGGTATCGTACAATTAGCCATAATACCAAGTTTGATTGCAATACACCATTCACATCTGGATTTATAACATTTACGCATATTAATTAGCTGGACTTAGTCACTTTTTTGATTGCAGTCAGTAAAACTGGTCAAAATGACCAATTTCACTAGGTTATTTTAGCTTAATGAAATATAATTTTACCATATTTTTAATTTAACATGGTATATAGATATTCAATTGTTAAAGAAATATGTGTAAATGGTGTTTTGAATGTTACATTATTAACAAATTGAGCTCTCTAAATCCTGATAAATTATATTTGTGGGCATTGTTACTGTTTTTGGCAGGTTTTCGGCCATTTTCCGAGTATCTCAAAACACCGTACCACAAGAATGCATTGACCGATTGTCATAATTCTTTTTGGAAAATAAATCTTTCATTGCAATCTTTCATTTGAATCCAATTTTGTACATGTCTCAATCATTTGAATGTTATGTGTGCTATGCCTACTAATAGCCGCGTGGAAAGTGTTTACATAACATGCCTGACAGCATGAATATATAACAGTTCTCTTACCAAAGTCATTATGCAAACTCCTGCGCTAACATCCCACATTTTAATAGTCTTGTCACGTGATCCTGATATCAAGAACGGACCAGAACGTTGACCTTTCTTTACCTGTACAGAAAACAAACAGAATAAGAACATTTTAAAAATTGATTAACAATGGTGTTTGCTGTATAGAGACCATTTAAGCCAGGTGATGTGCAGCAGTTAAAGGTGTGTGACCTGGTCCACAGCTTTATCCCCCACACCTTTAGTATAGAATAGAAAACATTAAGTGAAAAGAATGAGTCACACACCCTTAATTGATTACGGATACACAATAAGCGTGGAGCGAAAAATTACTACCATGAACATTTGCAAGAAGACAAACCCGGAGGGTTGTCATTTCTGCAGTGTAAATAATTTGTCGCTGTCCTGTCAAAATCGTGCATATTTTTCCGGCCCTTCAGTATGTATAAAGTAAAGCTGCCCAATGGTTATACTAAGCAAGTGTGTTCAGGGGCAAGATCACTTACAACAAGGTTACGATAGAGGTGTTTTGGCCCTTGAGCATGTTTAAAGCACACTGTCCAAAAGATTATACATGTAGTAAATATTACTTTATACATGCAGAAGGGCCGGATGGAGATTTGGCAGGACAGCAACGATATACAAGTGCAGCGTTGTTGCAGAGCTGCCAACATTGGCTAGATGCGGTTGCCAGTTATTAGATTGCAATTGTTGCTTATTGGCAGGAAAAACTTCCATCTGCATATGACCATTTATGGAATCAAAACCTCCTTTTGGAAGTGAGTCCCACTTCCCAAAAACACCCTAGATTTTGCAGGGAAAGTAGTGCTGGTTTTGCATGATTAAATTGTCTAAAAATGAAATATCAGTACATAGAAGATTTTGATCTTGATTTTACCACAATTTCCTGAAAGGTATCGCTTTCAAAAGTGAAATGCAAATGAAATGATTCGTTCCAAGTACACTGGCACCACAAACCAGTGTTGCTATGAGAAATATTTTCAGTGCAATTTTGCAACATTAGCAACACATATCATATTTGGGCTTGCTGTTTTTGAGCCTAGATAGGCATAGTCATTCAATCGTAATATATTGCAAAAGGTATCAAGCAAATAAAATCAATGATGCCTTTATTGTGCATACACGGTGTAGCTTTGGCAACACTGCCGCTCATTCACCATTCACCAAACCACTGATATGCCGCAATTGCTACAAAACCAAGCTGTTTTATTATGAGATAAAAAATATGGCATGTGATTAAAACACACATTGGAAGATTACTTGGGGATAAATATTTCTTTTCAAATGTCATAAAAACTCATATTGAGTATGTTGCACTCGCACGACTGGCATGTTTGAAACCCACGCAAAATCAGAATGGGCACAGGTAGCTTGTTCACATCTATTGCTTTCATTGGCTATTTTGATACATAACTCACGGCTGTTTGATCCCACATATTTTGTCCGTTTTATTCTGAGAACACCGTAACTTGCTGGCCCAGTTCTGGTTTTTACTGAATCAAGTACCTAAATATACTGGCCATCTTTTGTAGAAATTCCAGAACATTTTGTTGATGCCAGTTCTGAGAAATAGAGCTTTGAATATTATTATATACTATAATAGCGCCCTCATCGGCCACATTTCCCATAGAGTAACATGTAAAATGTGTGTCAAGTAGAAAATTCCGATAATTTAAAAAGGGCTAGAACAATTTTTTGAAATTTTCACCGTATACTCATATTCATTAGCGCTACCTAAATTTGGTCAAACCATAAATGGGCCACTATGTAATCTTTTTTTATCCCATAATTTTAATTATAAATCGGACAGTCAAACAGCCGTGAACTATTGTTAGATGATAATATGCAATGATGAAAGTTATACTTTTTGAAAATAAGATATATTGACTACATCTTTTGTATAGTAGAATTTATAAAAGAAGCAAAATACAGTGGATATTGGATAAGCAGGATCTGTCAAATTTTGAGCAGGGTTAGAAACTTGGACAACTTTGAAGAGAATCCGAGAACCCCATTCTTGTAAAGTTTTCCTCCACAAAATTGCAAAATTCAGAATGCAATTTGTATAACTTGTTTTCTTCTCTCAAACCATTAATATTATCGCTCTTGCTTAATAAAATTCATTTGGATTCTCAAAAATTCTACCCCTTTTTTTAATTTTGCGGTACAAACAAATATATACAAAATTAAAATATTTTCATCAAAATAACTCGTACGGTATAGACTTCCAACTGTTGAGCCAAGTGCTGATACCAAGTATAAAGCTAAGTGAAAACATGCAATGTCGAGAAAAGGCAAAATAGATGGTGCTACATGTATAATATACAGAAAAGCCCAAAAAGAAGAGAATCAACATTTGTGACATCATCAAAATGTATGACATCATCAGATATGTGCCAACATTTTAATGATTTTGTGCTACAACCTGAACAATGCCAAATACCCATAATATAGCTTTACCCAAAGACGACTGGCAACATGAAGCGACAAATATGGGCAAGGCATAGTTCTGTTATACCCTACACACCTACATCGGTAGTATGCGTCGTTCTTAAAAATCATGCACTATGAATACCTCTGTGAGGGGTATAACAGAATTACTCCAACACGTTTTTAAAGCTCCACAACTGATCTGATCTTGTGGTTCTGGGGGAGTAAACTGATCTGATCTTGTGGTTCTGGGTTTGGATTTAGAACCTGGCATTCCCCCCTCTCTTGACACCCCCCCCCCCCCCCCCCCCCCCAGACAGGTCTCTTTTTCCTGTTTATTAGATGGCCCATGTGTCTTCATAATTTTACTCCCATAATTCCCCTCTTGCAGGGTTGTCACTAGCAAAAACTTTGCCAAGTTTAACAAGAATTTGAATAGAAATACTTGACAAATTTAATCGTTTTTATGACGGTTGGAAAGGTCTGATTTTCCCCGGAGCCTGGTTGTTTTAGCTGAGTGCGGGGTACTGTCGACTGGTGCTGACCAGTGAAGCCTGCCCTCTGGTGTTAGGTTTGATATTCTTTTGTCCCTGCAACGTATATATCTTACAGTTTAACCTAGTGAATAAGACTATGTACATAGAACACAATTGTGGCTCATTTAGAATTGGGGGTGGGATAAGTGATAAAGAGTAGAAGCAAGATTTGACACGGAATTTGTAGCGGTAAAGTAGGGGTGAACACAAAAGAGTTTCATCACTAAATATATTTTTTTCCATGACATAAAATAATGATATTAGGTCAATAACGTTTATTGGCATGGAAGTCAATTGGTGTTGGTAGCAATTACATATATTGAACTTTTGATTGCAACACAGATTGAAGACGTACTGCTATTTGGGACATGTGACCTTTGATACACGATTCCTCAAACACCGCCGTACTAGTTCCACTTTGTCCAAGTTTCGCAAAACATCCACATTGAATCCCCATGACACCGGGTTGATTTGGACAAGCCGCAATATAAAGTTCAATATGCTTAATGTACCATTTATCTTACAATGCTGGCTTTTCAGATTACACCTCGCTTTCCAACTTTCTGTGTAAACGTTTGAAAATATAACTTGTGGTTTGCAAATTTTGAGCAATAAAGCAAATATCACAAAATGGTAAACATGGCTACAACATATTTTGCAAATGAAACATTAGAAAGTGTGGGTGAATTCTACACCATCATACCCCGTGTAATGTACAGCTTCCATCCCATGGTTAAACACTATCCAATTTGAAAAAGCTTGAAAACGAATTTCAATGGCAGCTTGCACCATGACGCCATCACATTCTCATGGGGAAATGGTGAGTATTATCACCAGTTTACCTAGAATACTTCCTTTTTTATGTTTCAATAATCATCAAACGGGCCTCAAATGGGCCAAAAACAAATACATTGACTACCCTAAACCAACAACTTCGATTTCATTTGTTTGGATTAGATGATGGTGGTTATAAGGTTTGTGTTGTGATTCCATGTTAATTTCTTTGATTATATGTCTCCTCATCCATAAAAGGGTTACAAGCAACCAATTTTCATCCGATTCATAACTCTTTGAACATTTCAGAATGAGTGTGTGAATGCCTGCCCACTAAAAAAATAGCTCTGAAACACTTGCAGACATGCCTGTAAAGTATCTATTGATGCAATCACTTGTAGGGCCCCAGGGATCCTAAATTGGACTGTATCACATGAGGAAAACAAAAGGAAGTATTCCATTAGGGGAGTAATTCTGTTACACCCTTCACAGAGACATTCATAGTGCGTGATTTTTAAGAACGACGCATACTACCGATGTTGGTGTGACTGTAGGGTATAACAGAATTATGCCCCATTAGGGAACCGAGTACAAGATCCACCTTTTTGGTTGAAACAAAATGGCTGCAAATTCCAGAAAAAAATACCCCATCACTTGGCAACCAGCATATTTACAATGATACCTTAGTTTTGTTAGGTCCATCCACTATTGTTAGCTAAGAAAGCATGCAGGTAGATCATACAGTGATTGGTAAACAAATTAGGTGAATTTATCATAGTTTAATCAGTTCCAAATTGGCAAGATATTAGGTTTTTATCTCTCCGCGCATAAGTATCCAAGCGTACACGTGCGATATGGCCACACGCATGATTTTGACCGCAAGCATGCGTGGCACATATGATGCACAGTGCCCGTGGTGCTTTCATGCGCGCCCACGTCCTTCTGTATTCATTTGCTGCTGTAAGGAGGCTTTGCCAATTTGGAAATTATCAACTATAACATGGTACATTGTATGTTAGTCCTGAGTGGTTATGTTAGAACCCAGAATTGTCAAACAAGTTTTATCGTAGCTTAAAATGCTCTTTTAAAATTTAGAAAAATTACAAACTGCATAGCCCAAAAAACAAAACAAAATCTTAACATTTCATACAATTTAAATAAGAGGCCAGATAAAAATACTTTTGTGGCTTAAGCACTACTAAGTCAATATTAACATAGAGAGAGAGAGGATAAAACAATTAATTTGACAATTAATAATAAACAGAATATTATCGATGCTCACATGCTGATAATGACAAAGACAAAAATAACATCTTTAATTATTCAAAGGACTTGCCAATCGACTGTCCAAAGGCTTATAGAACAACTACATGTCAATAAATGTCCTTTTATTATCATTAAACTGAGTGGGCTTAGACTGAGTGGCTTAGACTATTTCACTATATCCTACCTTAAACAACTTTCATTTACGACCATTTTGAACAACACTTAAAACGATCATAGTTTGTGAGCTTTGCTATTCCAGGAACATGAATACATTTTTTGAAAAAGTTCTGAAAAAAAGTTAATTTCTACAGCTTCCTTACCTCTGCCCCAATTGCTTCATTGATAGTAGTGTGTGCATTCTCTGGTGCCCAGTTTATGCATTCTACTACATGGTCGTGCTCTCGTAGCTCTAGTTTGCATTCCTTAGTAGCTACAACCCATACTCGGACAGTCTGAAAAATAGAAACATAAGCACAGAGATAAGTTGATTGGGGGAAACAAAGAGAAACATGAAAAAAGATTCTTTTCTAGAAGCTCACCTTTTTGAAAATTCTTCATAATTTGTGATTTTGAGAAACCATGGACAGCATTGTCACCACTGTAGCATCGATGTACCAGCTGCATGGCATGTATGAAATGTGATGAAGGGATGCAACTGGCACCATTCTACCTAGATTTCTGCACCAGGTTTATTCTCTCTTTCGAACATCTTGGTTTTCTGTCGCCTTTGCCATCAAATTACCCACGATTTGCAGCTACTTGTTATGTCATACACAATGCCTTCACTTTGTGATTTCTTAGTACAATTTCCACTTTCCAAATTTGCGACGTCACCCCGGACCGTACCAATTGTTGACGTTGACCACATGTATATAACCTACCTGATCATTGGAAGAACTGGCCAGTAGTGAGCCATCTGGATTGACCTTCACCATACGAACCCATTCCCTATGTCCAGCAAATGTCTTTACACAGTATCTGTACAGGGAAGGAAAGGCAAAACAGTTGAGTAAACATTTGACAGAGAAACAAAAATCGATCGACTTCCTCCAGGCATCACCATCATTGGAGATACCACTCACCTAGCTATGTATTGATTTTTTAAAATCCGAATATTGTAAAACACTTAAAATTTGCGGGTACTTTATTTCATGAATTACCAAAAGCCAACATTTTTGCGAGGATTTAATTTTGTAATTTCCAAAATTTAACTCTGATTTTAAGGTCCTCACAAAATTTAGTGATTTTATAGTTTAAGTGCATATCGTTGCATATAGTCATTTTTCATGTGATATGTTTTATTGCCTTACTTCCTATGAACACAATATTTCCAAAGTTATTAATTCTGCACCAAAAAAAATCATCTCAATATATCATTGCCACTGAAGGGATCAATAACCATCTAATTAACATCAGGTTTTGGGTGAACAATTTTTTGGTCAACTTGTAAACTAATATTGTGTCATAATCTGGTTGATGAGATGTAACATTTCCTACAAACTTTTAATCTTGCAAGCACCATTGTCAGAGTTTCCTTGTCTTTTGACTCAAAAATGTGATAACATGCGTGGCAAATGAGTCCATAAAACATTGATTACAACATTATAAGAATTAATCACATAGGGTCAAATAATCTTGCAAGACTCAACATAAGCAGGTCCTGGAGAGTTTTACCCCAGGGTTGCTATTAGGCACAAAAAAAAGAAGTTGACTTAGAGTGTGGGTCGGACGGTCGGTTTTGTTTTGTTTTGTTTTAATTTTGAAAATCTAATCAGGGAGATACTACACAAAAACACGTTTTAAAGAAGTTTTTTTTATTATTTTAAACAAGCAGATACTACTCAAAAACACGTTTTCACCTTTCTTTATTTCAATTTTTTAAATTATTATTATTATTATTATTTATTTTTATTTTTGACGGGGGAGATTAGCGACCCCGTCATTTGAAACGACGTTTCTAAGTCGTAACCTTTTCACAAACCCCTAAAATTCGCGGCATTTTGCTAATATTAATAACTTGCATTAATCATCTTCTGAAGCGATTTTGTTGTAAAATGTAATTGATATTGTTATAATATGAAGGTAAGAGGACACAGTAAGTTATTTCAGCTATTTGGATGCCATTTAGTAATATACTAAGCTATTTGGATGCTATTTTGTATTATATTATATGATTAAGTAATATACTGAGTCACTGAGTCCACGGTCTCTTTTGTTCCGTGTTGCCTTGGTCTCGCAATTAGCCCAATGATTATGGCGAACCCTAGGCTACATCCCCCAGTCATCAATATTACCGTACGGACGCTAAAGCTGTACAAATATCGGAGCCTGCAAGATAGCGACATAAGAGGGCGGCTGAGAGTTACAGTCTAGGTGAAACCCTTCATATGATTAGCCCAATGATATGGCAACAACCCCTCGACCTTTGCCATGCACTGTTAGTGCAATGCAGTACAACGTACTTTCAGGGTGGAAATGTTGGCGTATGGTATACATGCGTTGTGCAGAGATTTCCGCGTAGCTGACGGCCTGCAGATGGGTCAGTGTGTTGTATACGTACACTGCGTGCACTGATGCCCGGGACTGTATGTTTAGCAAAGTCTAAAACCGCCGCAAATAAAATGGATAAGCCTATTTTCATTTTCAAACTTTAAACAGAAGGTACCAGTCTTTCATAAAAAAAGTTTTACATAACCGATTTCTCAATGTGTCCTTATAATATTTCTGAATGATTCGGTGTCCACCATACAACTTTAATTACCCCAATCCAACTTCTTCATCAATGTTAACCATACGTCTTAAAGGTTGTTGACCCTATTCTAGATTTAAGAGCATCATCAGTGTAATGAGAAATGGGACCTTTCATTTGATATCAAAAACACTTTTGAATCCCTTAGAGTTAAATTGTTAGGAAACATAGTAGCAACGCTGTTTGTTAATGTCTGTTCTTGAACTTTCAACAGTCTTGTATCTCCCCCGTCCAGTTTTTTTTAAATACCTTGTTTAAATAGCGACCCTAGATTTCCGAAAATTCGGGTCGGTCGGAAAGGGCAAGTCAACTTTTTTCTTTTTTTGTGCCTTATTTGGCTCATGGTGTTTTCCAGTTTTTGCACAGTGAAGTATAGGACCAGGAGCTATTTTGTCAAAAAAGTAAAAAGACACTCCTGGTTCATGCATGCTTATGTGGAGTCCAGTTCTCTTTAAATAGCTTGCATTTCATTTACCACATCAAAAATACTACAAACAAATTCACAAAAAATAACAATTCTTTACCATTTTCGCTAAATATTTGACAACCCTAACCAAAAAAAATCATTCTGTGAAAAAGAAAGCAGCAAACTTCCATCCCCACTTAAAGCTCTAATTACCAAAGAGGCCATTAACCAAATTAAGAACTAGTGGCCCCTCAACCTGAATGGACTATCATTCCGTGTTTGGCTAGGAGGCATCCTCGGGGGGCTCTGTGTCCATCTGCATTTGATCAGTCCCACTCAATCTAATCAAAAGCGTACATCCTTAATGCTGACATTTGTTTTTTGCGAACCAAAACATTTGTGGGGACAATAAGATTGTGGCCGCACAGGCTGAAAAAAGTAGGCAATACGGAAAGCTCCTTGCAGGGAAATTTGAGCATTTGGAGGGAAATATTACTCTTTCATTAAGAAATGCATTCCATTTTGGAGGGACATTTGGAATCGCTTGCCGGGAAAAAAACGTTTTTTCAGGCCATGGTGGGAATTCATTCCTAAAATTGGCATTTTTGGAATTAAACAATCTTTAAGATGCACCATTAGGCAACAAAACCACCCTGTTCTACAGGGCCGACCCCTTTTTTTTGAATTTGTAAACAATGTTTCGAAGAAAATGTGCCACAAACATTTGAACATTTTGGAAATTCACCAAAATATTGCCTGTAGAAAAGAGGGGTTTTTTTGTTGCCTTCCGCGATTGGGTCACACACTTTTAATAACAGAATGGAGAAAAAAATGCAAAATATGATCCCCCTACTTACCCTGTGGCTACCTCCCACATTTTAATGGTCTTGTCCCTAGAGCTGGACACTACAAAATCTCCAGATGGCATGAAGCTAATGGACGATACGTTGTGGTCGTGACCGTGCAACGTCTTCACACATTCGTAACTTGTAAAGTCCCATAGTTTTATAGTCATGTCCGCTGAACACGAAGCTGAAATGAGAACACACAAGATATGGTAGTTGTATGAGATACAGACTTCTAGTGACTTCTTTACTGACTTTGCACACATCCATAAGTTGTGAAGTCCCATAGTTCAACATGCTGAACATGAAGCTGAAAGGAGATTTGAAAGAGCCAATGATGCTTGTCAGAGTAAGTTCAGTGGTGAGTCTCCTTGCCAGTATGGGGTAGTGGTACAGTGGGAAACCAGGGGGGGGGGGGGGGGGGGGGGGGGGGGGTGGGGGAGACAGGGGTGGGGAAACAGCTGGGGGGACAAGTGGAAACAATTGGTGGGGATAACAGGGTGATGGGGAAAACAGATGTGGGAATGGATGACAACCTTGACATTTATTTTGAGTTTTGCATCCACTAATGTTAATAGAGAAGGTCTGCCGAAAGGGTACATTTTTAAAATTGCTCTATCTTTCAGTCAATTTGAAGGAATCATTTGATTGTAAAACAAATTTGAATTTTCCATACAATCACATCAAACCAAGGGGAAATTAAGGGAGACACAGGGAGGGAGTCCAATTTAAGTTTGATATTCCGAGCTGAAAAATAACTATCATAATCAAGTCAGAATTACCAACATAACATACATCATCGAATGGTGGGGCCTATCAATGGTTCTTCACTCGTCAGGAAATGATCAATTCCGTCCTCGAAAACGATGAGGTCGTTCTTAAACAACGAGGAAGAGGGAGTTATCCCCTATTTAGAGAGGCGAGACATTCAATAGTCATTAACAAGGTCACCCTGATACTATGTCCCCCCGCAGGCAGGCAATGAAAGCGGATACAGAGTGAAGAACGAGAACCCAATTGAATAAATTGACCGGTCCAATTTCTCGACAAACCATAAACAATTAGTTTTAATGGAGTGGATTGTAAACGCTTCAATCAATGGCAGTGATGTACAGCGTATCTACCAAGCATTATTGGATGTACACAAAACAGAGACTATTAGACGCCCAAATTGTTGACCAAATATATCGGCAATGATTGACCTTTACATTTAGTTATTGAAACTCATTATGTTTCTGGAATAAAGTATTTCACTCCTGAAGCAATATCAAGATTTCATTCATTCTTGATATTTAATCACACAGAATCGGAGATAAATAATGTCAACATTTGTACACATTCCAGACATTCCTTTGAGAACAAATTCAATACGGTTTGTTAAAATATTGCAAAGATTTGCAATCTGTTACACTGACCAGTAATTATATGATATACACCTAGCACAAAAAGTTCCTGATCAGGTGCTTAAATGTTAGATAATTTAAAATTAGTAATCGATATAAAAGAGAGAGAAGTGTCTTTAGATGATTTTGGTGCAATTTCGGCAATTTTGTTGACCACAAATTTTGAGCCAAAATGTATTTTTTTTTTTTTTGGTGTGCAAAATTTGTAAAAAATCAGCATTTTTGTAAAATTTGATACAAAAAATGGAGTCTCTGACTCATTTTCTTTCCCGAAATGTACACTTGTATATATAGATGAGGTGACCGTTGTTTACATCCAATGTTTATCAACAAACGCAACGGGCGATGGGACTGGGACTGTCGATACATGCTTGAGGGAAAAGCATATGACCACAACACTGTCCGCTATGCCGTATTGCCCTTTATAATGCTTTGGCGCGAGTTTTAAAAGCACAGGTCCTAAACAAAACATGATGCCGCGCAAACTGCCGGGCAAAGAACAATAGCAACTAGCCACGTTTTGCCCGGTGTGACATCACCTGTCACCCCATCTATACATCACATTAATAGTTTAAAAGTTACAACGCTTGATGAGAAATTGATCATTTAATGTGCATCTAAGATTTTTAAACTTTACTACAGGCGCACTTGGTTATGAACTTTTGTGTAAGGTGTATATCAATCACAACACGCACATAGTGTTTATAGGAATCCATTTAGGGGATTACCCTATTCAACTATGTATGGCGATTAAATCAACTGTGTGTGTCATACGCTGTGTTTACACAGAGCGAGGTCGATTCAAATTCATCACTCATCTAAATTGAATTTTCAATAATGAATATTTCCAATTTTTTATTAATCATTTTATATCGACATGCAGTCTGATCCACCGTTAAGTTCTCTATGCGATTTTATTTGTTATAGTTTTCCAATCCATTACAAAATTATAAAGCATATTGTATCACTTTATTTTTCCTGGAAGGTTTAAGGATGTTTTTCATTTCAGGATTGGATGCTTGATCCATAAAATGTCATGACAAAATCGGAACTGTTTAGTAAAACAATCATCAGATTAGCTAGGTTATATTGTCAGCCTGCTTAGATAATTGCCTAACTCACTTTTCAGCGAAATTGAGCTTTTTGCATAAATCATGACTTCATTCCATTATGGACATGCTGTAAAAATACCTAAGTCATTGACCAATTTAAAGTGTTGATAAATGCACAATTTCAATTCTGCCTAAGTCATCCTTGTGTGTAGAGGCAGATTGTAAAAATGTTTAAAATGGGTCATATTAACTCGTATTAGGCCTATAACAAGCCACATTTCACTTAAAGGTATATTCCCAGCCTAATTCTATCCAACAGTTACTGCTCCTGTTGGAATTCACCTGCACTATTCATGGTGCTATTCAACATATCGTCAGCCTGTTTCGATAATTGCCTTACTCACTTTTTATAATTTTGTCGTTTTCTAAAACTAGAAAAAATGAGCTAGGCAATTATCGAAGCAGGCTGACAATATTTTTTGTTTCAATATCAACAGGTATTTAAATATCAATTAAATTTGTGATAATTACATTTGAAAGAAACTCTGCTTAGTAAGAAATTGAAGGAAAATAATAAATCACCATTTTTTTTAAAAATACCCTACTATTTGGGTTCTTTATTCGTTAAAGTGAATGGGTTAAGGGTTCGGTGAGTAGTCTGTAAATATCCCTACCAAAACCTGTGACATTAGAGGAGGATGTCTTATGAATACTATATGGACATTTTCGCTCTACATTAATTTCCGCTCTCCAAGCAGCTACCGCGAAAATAAAAACATGTGAATATACTTATTTTGTGAATTTGTCTATGTAATGAGCTTTCAAATCGCGAATTTACAAACAAGCAAAATGGCTGAAAATCAGCAAAGCGCGAAAACGTAATCGCGCAAAAATTACCACTTTTACAGTAACTGAGCAAAGTAAAGTCTGCGAACATTATCAAAAGATATTGTGACATCCTCTACAAATAATATAAATTTGTTTATCTGCAGTATATGTAACTGGGAAAATGGGTCAAGAAACAGGGGAAATGGGTCAAGAAACAGGGAAAATGGGTCAAGAAACAGGGAAAATGGGTCAAGAAACAGGGAAAATGGGTCAAGAAACAGGGAAAATGGGTCAAGAAACAGGGAAAATGGGTCAAGAAACAGGGAAAATGTACACATTTGAATATTTCCACCTAAAAAATAGGCCATAGGGATAGCTGCACATTAAAGAAGATTTTAAGGATATCCCACAATGCATTGCGGGAGCACCAGCCAAATAAGGCTTTTTCACAAGATGCATTTGAGGAGCTCTTAAGTTTTTGAAATAAGAAAAAGGAACACTAAGAACTTATTTATTAATTGATGTAAACTAGAATTTAAGAGCTCCAATGATGAATGCACTGTGATGCCATGATTTTGTGCATGGGAACCAAGGCGAATTGGAGACCAGATTAAGGGCATTTTGCAAAAAACGCAATGCATTGTGGTGGTGTCTTTAAAATCTTATTTGGCTGCACTTTGAGCAATGAGACAGTTACATGTATGTGTCCCATCACGATCCAATGCACTAAAAACCACAACAGGACAAATTGAAAAGGTCACAATTGAATTCAATTGGCTAGCTCCGAGCAAAAAAAAGAAGCCGGTTGTTTACGCTTCGATTGGTTAAACGGCAATATGCTAGTGTTTTAATGGGTCAGTACTGGTTAACTGTCAAATATCGCACACTTCACTTTAATTTCAGGTCAGTTTGAGAGTGTCAAGGTAACAAGTGTTGCCCGCTGGACTTGTCCGGCTTCAAATTAACCATTTTGTAGGAACGTGGCAAGAATTTTGACGGACAGGTTGAATTTGCAAAATTTACAAGATGTTTTTATTTTAATTATAAAATCTGATGTAAAAATTACAAATATTTGTTCATGACAAACTTTTCCAGTAATTTTGATATTTATTTTCTTTTTTTGGAGGGGGGGGGGGGGGGGGGGGTAGGGGGGGGGGGGCTTGGCTTCCATTCTATCACCTATTTCAAAAGACAACTGGGGTTCAAATAAAATTGATCTAAAACCTGTTGATCCAAATATGTGTAATTTTTACATCATTTTACTGGGAAGGTGAATATCATGATCTAATAAAGTATCTGCCCCCCCCCCCCCCCCCCCCCAATGCTCAACCAAGTTGAAAAACCTGGTACAGTTAGTTTTCAAAATAGTTACTCTCTTTTGTCTCTTAACTTTTAACGCTTGAAGTTGAAGCCCAACTTACAATGTTTTGTTATTATATTGGCAACAAATATGAGAGTTTGGCAACACTAACACTCTAGTACTGTTACAGTGGGCAGTCAGAAAGATGTGTGACAAACCGCTTGAAATCTAATAGAGGGGAAAGTATAACCCTGTTAATGTGCAAAATACCATGACAACAATAACATACGGGATGACAGTAATGGCACGTAGTACGTACAATCTTGTATAATCCCGCTTCAAGGGCCATGGTGACATTGGCATGAAGAAGAAAAAATTGTAATTCATTTCAATTTCACAGTTCATATAATATTCTAGAATCTAGAATTTATTGGGTCAAATTTCAATTTTAATGATTGTATAATAAATACGAGAGTTTGGCAATCAGTTGTTACTCTAGTACCGTTATAGTGGTCAGTCAGAAAGATGTGTGATAATAAGCTTGAAATCTAATAGAGGGGGAAGTATAACCTTGTTAATGTGCAAAATACCATGACAACAATAACATACGGGATGACAGTAAAGGCACGTAGTAATACAATCTTGTATAATCCCGTTTCAAGGGCCATGGTGACTGTGGCATGAAAAAAAATTGTAATTCATTTCAATTTCACAGTTCATATATTCTAGAATCTAGAGAGTTTACATCACTTCGGTCAAATTTTGATTTTAATGATTGTATAATATTTACTGCATAATAAACTGCACATTTTGACTGTATAAAATTTACAATTAAATGTTTGCAGTCTACTTTTTAAACTTACGCAATTATGGATTTATTTCTTTGATTATTTTGTGGTTCCTTTGTGGGTAGAGCTATCAGTTATGAAAATGTAAATTTACATATTTTAATTTTTCATCTCTTTATCAATGCACAAAAAAGCACAAAAAAGCACGGAAAAGATTGTCGGGTGAAAATGTCTCCCTTTTCCCATAGATCTGTGTATAAGGAGGCAACTAAGACTTCTTAAAAATCTCTCAAATTATCATTGCATTGTGAATTATTCCTTTCAAGTTGGAAAAAAACCCAAAACAATTCTAGAGTGGTTGAACAAATTGTTTGGAAATGTGTACAGTCAACTAGCCTTAATACACGTATGTATGTAGTGCATTAGGCTTCGGCTGAAAAGGCTGACATTTCGGCAGTGACTGACATTTCGGCATTAACAAACCCTGTTCCATGGGCCAACGGCGACAGACTCATTTCTTTTTGGAATTTTCATTAAAAAAAAGGAAAGAAAAAAGAATTGTTGAATATTTGTGAAATCTTTCTTATTTTTTTTAAATTTAAAAAATAAATTGTCATTTTTTGTGAAATTCTTTGAAAAAAATGTCATCTTTTGAAAATTATACATTACATTGATTAACAAACTAAAAAGAAACATAAATTAGTATTCATTAATATTCTAGAGTAAACCGATATCACCGCATTTGGTTTCAATTTCGCCGATAATTAATTATATGAAGTGATATGGTGAACATTCAACATGTTTTGTAGCGTGACACACCTCGAGGGAGATATATCTTTACGTAACTCGTCCCACGTCACCTACTAGAGCGATAACGATAACATATGGATAAACATCAACTCGTTGTTCTGTTATAGTGTTACAAGACCGGGATATATGTTACTATGTGAAGCAATATGGTTTTAAAGCCAAAAAAAAAAGGTTATGTTGTCCTCCACAGCTTTCAGAGAGGAGGGGCTGGCGGGCGGATTTTTTTTTTAATTTTTAATTTTTTTACCAGCGGAAGTTCAAAATTCAGCCAACAAGAAGTTGAAATCGCACATATATGTTAATAACACTTAATATAATATTCAATAACATTTAAACTGTTTTAAAAAAATCTGAAAAAAAAATCTGAAAAAAAATCTGATTTTTTAAAAAAAAATAGAAAAAATAAATAAATCTCGGAGTGGCCCTAAATCCAAGGACAACATAACATATTTTTTTTGGCCTAATGTGATGCCTCAATTCTGCTCACCATTAAATGTGGACCTTTATATTTACATTTGATCTTTAATTTTGATTTTCACCTTTCAATTTTGACCTTAGCTTTTGATTTTCACCATTAAATTTTGATCTTTGCATTTGATTTTCACTATTAAATTTTGACCTTTCCATTTGATTTTCACCATTAAAGCAATATTATGTGATCTTTCTAAATTTTTTACACATAATGAAGTTTGACTATAAGGAAAGACTTTCCTGAACTCATAAATCTATTTTGACTGTTTTTTCCCAGAAAAAAACCTGTCCTGGTACCAGGACAACATATTTTAAAATCTGATTTTGATGTAATAAGGAAACATATTGATTACAAGATATTTTAGTTTCATGGTTATAAATGTAATTTGACTCAAAAAATAGCATTTCTAGGAATAAATCACAGGGTGTCTCATGAAAAAGATCACGTAATATGCCTTTAAATGTTGACATTTACTTTTGATTTTCAACTTTTGATTTTGACCAAGATTGCATTTTTTCTCAAAACATATTGTTGTCCTGGCGCTTACTCTAACATTGACTCAATATTCATTCTTTCAAGTATTTTTTCATTCTTAAGATAATAATAATAATAATAATACTGAACATTTATTATGCGCGCAAATCTGCCGAAGCACTCATGGCGCAGTGAACAATTAAACAAGAGAAACAATGAAACCAGAGCAGAGAACATTATACATATACAAATAATGCATAAAAAAGCAACAATTATACAATGCAATAAATCACAAAATTAATTGAAACAGCTTAATTATACGCAATATACATCAGATGAGTTTTGAGGCCAGTTTTGAATGATGAGAGAGATGAACAGGCACGGATATGATTAGGAAGTGAATTCCAGAGCCTAGGCGCAGCAATAGTAAAGGCTCTGTCCCCCCATGACCGATACGACTTTTCCATAACCAGAAGATTTTTTGATGTGGAACGCAAGCCAGACCGAGACGGTTTATACAATGCAAGAAGTTCAGTGATGTAGGCTGGAGCAAGTTCATTTATGGCACGATAAGTGAGTATGAGAAGCTTATATTGCACTCTCAGATGAACTGGTAGCCAGTGCAAATCAAACAAGATTGGGGTTATGTGAGAAGATGGTTTTGTGCGTGTGATGAGGCGTGCAGCCGTGTTTTGAATTACTTGTAAACGATGAATCTGATCTTTAGGAAGTCCGTGAAGGAGAGAATTGCCGATGTCTAATCTGGAAGTGATGAAGGCGTGAACCAGTTGTTCTGTTGTCTTTGAGTCCAGAAATTTCCGAATTTTGCCCAGGCTTCTTAATTGAAAAGAAGCTGATTTGACAATGGAAGATATGTGCGAAGTTAGAGTCATTGATGCATCCATAATGAAGCCAAGATTGCGAACTTGTTTCACTGGAGCAATGGTTGAGCTGCCTATATTAATGTGAATGTCAGAAAGCTTGTCTAACATGTGTTTGGAGCCAAATAAGATGAATTCAGTCTTGCTATCGTTGAGTTTGAGAGAATTATTTTTCATACACATTTTATGCAATGAAAGCGTTCCAAGATGTAAAAATAACATATTTTTCACTATCACTGCTGTTGTATGGGCATTTTGATGTCATAGACATTTCGCGAATTGTTTTTTTTACGGGCGACTTTCTGGATGCACTGCATGAATAATGAAAACAATATTTGTGCATGTTATAATTTTTGCGGACAAATATTGTGCACGAAAAGCACGAAAATAAAACCAACACGAAAATTTCAGCTTTTACAGTATTCTGAAATATATTTTTGATGGTAAATATGCATCAGTAAATATTACTATACTATTGATTGATATAAAACCTGTGTATCCCTTTGTTTTTCTACATAAAAATTTTTCAGAAAATTAATATCTATTTTTGACACAAAAGTTGCGCATTACATTTAGAGGATGGAATGGAATAATATGAGACAGAAACAACGAGAAGAGCGTGCACAGTTTCCCTGGAGTATGCAACCATAACATTTTATACAATGAAGCGAGCGCATACTGGTTGTATTAAGCACTTGGGTGCACGCTACGCAGGAACGCTCCCCAATGCAACACAGGGATGAATTACACTGAACTCATGAGATGCTCGCTTAGCCGTTGGCTACACGTATGGAATGCTGGGACCTCTTGTCTAGACTAGAATTTTGATGAGAAGTAAAACGACTGGTCTGTATAACATTAGAATTCAATTCACTGGAAAACTTGGTCAAATGTAAAATTTGATGAGAAGTAAATTACTGGTCTGTATAACATTAGAATTCAATTCACTGGAAAACTTGGTCAAATGTAAAATTGTCAAGCAGTGCCAGTGTCTTAGACTCCCATTTCACTGGAAAACACGATTAAGTGTAGAAATGTAATAAGCAGTGCTTAAACAGATTAATAATTCACAGAGAAATTATTTTTCACAATTTTAATTACAGAGTGTAATCCAATAAAATCAATTGATGATTGGCTCGCAAGTTTACTAAAGAATGAATGATTATTAACGGACAACTTCAATGGGGAAATCACTTCCTTCTAAATGCGAGTACCCAAAGAGTATGTTTCTGCACGATTTTCAGACTGACCCATCCCAAACCATGTCCGATAACAGCCCCGATGACTATGAGAGGCAACTAAGTGCCAAAGCATGCATTATTCAAACCGTTCATACTGTAAAAGTGGTAATTTTTGCACGATTAATTGTTCACTCTTTGCAGATTTTCAACTGTTTAGCCTGTTTTTAAATTCACAATTTTGTAGCTTCATCCCATAGACCTATATGCAAAAGAAATATATTTGCGTGTTATAATTTTCACGGTAGCTAGCTCGAGCGCGAAAAGAGCGAACATATGTAGCATGAAAATTTCCACTTTACAGTATCTCCGAAGCAGGCAGAGTGCTAGCATGGATTCTTGTTCCATTTTGGAAGATTACATTTATAAGCTTAAAATTTGAAATGTATCATCAACACACTTGAGTACTAATCCAATGATGACAAGTATTTGAGCCATTCTCTACACTACCAGCATCAATGCAATACCAGGGGCGGGGAGGCGCACTCACATTACTGGCCATATAGGTAACTGCGATGGTGTAGACCCCATTTTTATGCCTCTTGGCAGTTCTTTAAGCCCCCCCTCCTGTTTGCAATTCACCATTACCCCTACCCATTTCAACCAAATAAATGTGTGACAATCTTCAATCCAATTTCATGCTGTGTACAAATTAAATTCCCCATGACCTCAATTTTGTCATTCAGTTCCCGAAGTTCTTGGTTATGCATGTTACACATCATACCAAAATAAATGTAGAGTTACCCCCTCCCCAGGTAGGATACCCACTCCATTATTATTATAGCACACCTGTTCGTTAAATTTGATATGGTAATATATTGCCAAGAAATAGGACACACGGTTCAATACACTTAATAATTTAACAATATTACGCTGACAAGGTTGTGTGAGTCATTCTCTTTACTCAATTACACACACACCCCAAAATCAATAATATCATCTTCACTACTTCAGTACTATTTGATCAAATATTACATCTGGAAGATTTTTGAAGTGATATGATACTATTTAATATGGTGGATCAATCAATGTCACTGATTATAGTAAAGATGATTGAAGGGGATTTTTGAGTCCTACCACTCCTCCCTGCACAATTTAACAGATCTACAAATCAATATTGAATATTTATTTATTTATTTATTTATTTATTCGGAAAACACTTTCAAAACAGCGGCACCCACCCGAAGGTGGTGCATCCAAAAGAATAAGAGTAAAATACACAAAAATACAAGGTACAATATTAAATATGATATAGACAAAAGAGAGAAGTAATTACAAAATAACTACTTGCAATGTTCCCTTTGAGCATACAATTGAACCATACCATTCCTGATCACTACAAAACATGTACAGTATTAGGTACTGGTAGCGCTCGCTTCCCCAGTCGTGGGGGTGGCGCGGTCATGCGGGTGCATGCGGGTTATCGTATGGCAATGAAAATCTAGACTCTGTGGCACGATCAAGTTAGGGCCAGACTTCTACACCGGCGACCCAGGTGCACAGCCTCATTTTTTACCTTACAATTTGAGCCATTTTTCTCCCCTGATAGTTTTTATATTTTAAAAAACACACCCAGGGAATTTAGGTTAAAGAAACAAATTTAAATGTTGTAAATAGTGCCATTATTAAAAGTTGACATACGGTTCAATCAGTGTCCGAATTAGAAAATAAAAGTTACCTGCACAACAGCAATATTTTCTAGAAAAATGGATTTTTTTCCCCCTTAAAAATGGCTGAATATCACAATTTTACATGCACACAGGCAAATGTTTACATGCACAGAGCCAAAGTTACATGCATTTGTGCATGTAAAACCCCTCTATTTCGAACACTGGGTTCAATCCACACACTTTAAATTCTAAATTATCATATATAATTATAATAATGGCTTGAGTCACTGCCCACGCTTAATTACACACTCAAAAATCTATAATAATTGCAATTTCAGGAATGGGATTGAGCTTTTGGGGGAAAAGTACTGAATGGTGAGGTCTTGAGGGCATTGCCCTCTAATGCGCCAGGTCTCTGAATCTGAAGAATTTTCATACAAACAGCAAATAAATAAAAACAAATAATTCAAATAAATTTAAATATATATAAAAGAGTGAATAGAGCAAATAAATTAAAACAAATAATTCAAATAAATTTAAATATATGAAAGAGTGAATAGATAAATTTCTAAATCAATAAATAAACAATTTATACATTAATAAAATAAATAAATAAATAAATAAACAAATAGATTAATAAAAATAAACAAATAAATGATAAACAAATAAAAGTAAATAATTGTAAATAAAATTTTAAAATACCATCTTTATCCGTAGAAAATAAAACAAGCAATGTTCAGAATCTGAAAACCAGCCAAATTCTGAATGCAATTCCCCATAAATCTTAGTACTAAAAATAATCTTACCTAGAACCTTCCCTGTATGATCAAATGTTACATCTTGTACGGCATCTGTGTGACCCTTTAGTGACCTTTCATAATCTCCAGTTTCATAGTCCCAAACCTGGTGGTGGTGGAAAAAGTAACATTATAGCGATGTTAATTAAGCAAATTGGTTTTGTTCTTAGAAAGTATTTTACTTGGAATAATGCCAATTAAAATGTTTCATTGCACACTACATGAATCCGGGATGCAAGTGGGTGATTGATCAATTTCCTGACATTTTTATGTGAGCTTGGCCAGACGGCATCAAGCTTTTACCAGAGCTTGTCTGGAGAATAGGCTACTGGGTATCACTCCCCTCCCCCAAAAAAACCCCCAACAACTCATGTTTGACTCTTTTTATTTTACGCTGAAATATATCATTTTTTTCTTCATTTCCTTCTTCAAAAAATCCTGATTTTTTTCTTCTTCATGGCCAAATATCCGGAATTCTGGATTATTTCCGGAATTCTCGCATCCCTGATGAATTACTAGATTTTCAAAAGGAATTTTGATTGGGGGAATCATTTGACTAAATTCCTGAAGTTCACAAGAATTCATTAATAATCACTTTTTGAGAATCCAAACACAGATTTGTGCCAAATTCAAGCCATGTTGGTTGGTGTTAATACTGTTATTATAAAAATCCCACAAAAGTATCAAACCTCATGGTTCTTGCTAGAAAAAATGATCAAAATTCAACAAACATGGCAATTTTGGGCACATTCATCGCTAGTTTTTTTACAGAGCGATACACCTTTAGAGACATGATTACACCTTTTAATTGTTGACATATCGTCGCTGTTTTATCGAAACCTTGCATCTCAATCCGGCCTTTCAGCATGAATAAAATGATACTTTCTACGTATAACCTTTGGAGTGTCTGCTTTAACCATGTTCAAGGGCCAAAAATACATCTGTCAAAACCATGGAAGCGCTCTTACCCCTTGAACATGTCTAAAACAATCCTTCCTATGTAACCATTGGGCAGTTTGACTTTATGCATGCCGAGGGGCCAGAAAGACTATTAGTACTCGACTAATTGTTGTATCTATTCTTACACACACACATGTTATAACCAGGTAACTCCCAACCACACGCTTTTGTTAAAATTTGGCAATTTTGTACCCAACGATTTCTAAAGCGTATAGGTTGCACACTATGAACATGGGGGCCAGGTCTCAAATCAATCGAAGGCATCAAAGGCAATTGCCTTCGATACCCCACCTAGTTGCCTAGATGCCCTCCATTTCTGGCTATTTTCACTCCATTCAAAAAATTGCCTTGGTGCCCCTTTCAAATTGCCTTAAATTGCTTGCCCTTTTCATTTCTTTTCATTTCTTAATTTGAGGCCGGCATGGGGCAGTTTTACTTTAACATGCTGAGGGCTCAGAAAGACCGTACCCACCTTAATTGTTGCATCTTCTGAAGATGATACTACTACACTATATACGGGGTGTATAACCACCCTAGTAATGGGACTACGGTGCCCCTGTAGACCGTATTTCTCCGGCGGCCTCGGTATCCATTCTGCCGGTGAGCGTTTGTCTCGCGTCGGACCACCGCTGTGAAATTCTCTCTCTGCCTCGTTCAGTTTGCACTCGAGGTCCATGACCTTTTTCTGTAATCTGATGACCGAAGTCCATTTCTTTTCTAAAAGACCGTTATATTTCTTTTCTACATCTCCCGACTGTAAGGCAAAGAAGAAAATATCATAGCTTAGGATTCAAGTGTGATCTCGTGTTTTTAGCTCATCTACCATCACATTGTTATTTATGCTCTTGCCCAATTGGATTTTTTTAAATGGGGAACATGGTCAATTGCATGCATATATTCCTCATTGGAATTTCCTCTTAAATAAGGTGCACATTCTGTGATCCGTACATGTAGGACCTGTAGGCCTTCTCAACTAGTTTTCATGAAGTGCCACTTTTCATTTCATAGTACTGCTGGAAACACCATTGTCAATGAGAGCGGAGCTTAAAGCGAGTATTGGGTGGGATCTGGGGAGCCTCACCCCTGTACAATTTTGGATTTTAATAGAACAGACAGGCTACTTTTATGTGCGAGAATAAAAAACTACAAAGAAGTCAGCCATGTGTTGTTTTGAAGATGCACAATATTTATTATAAAATATCCGACGTTTCGGATCAAGTCTCGACCGAAACGTCGGATATTTTATAATATTGTGCACGATCTCTAAAACAACACTTGACTGTTTTGTAGTTTTTAATTATTCTCACCTATACAATGAGATGCAACGTAGCACCTTTTTTATTAATCATACTTTTATATGCAATGTCTGTTTTCTTGAATTTTCTCCATTTCGCCTCAACGGCACAAAAAAGTCATAGGAGCGCCACATTTAGTGCATGCCCTGCCAGTTGAGATGACCCGATGTAGGACCATGCGAATTGAAAGGTCAATCACAATCGATACCTGTACAGTTTTTCCTTTTAAATGAACTCAAAACTCACACTGGTGAACTTTCTTTCAATTGGAAGCACATCAAGCCACAAACAATGTATGGGTGTTTTTTTCATATCGTTAGAGATTAATCTATAATCGGTTTCAATGAACTACATAACTCTGTAACAGGGAAATGTGGTGCGATAAATTGTTTGACACTTCCTTTTATGTATGTAACAATAACATGTTTTTCTTTTGTAACATCAGTGCATAATGAAAAGCGAATTATACCAGGATTATACATGGACATGAATATGGCTTTATACTGGGACAAAGCAATTATGAAGAATTAACATCATTGACGTTTGATGAACCGATTGACATTCATTGAATAGAAATTTAAAAACACTTAAGCATCAAATTTTTCTCAAAATAGTTTGCTTCACACACAATGTACCTTTCAAATTATTTCAAAATCACAATTCCAAACTCAACATTCTTTTATTTGGACAACAACTTCTCACCAACACCAAAAGGCATAAAAAACCTCAAAATTCCAATTTCAGCATTTTTAATTCGGACAACTTGTCAACTGCCAATGTCACCAAAGGCATCAAAACAACCAAATAGAGTGCTCACAATATGCAATTCTATTTTTTTGGATAATTTATTAACACTTTCCATGCGGCTATTGGTTATGCCACAAGCGGATTTTTCAGAAACCTTTCTCAATTTTTTAAGTCTTATCTCAAAACAAGCTGAACCAATGGTAGGCATGTTTGTACATATTTCAATGCATTTTCCATGGCGATTCCAAATATTGTTGACATTTTTAAAACATTTTGTGCAATTTTGGAACCGTTGTCTGCAGAGACGGCAACAGTACAAACAGTGAAGTGAAACAGAATATATACTCCTACAGTGTTTGTTATCATTATACCATGAGCTGGGCTAATTAATAATGCGCAACCAGCCGACCGGCAAGTGGAAGTAGGAAATATAAAACTCTCTGACTGTCGTCGTTGGGATGGGAATTCTATTTACGGATGAGTCATATCAATGACACCAACCGCTGGATTCCAGTCCGCTGCACAATAATAAACCTCATTTCGAGGGTTTAGTGCAACAAAGTCCTATCTGCAATGGCTACCATTTGTTAGATTGTGTTTTTTGGCATCTTTAAGCACCCTGATATATCATGATTAACATTTTTGTATGAACTTGCTTTGTGATTTTTGTACAGCGGGACTGTAATTTTTAATCATTTCTCATGTTTTTAATATTGTGTATAATGTGTATAATGTGTAGCTTAAGACCATTTGATTTTATCATGTTAATCATAGTTGACTGCAGTGACCAAATCTTTTGTTGTTTCGCTCTTATGTTTTTGGTTCATCTGCAGTCAGCTATGATGTTTTTGTAAAGCGCCTAGAGAATTTATCTGTTGTTAGGCGCTCAAAAATGTCTTTATTATTATTATTATTTATGTGGCAGCTATTGTAGATATTGCCTTTTCACAAAACTGAGATGTAAGTGAAAATATATCCTATCTGCTATAGCTGCCATGTGTTACTTTTAGTTTATATCAATGGGTCTGCTATTAGCTACCACATATGATAACATCTGGCAGCTATTGCAGATAGACCCTTGTTGCAATAAACCTTATTTGTAGGTGTGTGTGTGTGTGGGTCTTGTCATTACCAGGTGTTAATTCTCCAGAATTATTGTCGAATTACGGCGTGATCAAATACGCTGCAGATTAACTCGGATCAGTTTGGTACTGGTAGAGTGCGGTGATGGTGAAATGGGTTATGTTATAAATTAAAACAATGTTCTTCATGTAATAAGGCCTAATAAAAAAATGTTTGTTTCCAGTAACATGCTGACAAAAAAGAGGGTCGGTCGGTCAGGAATTTTTTTAATTTTACAAAAAAATAATATTTTAGGTTCACCATGTAAATTAATTGCAAAGCTTCTGAATTTTGACAACATCGCAATCTGAATGCCAACTTTCGAGGCAAATTTCATGAAAACGTGCAACTTTTTGGGAAATGTGGAACAAGATTTGGATGGTCCGCACAGGGGGGAGTCTAAGGGTGGGTGCGCCCCCTCAGAGTTTTGAAGATTTTTGAAAAATCAACCCACGAATGACGCCACCATTTGGTGCACAATTTTCACATGAAATTGCCACTCCACCCCCGCACAATTTTGTTTTTTAGTGTTTCTAGTTAATCATATTCAAATCCACACGTACATTTTTAGTACGAGTCAATGTAGCATACTTGAAGGAGCTAAATTTAACATATCTTATTTTAGATTTACACAACATACGTAATGCACAAATCTTGAACAAAGATAATTACCTTGAAATTGTATAATAAATCTAGAATATTAAATCATTATTTTGGGTTTGTAGAGAAACCCATTTAAGTTTGCTATAGCGGTGTGGTCTCGCATGACCTCGTGGTCGAGATTCGCTCAGCGTTTTACACAGTTTAAATCATGCAAATTCACGCCCAGAGTGTACATAGGTTTACATTGGAGGAAGGGAATTCCCCGAACATCACACGTGCGGTAAAGATCTCACGATTCTTTGTTGAAACCCGATCCAATCTCTTCTGTGTACTAGGGGATAGGGGATAATCCACAGCAGCTGCAGTGGAGCAACGTAAAACTGGGGATTTAATTTATTTTATTTATATTCGTACGGACGAACGGAAAGTAAAGTTCGGAATTGTTGCAGAATTCATGGAAATGGGTACATTCAAATTGGACCTTCGGCAAAATGGGAATGTAAAACTAAATGGGAATGTAAATTTTTTATTCTCTCAATACATTTCCGTAAATCTGGACTGAAAAAATACGAACGGTAGGTAGAAATTAAATTTTATTTTTTCAAAATGTTGATAAAATGTTTATGGTCGGCAGGTTTTAAGAGGGTCGGTCGGGTTACCGGAAACAACAATTTATTTTTATTAGGCCTAAGCAGACTGCCTTTGAAGATGGGTTTGTTGAGTCTGAACTTACTTCCAAGTTCAATAAAGAACAAAATCAGTTTTGAATTGATATGATGGACAAGTCTTTATAGGCTTGATCTTTCTTTCTTATTGATTGATTAATTAGATCAATATTTATTTATTTATTTATTTATTTATTGATCTTATTTTTGTTTAATTGTTCAAAACAGTCTGAAAAATCACACTAACACACAATGGTACTCAAATCCAATCTTTGACAAATCAAATGTTAATAACATCCCCATCGAGTCTGTTTGCTCGCTTGTGCCGTGCTTTGGAACCAGCCCTCAAATTAACCGAAGGCACCGAAGGCAATTGCCGTCGGTGCCCCACCTAGTTGCCTCGATGCCCTCAACTTCTGGCTGTTTTTACTCCATTGAAAAGTACATAATTGCCTTGGTTGAAGTTGGTGCCCCTTTCAAATTGCCTGAAATTGCCTTGCCCTTTCCATTTCTTAATTTGAGGGCTGTTTGGAACATCATATCTGGCAACAAGCCCATATTGCATTCTGACATTATACAGTACATTTTATTTGTCCACTTTCAAAAGCAGGTTTTCTACATTACTAATGTAACATGTCTGACATCTCCCATTACCCTTACCCTACACGACCATACAAAAATCATACAACCAGAAACTATCTCCACGCGCGTGATGCTGCATTGACTTGATTACGTCACCTACAGCAGGCATATGTGGGCAGGAAGTTGCTGCCCACATATGCGCTGGGAGCTTACCTCAGCCACGCCGGCAAACCCTTATTCCCATTTAAGAATTTTCCCAAAGAAATTAACATCAAGGCCTATAATTCTGATATTGTATAATCTATTTACCCTCTTTTAACAACAGGTATTGCTACATTACATAGCCTGTCCCACTCACTCACCAGAAAGACAGCCACACCGGAAAACCTTTTCACATTTCAAATTCATCATTACATGCTACTAACCGGCTGTGTCTGTCATCATGGTTCTTAGAAATTAACATTAAGACATATTCTGATATTGTATATTAAAATCTATTTGCCCTCTTTCAACAACAGGTATCGCTAAATACTGACCAGAAAGACAGCTAGCCACACCGGCAAACCTTTTCCCATTTCAAATTCATATTACATCCACATGCTACTAACCGGCTGTGCCTGTCATCATGTTTCTTACAAATTAACATTAAGACATATTCTGATATTGTATTAAAATCTATTGCCCTCTTTCAACAACAGGTATCGCTAAATCATGTAGCCTGTCCCACTCACTGACCAGAAAGACAGCCATGCCGGCAAACCATTTTCCCATTTCAGAATTCATCATTACATCCACATGCTACTAACCGGCTGTGTCTGTCTTGTCATCATGTTTCTTACAAATTAACATTAAGACATATTCTGATATTGTATTAAAATCTATTGCCCTCTTTCAACAACAGGTATCGCTAAATCACGTAGCCTGTCCCACTCACTGACCAGAAAGACAGTTAGCTACACCGGCAAACCCTTTTCCCATTTCAGAATTCATCATTACATCCACATGCTACTAACCGGCTGTGTCTGTCTTGTCATCATGTTTCTTACAAATTAACATTAAGACATATTCTGATATTGTATTAAAATCTATTGCCCTCTTTCAACAACAGGTATCGCTAAATCATGTAGCCTGTCCCACTCACTGACCAGAAAGACAGTTAGCTACACCGGCAAAGCCTTTTCCCATTTCAAATTCAGATTACATCCACATGACTACCGGCTGTGTCCGTCTTGTCATCATGTTTCTTACAAATTAACATTAAGACATATTCTGATATTGTATTAAATCTATTGCCCTCTTTCAACAACAGGTATCGCTAAATCACGTAGCCTGTCCCACTCACTGACCAGAAAGACAGCCATGCTGGCAAACCCTTTTCCCATTTCAGAATTCATCATTACATCCAGTCATCCACATGCTACTAACCGGCTGCCTGTCTTGTCATCATGTTTCTTAGAAATTAACATTAAGACGTCACTACCACACAGCACTTTACTAGACACGGTCGGGCAAGAAAATGCATTAACAACACGTAGTCGTACAATATACCTGTCTCGCTTTCTTTCTCTCTCTTCTCTAGTTAACATTTTGTGTCGCAATTTTAAAGGGATTCTTGAAAACACTTCAGATATTTTGATTCAGTATTTTTTACAAGATTCGGTTGGAGAAAAAAAAACACGCATTAACAACACGTAGTCGCAAAGGGCTCATCTCGCTTTCTTTCTCTCTTCTCTAGATAACATTTTGTGTCACAAACTTTAAAGGGATTCTTGAAAACACTTCTGATATTTGGATTTAGTATTTTTTAAAAGATATGGCTGGAGAAAAAAATGCATTAACAACATGTACAAGTACAAGATACTTGTCTAAGTTGTCTTGCTTTCTTTCTCTATATCCTCTAGATAACATTTTGTGTCACAAACTTTAAAGGGATTCTTGAAAACACTTCAGATACTGTAAATCACTATAATTTCGCGTTTACTTGATTTCGCAAATTTAAAATGACTGCTATTTTAGCGGGCATTTAATTTCGCAAAGTTGGAAATTTTAATGTTACTTTTAATGCAAAATTGTCAGTTTCACATAGTATTTAATTTGCAAATCCACATCTCTCGCGAAATTTAAATCCCTCACAAAATTTAGTGGTTTTACAGTTGTTGGATTCAGTCTTTTTTATACAAGATTCGGTAGTAGAAAAAACCTGCATTAAACAACACATAGTCGTACATTTTTAGGGTTGGTCTCTCTTTCTTTTTCTGTCTCGATATCATTTATGCAGCAATCTTATTCAAAGTGATTCTGGAAATATTTTCTGACACTTGGATTCAGGAGTATCGGTTAGAGATGATTTTGATAAAATGTAAAAAGTTAGATTTTTTTAGTCATTTTATTCAGTTTGAATAAAACTTTATTTATTTATTAATTTTTTGAAATAAATAAAACAATCCTTTGTTTTCAATACGTACCATTTCTGCCTCCTTGTGAAATTCTGCCAGAGCATTTTCATAGCCATTTGACCGCAAATAATCTGCTATAGCTTTATTCCTGCAGCAAATAATAAAGGAAATATGGAAATTTAACAATTAAGTTAATTTTGTAGAATTTCCTTATAAAAAACAACAATTGTACAAAAAACACCATGTTACACAGATTTAAGAAAACCTTAGCATTGTTTTTCCCCAAGCTCATCACAGTATGTTATAGTGCATGGACTTTTATGTAGTCACAAATAATTCAAAATTGTTAGCATTATTATTAGGTGTGACCCATTTTCAAACTTCTGGTTGATGATAGGGCCTAACAAAAATAAATGTTTGTTTCCGGTAACACTCGACAAAAAAGAGGGTCGGTCGGTCGGGAAAAAAATTTATTTTACAAAAAAATATTATTTTAGATTCACCATGTAAATTAATTGCAAAGCTTCCGAATTTTGACCGTCATCGTAATCTGAACGCCCGGTCTGAACAGTGAACGCCAACTTTCGAGGCAAATTTCATTCATTATTTTATTATAATTCATTAAATGTAAATACACTGCGTTTTCTCATTAAAAATAAATGTTTTTCCTTCGATCGTACTTTGCTAAACTTGGGGAATTACTTTATCGATGTAAACAAGCATTAACCTTTTAGCAATCTGCTTTGAACAACGTGATAATACGCTTTACCTCTCAACACATGCGCGAGAGACTTTTGCATGCCCGAACTGAGGTTAATAATATGATATTTATTTTCTGTTCCACACGTTTCCCAGTGTGTTATTTTTACCATGTTACGCTACGTCATTCCATGTGGTTGGTTGGTTTGTTGGTGGTACCAAAACAAGAAGTAATTATTGCGATAACCACAAATACTGCGCTGTTGTTGATGAATGGAAATAAACTTTTAGGCGTACGGACGAACGGAAAGTAAACTTCAGAATTGTTGCAGAATTCATGGAAATGGGTACATTCAAATTGGACCTTCGGCAAAATGGGAATGTAAAACTAATGCAGGGATCAATGTGCAGCTTGAACCTACCCTCCTCAAGCATTCACCTGTATTCACCCTTCTTCCTGATAGATTAGGTCAAGATTAGGTCTATCCTGTAATTTGTAGGGTGAAGATTCACCTTAGTGCACCATGTTCGTTCAATAGTAATATGTGGGAGAAGTTGAAATATAGGTGAAGATTCACCATAGATTCACCTGTCCAATGTATAAGTTAGTTCAAGATTCACCTCTCCAAAAATATTACTAGGCAAAGATCAGGCGTCTTATCTTTGACTAACCTTGAGGAGGGTAGGTTCAAGATGCACATTGATCCCTGCATAAATGGGAATGTAAAATTTTTATTCTCTCAATACATTTCCGTAAATATGGACTGAAAAAATACGAACGGTAGGTAGAAAATAATTTTTTCTTCTTCTTCAAAATGTTGATAAAATGTTTACGGTCGGCAGGTTTTAAGAGGGTCGGTCGGGTTACCGGAAACAACAATTTATTTTTGTTAGGCCTAGCTCACTACTTTTTCACCCATCATCTAAAAGCATCAGGGATACTGAAAAATATCCAGGGCTGGAACTTTAAGATTTTTCCAACCAGCCAATCGGGCAGCACACACAAATATCTGCCCAACAGATTTCCCACCAAGTTTGACAAATGTTACCTGCCAGTTCGGCGGTACTTTTGTCTCTTCGCCCGCCCAACGTAAAAGTAACCCGCTATGGCAGGTTGTCGGGTGCTATTTCCAGGCCTGAAAATATCATCTGAAATCGCAATTTTGATGGGAAAAAGAGAGTTTAATTGGGTCACAACATACACTCACTCACCCTATACAAATACCTTTCACTTATGATTTTCACCCTTAAAATATTTGCTAGTGAAAAAAGTTATAAATTGCATAGTTTTGTTACCTAAAACACTATTGTGATCAGGTATAGCCCAAATTCTGGGCATCATTTTGTTTTTCCAACCTCCAGATTTTAACCCAGTGAAATCACTGTACAGTGTACATGTATGTATATCTTGTGAAATGTAATGTACATTTGTAGCACAAACAATTATATGTTTACTGTACAGTGTACATGCAAGAGCAATGTTTGTATACATTGCTCTCTAAGGGACGCACCATTAGATACTCAGGGGGGGGGCATGGAAGTTTTAAAAAAAAAAAACTTTGCCCACTTTCCAGGAAGAAAAAAAACTTTGCCCACCAACCAGGAAAAAAAAAAAAAGATGACCCACTGCAGAGTAAAAAAAAAAAAATTATGACACACCCAACTGAATGTACAAAAAAACAGTTAAAACCTAAAAAAAAAAACTTCTCCGCCTTTGGCGGAAAAAAAAAAAAATTTGCCGCCGAAGGCGGCAAAAAAAAAAAAAGGTCGCCTACTTCGGTGACGAAAAAAAAAAAATCCGCCCGACCCCAACTTCCATGCCCCCCCCTGAAAATCAAATGGTGCGTCCCTAAGCATTATTCAATCACATACCCCTCCAATGTAATCAATGTTGTGTACAGGATTCCAAGCATGTCAATAATGAGAAAGCCTCTTGAGTCTTACCAAAGGAATCCATTCCATTATAACAAATAAAAAGGTTTTCTAAAATGAGTGTACTGTATGTACAGGGTGAGTCAAAAAGACTGTAATAGTGGAAAGAAGCCATTTTGTTTTCAAAACCAAAATGATTTTTAATTTTTTTTAAATGTTGCAAGAATGATGTATTTAATCCTAACTTTGTGTGACCCTCTTTGCTGCACAACCAAATTTACCTGTTTGTCCACGAGCACAGGGATTTTCATTTGAAATGGCACACATTGCATTTTCATATTTGAATATCCCGCCAACAAAAAAATGGAAAATGTCAGTTTATTATTAAAATTTAGAACATTATACGCTTTCATAGCATGGGTATGATTATAATTGATTATGCTAACTTAGGATGCATCAAATTCCAATAACATCACAAATGAACTAAAGTTTCCAAATTTGAATGAGAGACACATTTTGCGATCTGATGCATATTTTGGGTATCTCGTGGACAAACGTGTGAAATGGGTGCACTGGTCAAAAGGTTCACCAAAAACAAACGAAAAATGCGATCGACTTCATTTTTTCACACAAAGTTAGGATTAAATACATCATTCTTGCAACGTTTAAAAAGTTTTAAAATTCATTTTGGTTTTGAAAACAAAATGGCTTCTTTCCACTATTGCAGTCTTTTTGACTCACCCTGTATATGGACTGTTATGTCTCATGACTTGGTTGGTCAAGCTTTTAAATATCTTGTATTGTTGTAAGCTCACTTCTACTTCCTTTGCTTTTAGGCCAATTTTTGTGTGTGTTGCCCTCAGCAATCGACCCTAAAATCACATTTTTGTAAAAGCTTTAAATTTTACCCAAATTGTCAGAATATTACTATTTTCTGCTTGGGATGAATAAATGTGCATGAATAAATAGTTTTAAAACTGCCGAGCCGGATGACCACAGGCTGAAAAAGTAGGCAATACGGAAAGCTCCTTGCCGGGAAGTTTGAGCATTTGGAGGGAAATTTTGGCATTTGGAGGGAAATGTTACTCTTTCATTAAGAAATGCATTCCATTTTGGAGGGAAATTTGGAATTGCTTGCCAGGAAAAAAACATTTTTTCAGGCCATGCGGATGACACAAGCGCACCGCATCGTAGTAATTCGTAGTACTCAAGAGTGTTAGGGTTATCTCCCTTCCGTTATTATTTAATAAATAAGACAGTGTCGTTCGTAACTTTTCATTCATAAAAACAAGAACCTCGCTAGAGTCGCTATCAGAGGCCGCAATTTCGGCGATCAAAGGGCTTAATGCACATGGTTAAACCGTGCATGAGTGGCGTCGTGGCGATTTCGCGAGATCTCGGGAAATCTCAAGTCCAAAACATGTGGTCTCTATTTATTAGCATGGCATCATTTTCTAGGGCTTGGGAAAGTCGATAAAATCCGAAAGAAATTAAAAATTGTAAAATGGACCTTTCCCACTGTCACAACGCATGCGTAAAGATAATTTAGGTCAGTTGAAGATGAATCCAACATTCGAGAGCGGAGTAATGTGACGTCACATTTTTTTGAATCCAACATTCGGGAGCCGAGTAATGTCACAAACGCTGGTTCCTTTCATCTTTCCGCTCCCGAATGTGAGGTTCGTTGAAGATAGTGGCTATAGCAAGCCTCGATTTAGGCGGGCGCTGGGCGTTTTTTGCCCCCCGGTTCTCGAGAAATTGCGCCCAGTTTAATCAAAATTTGCATGCCCGGGCGCCAGGCTTCTTGTTACATTGCGTTTTCGCGTCTGGGGACGCAATATTTTTGATAAAAACGCAGTAAATTTTAAACTGGACACTTTATTGCGTCCATCTAGACGCAATAATTTTTAATCGTGTGTCAAGATAATTTTACACGTGTAAGCTTACAAATATCAGTTTTCGTGACAATCCGAATCAAAGTATACTTATTTATAATATATTAAATATTCTCGGTCTTCCTTGTACAACTGTTGAATGCATACAACCACATAGTCCCCGTTTAACCACTCCGTATCCGATTCCGAAGTCGTAATTCGCAAATTACATTTTTGACTTGGACCCCATAATTTCTTCTCGGACCCCATAATTTTGAGAATTGGTAAATTGGTAAAATTATGGGGTCCAGTGGACCCCATAATATTTGTACCTAACGAGAAGCCTGCCGGGCGCACCATATTTTGCTGTCTGTAGCGCCTGGTCATTGATTGAAGAATGATAATTTTGATCAAATAAAGATGAGTTGTACCAACCTCTGACTTTGTTTTCTCTCTAGAATTTCATATTTTGTCAATTGTATGAGTGTGTGAATAAATAGTGCCTAAGTAATATGTTCAGAATAAAATTGTTTCTGTGTTTATATTGCTGATGAAACTAGATACCTGCTGTTTCCAATCGAGATGTTTTCCCCAATGTTTAAACAACAAATGTACCATGTGTTATTGTGGCATTCCGTGCATGTACATTTGCGACCTCTCACCTCTAGCACATGCACATGGGTATAAAAGTAATGGACTGTTCCAAAAGGTTTGGGAAGGAGGGGTGTATTACAAAACCGAAATGTGAGATTGAAAATGACTGGGTTGGAAATGGGAATGGGAGGAGACTTTTCGAATAGGTCGATTTCTTGAACAATTTTAAAGATTTTAAAGTTTACAAACAACTTTATCCAAAGCATCAAGTGCAAGGAATTCCCCACTGCCGTGAATAACCAATCCATTTAATTAATACAAGCTCTTACACATCATGTATCAGCACCAAGTTTACCAACGATTACTCCATTCAATATAACAACATGTCGGTCTGTAGCAGCGACTGAATTGCATTTCCCAAATTGTATTTTGTAAACATTGGTCGATCTGGTCGAATTTGTTTTGTGTGGAAAGAACTGGGTATTAAATTACATGTTCATACTAATACTACCGCGATGTTTTGATAAGTGTCCCAGTTTCTGTACATCCATTATTATTTTCAAACTAAATTATTTATTCGATGAGTGCTGTGTTTCTTGAAATAAACAGTATTTTATGGAGTAAAACCAACTCAAACTTCGAAGATCATGCCCTATGAATTTTGCATACTTTGCAAATATTTTCAGCTGCAGTTATTGAACTTGCAGACTACAGATTACTTACAGTACCTACTTTAGCTGTTGTTTAGTTTGTTTACATTTACAGTACAGTATACATGTGCAAAAACAAATAAAAAATGTACATTTATGATATTTAACAATAACTCCCGGTTTGTCAAAAATAGCTCCCGGTTCTTAACAAAATTGAAGGACCGGGAGCAAAAGTTTTCAAAACATTTGCTCCCGGTTCACGGGCGCTTAATTCGAGGCTTGGATAGTATTGCATGATGGGGAGGGAAAATGGCGATTGTCGCGATTGTGTAGTTTGCTACCGATTGTCGATATAACAATGGCAAAAAATGGCATAATCTGCAAGAAATCAGACCCATCAATACTATTTTAAAAGTCTTAAAAATATCGCAATATTATTCGGGCATAATCGGGCAAGTAAAAGTTTACCAAGCCTTGCCCGATCGGGCAATTTTTTTTTTAAATCATCGCGGCCTGGTATACATCACCTGCCAAAATTGCATCAAAACACCACTCTACATACACAACTTATATAATACCCAGATTTGTATTTAATAAAATATATTCAACCATCGTTGTTTGAAAACTTAAAATATCACATGAAAATGATTGCGAAAAAAACGAATACTTTTTATGTGTACAATATGCAAAATAATAACTTTTTTTGGATTTCTAATCTCAAACACGGGCAAACAATCATAACGCGGGTCGGGTTACAGGAAACATAACATTGACTTTAATGGGCCTAATCATTGGATCAGAAGAAAGCTATATTTTCTTCTTACCGTGGTATAGAAATCTAATTATGCAAGGGTTTTTATGGGACTAAATGAATGCAGGAGATCAAAAACAAATTAAATATTTATTATTTTCCCCCCATTAAATTATAACTCCTTTGATGGTAGAGTATTCTAAAGAAAATACCGAATGCAATACTTCAAAGGTGGTAATTTTTGCAATTTGCTGAATTTTAGCCATTTTGCTTATTTTTAAATTTGCAATTTGAAAGTTCAATACATAGATTTATATTTGTAATAAATAGCCCCCCCCCCCCCCCCCCCCCCTCCAACCAAGAGAGTATATCTCTTGACTTGACCTCAAATATAGGTTGAATAAATATTAAAGCGGTAACATTCACAACCATAAACCAGCAAATTTATAATTGCATTGTACCATTAATTGACTGTCATGTTATTATTTGTACCTAGTATTCATATGGTAATACTGTAAAACACTATTATTTCACGGATATTTTATTTCACGAATTTAAAATAACTCTATTTTAGCGGGCATTTAATTTCGCGAATCTAGAAATGTCTGTTACTTTCAATGCAAAATTGTCAGTTTCGCGGATATTTAATTCCGCGAATCCGCATCCCTCGCGAAATTAAATCCTTTGCGAAATTAAGTGGTTTTACAGTATATAAAAGTAATGTTATTGTGTCTATGAATGACACATTCTGCCACTGGTGATTAGTTCCCATTTCAAATATTGATTGCGGGCTGGTAAACTCTCGGTGAACTCCCCAATTTATTATGAATTTGTATTTGATGCGTAGGTGGCGTACAATGTAAAATGTCCGCTAAATTGATACCTTATGGAGTTACGGAGTTGCTTTGTTAAATTGAAATATGAAAACAGGGTTAATTTGTATTTGTAATTTTAAAAAATACTTTACAGTGATGCTTTACATAAATCCCTAACCCCGGAAAAATGGCCATGTCAGAAGTTACTGGAGTAGTAAAGACTTCTACAAAAGAAAGTCTTACACTTTGTTTATGTTTAGGTCCTATAGAATAAAATTAGGAAGAGTAAAGAAACAGTTTTAAAAATATTTTAAGTGCATACATTCCGTAAAGCAAAATTCTGGGGGAAAATGAAAATTCTGGTATTTCCAAAAATTTCATTTGTATTACAGTAAAAATTGTTTTGGGTATGTCGGAAATGGACAAAAAATTCAATAATAAAATCCTGGGAGTTCCTTTAGTCTAGAGATGATGTTTCCTTCCTAAGTCAAACCATGTACACAATAATTTACACATACAAATACACACACTGTACCACATTGGATGGGAAGTTGTATTTAAATGCAGACGAGTAGACGACGGTGGACATATATATGGCTGTCAATTTTGAATCTCCGTTGGTTTCAATGTAAAAATGGATTTTGATTGTACGACCCAAGATAATTCATCACACGTTGAAATTAAATTATTTCATACTAAAAACCGCTGGAGATGGAATACCAACTTCAGTATCATTTTTGGAATTTAATCCATCTTCAACCATTCGTCCCATTCGCTTGATCACGTAACTTCATACAAAATTTAACCTTGAATATTCGTGAACGAGCCAATCTCTGGCATCATTTGTTTTTATGAATGTAGGCCACAGACCACTTCATGCACCTATTGGTGGTCTCTGGCTAATGCCGCAATAATAATCTTTTTAATGACAGTTTCAAGTCAAGAGATTCATTTACACAGAATTTGTAAGGTCTACTTCTGAGTTTACAATCCCAAATGTATGTTACTTTTACTTGTGATTGTACATGTACACTGTGTGCATGTACATCCCTAACCACTTATTACTAACTGTAAAAGTGGATATTTTCACGCTACATTTATTTTCAAGCTTTTCATGCTCGAACCAGCTACCGCGAAAAAATAACAACACACAATATGCATTTCTTTTACGTATAGGTCTATGCGATGAAAATACAAATCCTGAATTTATAAACATGCAAAACAGTTTAAAAATCTGCGAAGCACGAAAAAATAATCGCACAAAAATACCACTATTACACTTACAGTATTTATTTACAGTGCATTCCAGATAAGTGAATGACCCAAATAAATTTGCCTGAATACATTCCTAGTGTCAGCTCCTCTATTGTCCAAAGTCAAGAGGTGACTAGCCAGTATTGATGTCAGTGTACTACAGTAACACAATTACACTTCACAGATCAATCAATAATAATACAATTATGTAACCCACAAGCTATGTCTGTGATGGGTAAGTGGAAAGGGGGCCAATTGCCTGAATACATTCCTAGTGTCACTGTCAGCTCCTCTATTGTCCAAATTCAAGAGGTGACTAGCCAGTATTGATGTCAGTGTACTACAGTAACACAATTACACTTCACAGATCACAGATCAATCAATACTAATACAATTATGACGTAACCCAATGTCTGTGATGGGTAAGTGGAAAGAGGGTCCCAATGTGTAGTGTAGCTGATAACATTTGTCATAATCGTCTTCATTGCTATCACTATTTTTTTATGCAGGTGGGGGAGGTGGTGAATAAAAATATAAAAATTTACTATTCTAAGGGCCTGACTTTTAAATTGTCAAATTCTCTTGGATTATTTTGGGGGGGGGTTTAACAAAATATTGTACAATTTAACTTTTTGGCTTTTAATAGAGGGAAAAGTTTTGGCTTTGGAGAGAAATGTTTTGGCTTTGGAGGGCAATTGTAGGTATTAAAATTTAAAAAAGAAATATATTTATAAGAATTTGAAGGGAATTTATTTCTTCATGCAGAGAAATTGTTAAAGTTCTGTTGACCAGGAAAATATGCTCTCTTCTATTTGACCATGAATCTGGTTTATATTACCGTATTATCCCTATTAAGCGCCCAGGGCTTACCCCTTATTAAGAATGATAAATTTGGGGAGAAAATTGACTTTGCGGCGTCGCAGTGGTCTCACTACTGTGGCCACTTTACATGACGTCAATCATTGCAAGGTTGCAAGTAATTCCCTGGTACCCGCCCGTTAACTTGGGTACCTGTGTACCAAATTGGGTACCCGGAAAAAAGTTTTTTGTTTTTTGTTTTTTTTAAATTAATTTGTTTTTTCTTCTCCAAAGTCTTTGTTAAGTATTGGATGACCCATATTTTACCAAAAATGACCCATTACCACAGGAAATATTAGTAAATGTTTGTATAATGTATTTAAATTAATAACATAATAACTAATTTTGAGTCAAATCAAATTATAAATGTTGTTTATATGCCTGTGATCTGGTAAAGAAAGATGTTTCAATTGTGTATGATGGATATAATTATAGGTTTTGAATGCATTTCAAATTCTTTAATACACAGATTTAACATTTTTATTACAACATCACTTGCATTAAACAACAGTAATTATTTTTTTAAACATGAAATTTGTTACAATCAAAATAAATTATACTAACAATAACAAATCTTCCTAGTGTTTTAATATGTTACAGGCAACACTTTTCTTCCATATTAAATGATAAGTTACTGAATTAAGGTATTTTTTTATTATTGTTAGAGCATGATATGGTGTTACTTGACAGTCAGGTAAGGACTAGGAGTCCCTGAAAAATTGTTTTTGTTTTTTTTGTACCCGAAAAATAGGTCGGGTACCAGGGAATCAAAATACCTGTGAACTTGCAAGCCTACTTACTGGTACTGCTTTACTGAAGGACGCCGTGGCGAAAAATGTTGTGCAGTGCTACGGTAATTGAAAATGTACGCTTATAAGGGATTGTTGGTAGTTGCCAATACGTCAGTTTTCCAGAATCATGTTTTTATTGTTTATCTAGGCTGCTGTCGCCTTTGTCAGACTCATGCTAGTCCATTCCATGCATCTCTCAAACCATTATTTCATATTGTTTACATCTTACGAGGAGCCACTGTTAGTGTTATATGATTCCTTCGTGTCCATGGTGTACTGAAGAATGACAACTAGTTTTATTCCAAGTCATTTTTGTTGGCTTTTTGTAACACTCGGCGGCATCGGAACAAGACTAGCACCAAAAGTACCGTCATGATTATAACAATCTCTGACTTGCGCAGAATTCTGCCTTTATTTAATTTTAAACCGACGGTTTGAGTTCTATGCAAATGTGTAAACCAATGGGCTTTTTAACTCTGACAAAAACGAAATATAAATGCGAATACTTGAGGATTTTTAAGATCGAGAGACAAATTGTAGATTTAGATCTTGTTTGTTTTGTTATATTACGTATCTTTTTTTAATATTTATATTGTTTTATTCAAGACTTTATAAATTTTGTGTTTTGGGCATTTTTGGGGCGTCTTTTCCCCTTCTTTTCTTTAAAATGTTGTTTTCCGCGTTTAAACTCAATTCCGCGGAAAATCCGCTATGCGGTAAACTTCAGAGCTTACGTTACTCACTAGTATAAAATTGCAAGTTTTCCGTTTTCTCAAAGGTCAAATTTCGTGTTCTTCCATGAAAGAAATTTTACAATTTTCCGTGTTTGTTTCAAGTTCCTGAAACATGTGTAAACAGTCATTTTCATGCGTGTACAAACTAGGCCTGCCGTCCACATATTTACATCGCTATCAATCAATCAGGTTGGTTTTTGTAATAAAATTTAAAAAGGGTCGAATTAATGAATATTTATGTTTATGAGTTTAAGGTTTTGAACTTGATCACGGAATTCACAGTTTTCATGCTAAATCACGGATCTTGTCAATTGTACCGTGAAATTGCAGAATTGCTATTTATTTCATTTTTTTGAACAATTTGACAGCCCAAACGCACCGTTTTATGCGACCAAAGTGTATTCGACCAGACCAACTTTGTTTCATCTAATCACTTCAACATCATCCCCCAGTACGCAATTCCATGTAACCAGGCCTCGAATTAAGAATAAAAATCAAAGGGTCCTCTGGACCCTTGCCTCTGAAATTCCAAGGGTCCTCACTTATTTTCAAGGGTCCAAAAACATTTGAAATTCGACATGAATTGGGCTACTTTTGGATTCAAGATGTCTGGATGACATGTACATGTATACAATATATCATAACATAATGTGGATTCCCCATATTTTAAACCCTGCTGTTAATGTTAAAGTACTACATCATTCATAGGATATGTCATCAGCAACATCTTTTGTTTAAAAAAATGCACACAATTTTCTGTATGTATTTTACTTTGTGGGTCCTGAGGACCCCTATGATAGAAGAGTCAAGGGTCCTCACTATTTGTTTAGGGCTTTTGACCCGAGGGCCCTCCTTATTTCGAGGCCTGCATGTAACCAGTGGTAAGGCCTAACAAAAATAAATGTTTGTTTCCGGTAACATGGTGACAAAAAAGAGGGTCGGTCGGTCGGGAAAAAATTTTATTTTACAAAAAAATTATATTTTAGATTCACCATGTAAATTGATTGCAAAGCTTCCGAATTTTGACGACATCGCAATCTGAACGCCAACTTTCGAGGCAAATTTCATGAAAACGTGCAACTTGTTGGGAAATGTGGAACAAGATTTGGATGGTCCGTACAGGGGGGAGTCTAAGGGTGGGTGTGCCCCCCTCAAATTTTGAAGATTTTAAACCCCACGAATGCCGCCGCGCCATGCCATTTGGTGCCCAGTGACAATTTTCACACGAAATTGCCACACCACCCCCGTACAATTTTGTTTTTTAGTGTTTCTTGTTTTAGTGTTTCTATTTAAATCCACACATAGTAGCATACTTGAAGGAGATAAATTTAACATCTTATTTTAGATTTACACAACATACGTATAATGCACAAATCATGAACCAAAATAATTACCCTGAAATTGTATATTAAATCTAGAATATTAAATCATTATTCGGGTTTCAGCATTTTCATGTTGACACTAGACCGCGATGTAGAGAAATCCATTTTAAGTTTCCGATTGCGGCGTGGTCGCCTCATGGTCGAGATCTCGCGAGATTCGCTCAGCGTTTTACACCGTTTAAATCATGCAAATTCACGCCAAGAGTGTACATAGGTTTACATTGGAGGAAGGGATTTCCCCACAACATCACACGTGCGGTAATCTCACGATTCTTTGCTGAAACCCGATCCAATCTCTTCTGTGTAGGGGATAGGGGATAATCGCAGCAGCTGCAGTGGAGCAACGTAAAACTGGGGATTTAATTTATTTTATTTATATTCGTACGGACGAACGGAAAGTAAACTTCAGAATTGTTGCAGAATTCATGGAAATGGGTACATTCAAATTGGACCTTCGGCAAAATGGGAATGTAAAACTAAATGGGAATGTAAAATTTTTATTCTATCAATACATTTCCGTAAATTTCGACTGAAAAAATACGAACGGTAGGAAGAAAATAAATTTTATTTTTTCAAAATGTTGATAAAATTTGTACGGTCGGCAGGTTTTGAGAGGGTCGGTCGGGTTACCGGAAACAAACATTTATTTTTGTTAGGCCTAACATGATGTTCACCGCATAACATTGAACAGAGGTGTATGAAATGACCCGTTTTCAGACTGAATTGGGTTACAGCGCTTGCGCTAAGGCTGTGACTTATACCTGGGAACCCGAATACCCAAAATGTAAAAAAAATAAAAAAAATTATAAGGTTTTTTAGTACAAATTTGTCACAAAATGACCTCTATTGGTAAGGCCCGGAAGATAACGCAATCTCGGTATTTACGGCGTGATTCTCGCTATTTATATCAATTCTCGCTTTCAGAAAAATCGCCCGTGAATTGTGCGTTTTTCGCTCGGAATCGCGTGTTTTATGAAGAAATGTTGAATTGAAACAACGAAAAACAACAAAAAAGTGCTCTGCGATAAATCTGTATCCGTTTCAAAAAACACAGTTCCAAATACGTATTTGTAATAGGCAAGCGAAGTTCTCACACGAGGCTATTAAAATGGCCGCAATTCCCACGCTGGCGTAATAATAAATGAAGCTCGTAATTAGAGGCACGGTTCAAAAGGTCAACTTAATACTACGCATACGTGGAGGCGATGACCTGTGAATCATGCCGTAACATGTGGTTCCCAAGATGCAGCGCGGTGCTATTAAACTCCCTGAGTATCCCTGAGCTTCCGAAAAATGTGATCATGCATGTGCGATCCCGATATGATGAAACGATTGCACTTGCAGAATAAAATAAGAATGATTTGCGCCTGGGATTTGCGATTCAAATGATACATTTTGATGGCGATATGAATGATGAAACGATTGCAGAATAAAATAAGAATGATTTGCGCCCGGGATTTGCGATTCAAATGATACATTTTGATGGCGATTTTTTTTTATGTACATGATTGTATCACTATCCGATTTCTCGTTTTTCTCTCGCTTTCAACAATTTCGGTGCGTTTTTCTCGGGTTTTTAGTGAATCTGATGAAATCTCGGTATATCTCGCTTTTGCTTAAAAGTTAGTGCGTTTTTTACCAAAAGTTCGTGCGTTTTTTTCCGGGGCTTATCTATTGACCCAAATTGACATTCATTCATTCATTTGTGTCATTTTGGGGACAAATTTGTACATAACTTTTTTTTTTAAATGTTAGTGTCAATTTTTCGGGAACCCGGGTACGAAACTACCCGTGCATTCACAGCCTTAGCTTGCACAGTACAGCTATCTGTAGAAGATAATCCCAGATAGGACGAGTGTGCAATGCATTCTGCTGGACTCTGACTCAGGGATTAATTTTAATGTTATGCAATGTTTTCAAAGCAATACACCAAGCAAGCAAGCATCGAGCAAGCAACATAATTTATTTGTTTTTTGGATTCTATTCATCAATTCTCATTAGTATTTTCTTTTTTAGGGATGAAAATACTGCTTTCTGTTTTCTGGGATTTTCCTCTGTTTTTCTGTAACTCAGAAAACTTGCCACTATAATCAAAACAAAGAATTCTTGATCAAAACATTTATTCCAGTCACGCCAGCGTTCATCCGATTTCTGAACGCAGTGTGATGAGCCCTTGACAACCATGCCACAACGCGTTCGGGCGGGCGCCGTAGGCCTACTTACATAATTGTCCAATCACGCAGCGTGGGGTCTTGTTGATTAGGGCCGCGATTGGTCAATTACCTTTTGTTTACAAGAACGTCACACCTTCCGGTTTTACTGCGCCCTTGCCGTCGCGATTGACGCGCTCACGCACAGTATGCGGCCCCAGACGCTGGGACACTGAGGAATCGTATACGATTTGATCGAGAATTCTTTGTTCTGATTATAGTACCCTTGACTACTCCTGATCAGCATTTCAAATTGAAAGGTTATTTGGAGTCAATATACATGTAGGGGTAACTAACCAATACAGACAGGGGAAGAAAAAACATAAAACATGCTTCTCATTTTAACAAGATTTATTGCATTTTGTGCACTTTGATGATAGAAGAAAATAAGTCAATCATTACATCTGGGTCAAAGGTCAAGAATGGGTCACTAAAGGTCAACATTTTAATTTTCACTTCTTTGGACCCAAAATTTAAGCTATGAAAAAGTCAATCATCACCTCAGGGCAAGAAGGTCATGGGGGCAATTCCATAGATTGGTGATATGACCTGAAAATGTTAAATTCAATTTGGATGCTTATTACCCATTTTATTTTATTGTATACACATGTAGGTATATGGGACAATCAAACGTTTGAATGATTTGTTTGTAAATTTCAAGAAATTATCGTCATAAGTTGGAAAATGTTTTTTTCATAAAAAATAAGTGAAAAATGCGTGTTCAGGTTATGTTGACCTCTTACATTTAATATTAACTGTAAACATAAATATTTGTTGATTTCTGAAATGCATAATACCTTAGTTTCAAGTTACCAACTATGAAAAATACCGATGCATTGACACAAGTTGGAAGGAATCTCCTGTGTGTCCGATGGAAATTGAAAATGTAACGTGAGTAACGATAAACATCAAATAGTTGTCCTACTCAATTGTTATTTGCTTTTAAATTCTGCCAAATGAAATAATAATCATACTCCAGGTACTTAATTTGAAAACAGGAAATATAATGGGCTATGTGTAGTTTTATTAAAATGGCAGAGGTTTGAAAACTGTAACGTGAGTAACAAAACTGTAACGTGAGTAACAAAAATGTAACATGAGTAACGGCCTAAAATGCATTGTAGCAATAAGAAATGGATCACTTTTTGCTTTTACTGCACTTAGTTTTATTCATTTATCAGTCTTATGTCAGTCTGGCACTTCCATCACTTCGTACGCACTATTTCCAGGGGGTCATTGCGTGTCTTTCCAAGTTTTTCAACAAGTAAATCAATAACTTTGTCCTCTGAAAGTCACTTTTGAAGGAAAATATTCAATTTTGTTGGTTACAAAGTGTTAAATATACATGTATAGCTTCACAAATATTGTAGAGATTTTCTGCATATTTCTTGTGTTCATCGTTCCCACGTTCAAAAATATTGATTTTGCGCAAAGGTGCTGAATTCGGCAACCTTGATAACTATGGTGTAATTCATCAATTATATGCAATTATTTTCACCTAACACTTGTTATACATAATGTTAAGTTTCAAAAAAGAAAATAGCTCTCAAATTGTTTCTGTTTTAATGCAAAATGATACCATTTTCATCAAGATATTGTTGATGTAACAGGTAGAGAGTTTGCAGAATGGCCTGTGAACTTGTGTAGCGGTCATAGTTGGCTGTTTGGAGACATAATAACATTTTGGGAAATTAAATACATCATGTCAAGACTATTTCATAACATTTTGAGCTAATCTGCATGAGCTATATAAATACAATTTGAATTTGCAAAAACAAGTAACGAGAGTAACGTAACGTGAGTAACAGCTATTTTGGTCAATTTTCTGAAAAGTGTTTGTCTAATCAGATTAGTTTCACCTTGCATTTGTAGATCTTAATGTTAGCTTTATCAACCATGTTAAACTTGTTTCCAAAAATATCCTGTATGAGGACATTTTGTGAATGAAGGCTTGTTGCCATTTTATGATGTCCAATCAAATGTAACGTGAGTAACAAAAGTGTTTTCCTTCTCACTCGCAAGTCATGTCTTGTATTGCAATTCTAATTGCATATAAAGTTAGTGTTGGGTCTTGTGTAATCTACTGCAGAAAAAATAATTCTGTCAAGCTTGTTCTTCTAAAAAATATGGCACTTCCAAAAGTGTAACGTAGTGAAAAAGCGTATAACGTGAGTAACATGGAATTGCCCATGGGTCAATACATACATGACCAATCACAAAATTCTAAGACATGAGCTCTGTGACTCGACTGAGGTCTGTGGTCTTTGACCACAACATTATAGCTCTAGATCTTTTTGTGGCCCTTGAGCACTACCAGGGGTAGCATTAAGTCCCAAAGGAGCATGCAAATAAATACAAAATTGGGCGGTGAAAATAAATTTTAGGGGGTGAACACTATTTTTGTCATAGCGATGATGTGACTGGTAACAATTGGACAATTTTGTATAATATAATAACGTCTACTTACAATTCTTCTCTTTGCCTCTGTGAGAGTACCATGATGAATTTATGATGTGTGTGTAATGCCTCTATACAATTACAAAGTTAATAGATGATGCTGCCTGCCCCTCTATCTGTCACTGAGGCACCATCCGTCAAAATCTGAGTTGGACAATTAGTTGGGTTGGATTAAACTCAATCCAACTTTCAAGTTGTGTATTTCCAAAGAAACTGATCCATGAAATGATCGTCGTAAAGGCTGCCGTATTAAGTCATGCTAGTAAATGTGACTTGCTGACCTGTATAATAGAAGTGTGAAAAGAGAATAGATAACAATGCAATGAATTCAAAATTATTGAAAACAGTTCTTACCGCCATTTGCTAAAAGGCTCTACAGAAAAAGGAAAACATGAAAGTGTGTTGTCAAGAATTTATCTTATTCATCATCATTACCACCAAGTGAAATAGGTGGCTCAAAACACTTTCTGAATTTTTTTTTGAGATGTTTGTATGGAGAACATCCATGACTGCCTTAGACTTACGTGTGGACAAACTTGTATTTGACAAGTTTTCATTAAATTGACGCTATTTCTTAATTTGAGCTTTAATTTCAACGCCGTTTTCATCATATACCAACAAGATATTTTAGTTTAGGAATATCTTAAAATAATTTAAACATGTTCCCCCAATTTTGATCAATTTGCCTCCATTTTTTGGACCACTCTGCATTATATTAGCATTAGGCCTTGTGAAAAACCCAACTTCTGAAAAAAATTGAAGAAGGATCACTAGTCTCAGTGCCCCTTTAACAAGATTTAGATAGGCCTACACTAGGATTTGGGGGGCCTCAAACCCTTGCCACATTCTCTACTACTTAGTTACTTGTGATACTTGCAATCACTGTGAAATATGGTTCTTTGCAGAAAGATCTGTCAAATTGAGCTTCGATTTTTGGAGCAATCGTCGACACACTCAGGACTGCAGCAATTTCACTGGGTTATCTCCTGCATGCTATTACATATATAGCGCTCTCGATATAATTGTAAATATTTATGCAGTAGTATTTTTATATGACCAAGGGTGGGCATTAAAATACTCATTTCATACCCCCCCCCCCCCTTTAAAGGTAGATGACCCGATCACATTTTCGTAATACAGAATTATTTCAAACATACGGAGATTTTCATATCATATGAAAGCTCGTATTTTTCTCATCATCATACTGAAATTTGACGGCCTAAATCGGTATGATTACGGAGAAATCGATGAAATAACGTTGAATTACCGCGAATGGTGGTAACCACCGATATAGTTTGTGTACTACTCAATGGGTACAGTTCACAGAATCTTGTGCGTCTAAAATAAGAACCATTAGAGCTATGCAACTCAAACTTTGGAACACGACCTTTTTAAGGATGACCTTTCATGTAGAATAGGAAACTTCAAGTTGAAAATCGGAACATCTACCTTTAATAACCTTTAATCAGATTTATAATTGAACAAACACATTGAAGCAGCATATTGTGTTCATTCATTGCGTGAACTGCGCACAACCATTAGCTTGATAATTTCAGGCGTGATCATCTTTGTACTGTGTGCCTGTTGTTCGTTTAATTATTAATTGGGGTAAGCTTTAGAATACCCTACCATTTGTACTCCTCACTGTGTAAGTGTATGGGTCGTTCTTTAAAAGTCCCCATTGAAGACATGCCGTGGTAGGGTACACTAAAGGAACTCCATTAATTGGACTAACTCATCACAATAAGAAATCGAGACACTTAACAAATGAGCCAATAATTATCGGCCCGAAAGGCATGGGTGTACTTTCGGTGCGAATCCGCGAATCGATTCGCGTAAAATCACTACCTTAGATGACTGGTATTTGACCCTTAGTCAAAAAACTTTCCGAATTTGGAAGTTATGCAAGCTTATAGCCTTATTCTTGATTTTATTTTAATTAATTTTAAGAAGTGTTTGATTCAATTTGTGTACTATTATTTTCTAAGTATACAATCAATAGTACAATAAATGTTTAAAATGCGGAATTTAAATTCAGTAAAAAGGATTCTCACAAAAATATTCTGCGAGAATCCATTTGCGAGAATCCATGGATTCTCGCAAAATTCCTCTGCGAGAATCCATTTGGATTCTCGCAGGATGTCGCGAAAGTACACCCCTGAAAGGGTATGGATTAATCGAAGCAAATAACTCAGTGCATAATTTTGTTCTGCATACGTTGACACCTCAATTGTTGAGATAGGATGTTGTGGAGTGGAGTTATTGTTATTTCAATGGTCGTAGGTCCAGTTTCAAAAGTGACAATCATTCCTATAGAACTAGAAGCATTTGTTGTGTACACATGTGTAGGCCTAAAGCATAAACCTGATCATTCTCTATGGCAGTGGTTCTCAACCTTTTTGGCCCACGACCCCTTTTGACATTCTTGGTCAGTACCATGACCCACCCCCAAATGTTTTTAAAAAACCAACCCAATTTATTCTAACTGAAACTGCCTAGTTATATGATGCGAGCGTAGCGAGCAGGAAATTTAGAATTTTTGACAGTTTCTTTTAGGTTTTTCTAAGCCTTTTTAGAGCGAAATATTAAAATGATTCCCCAAAAAGCTATATTTATTACCCCTTCATGACCCCCTGGAAAACCCTAAACGACCCCCAGGTTGAGAACCCCTGCTCTATGGGATGATTGTCACTTTTGAAACTGGACCTACGACCATTGAGATGACAATATTAAACTCTGCTCCGCATCATCGCATCTTAATATTATCGAGGTGTCAAAATACGCAGAACAAAATTATGCACTGGGTTATTTGCTTCGATTAATCCATACCCTCTTGGACCGTTAATTATTGGCTCATTTTTAAGTCATGAAGTGTCTCAATACTTTTAGTGAGTATATAAAAATGTCTCTACTACTAGTCTAGACTGGCTGTGGTGTATTTCCATTTATCACATGCAGCCCTCAAATTAACCGAAGGCACCGAAGGCAATTGCCGTCGGTGCCCCACCTAGTTGCCTCGATGCCCTCAACAACTTCTGGCTCTTTTTACTCCATTGAAAAGTACATAATTGCCTTGGTTGAAGTTGGTGCCCCTTTCAAATTGCCTGAAATTGCATTGCCCTTTCCATTTCTTAATTTGAGGGCTGATCACATGATACATGTATGTTGGCCTTGGTCTAGTTCAACCCAGCGTTTTGCAAAGACTAGTCGATTGACCTATCACTCAGTAATGAGCTGGTTACCTGCAACATTGGATGGTCCCGAATTGATTTGATAATCGAAATATTTGAACAACACGCGTCACACGATACATCAAAACTTAAAATCATGTAAATTAAAAAAGTATGCAGTGCATGGTATTCATAGTTTCCAAACTACTTATTTATAAGTTTACTTGCATGAATAAAAATGTTAGAAGGGATAGCACTGATCGCGTCGACAAATACGGAGTTTTTTTTAAATAAGACTCGTGAACTTTTTATACAAACATCTCCGGCCGGTGGGTTGGGTAGACTTGATCGGCGTCTTGTTTTTGTTGCAAATCTTTGCTTTTACAACGATAACATGCAAGACAAACTGAAATGAAATATACAGACACATAATGACATCAATACCAAGCCACAAGAAGCATACCGATCCATTCTTCTAGTATTAACGAACAGTATTTCCACGTACAAATGATAGACTAAATAAAATAAACCGTCTTCATCGCCCAATATGGCGTCTCCTTCAATTCGAGACAAGTGGGCGAGAAGTTTCGCATTCCATATTTTGTGTTCAGATCGAAAATTACCACTGACGATGGTCACATAATCAGACAACACTGGTGAAACTCACCGACAAGAAATTCAAGAAAACAAATCTGTCTTCAAAATAGTGATTATATTAGTCCGATGTCTCAAAAAAAGCTTCCGTATGACGAGGAAAATATCTGACATTTCGGGACTTCCAACACGTTGAAATAATACCCACAATGCATTGTAATTTCTGTAATCATGCGCAAAAATCACATGCGCATGTCTCATTCCCAGAGTTCATCTCACCGGAAATTTCAAAACGTCAACAAATCGACTGATCACATGTGGATAAAAAGCCGGGTAAACAACATAACAATCGGTCTTCTCACAACACACATTAACATTGAATTTATGTTTATATAATCATAAACATGTTACAGGCATGTTGGCATCCTTCTTTGTGAAAATGTATTTGATTTGATGGTTCAAAACAAGTTGAAAAGTTTCATGAACATTTCATTGTAAGGCTTCAAAATTATGCACCTTTTCTAAATTTAAGCGTGTAATTTTTTTAAAAGCTTATAAAATGGTTGTAGTTTACTGTTACAGCAATACCCCTTTTGAATATGACCGTCAGTTTAGTGAGTGATATTATTTAGATCATGATGAATGTAATGTTTAGATTTGTTCGGACGTTTATAAATAAATGCCGAAATGGCAGCTAATTTTATTAAATTTTAAATTAAATTTAGATTTTAGCTAGCTAATTATTAAAATTAGTAATTTGTTTGTTTGTTTTTTTATTGAAAATTTGGTTTGAATTGCATGATTGAAAACAATCACTCTGCCAGCAGAGTAAAAAAGAAATAGACAGCAGCGCTGCTGACCTTTTCATGTAGTCACACCGCGTGAAATATTAAATTGAATGATTATGAATTGAATATGATAAATTGCATTTAGATTGAAAGATTCATGTTTATGGGCAATCCCGTATTACGGTATTTTAGTGGGTTAAATTGATTTGACAGAATAAACTGTATGCTTCATGCAATGCCACGTAAAATAAATTTTTCTATAGACTATCCCCCTCCTAAAATAAAATACAGGATATATATCAGGATTGCCGAAAATGTCACAAATCATAATTTCAATTATGTGATTCGATCTGTGAAAACCATTTTTCATATTGAAGGGTTTTTTTATCTTAAGAAACCTAAAACCGTGCTGATTACAGAACTGTTTAGATCATTTTTCTACGAACACTACAAAAAAAGTTATGAGTGAATGATGATTGTGATGTCATAAAAAGCTACAAAATAAGAAATCATGAAAACAGGCCAAAAAAGATACATAATTCAATAGAATAATGTTATAAGGTTAATAATAAAAGTAACTTAAGTAGGTTTTTGAAGGTTAAATTTCATGAAAGATGATGACATAAAGTATTGGAAACTAATTTTCTTTTAAACAAATCTAAAAAAAAAAAAGTTTTTATTTTTATTTATTTTACATTTTTATTTTACCCATAATCCCTAGTTCACATTTTGCGACATCCGACGGGTTTTCACAGATCGCATCACATTAATTATGTTGCACGTGCAGTCACGGTATGTTTGGATCTGGCTACGAGAAGCATTAGTAGACAATCGCCGTAATTTCGTTACAGTAAAGATAGTGGGAATATTAATACGGTGATCGAACTTCAAGCCGTTTTTTCTTGGAAATAAAACAGGTTAAGATATTAAACCAAAGCATACCTATTATTTTATCATTAACATTTATATCTGAAGCAAAAGTTTGACTAATTTTATTCAGAAAAGTTGAAAAATATTGATGAAAAATCTGACGCCGACTCAGATGCTTTTATTTCATAGCTCTCTGATAATCTGATTCAGAGCTACTTTTCATGTGTCATTGAAAAAGTGTGGATGAAATTATAGAGATGATAAATAATAAATAATGTTAGTGATCAGTCATATAAAACGAGGGTTGAGTGCCAGAAGGCCTTAAAGGCATATTATGTGATCTTTTCCAGAGAGCACACCCTCTATTCATTATTTTTTTAGAAAGTAGACTTTCTTGCAGATTTACATTTCTGATCATAAATCATACATATATTCGAAGTTACAGAGCGATACGATTCCTAATTACCTCAAAATCATGGTTTTAGAGTGAATTTAGAGTGAAAATATAAGGCCAAGTAAAACAAAACAACAGTTGATCGTCCCCGCCCGCATCCTTTTTTCGTGCCGCATTGATTTTTTTACTATTTACTATTTTTATTATTTTTTATTTTTATAGTATAAAACTTGTTGATATGTTGATATTTTCGCGGACTTAGCTAGTGGTGATTTCGACCAGGCGGAAGCCATAGGCGACCAATACCAAACAACACAGGTGAGTTGAGCTCATATACGATGTAAAGAGGCTCAGACTGTAAAATCTTTACTTCAAAAAGCTGGCGGCCATCTTGGAAAAAAATAGTAAATAGTAAATAACAAGCCCCTCCCGCATCCTTTTTTTGAAAGTCCGGACGATCAACTGTTGTTTTGTTTTACTTGGCCTAAACTGTCGGTGTTATCCGACATGTCGGTGTTATCCGACATGTCGGTGTTATCCGACATGTCGGTGTTATCCGACATGTCGGTGTTATCCGACATGTCGGTGTTATCCGACATGTCGGTGTTATCCGACATGTCGGTGTTATCCGACATGTCGGTGTTATCCGACATGTCGGTGTTATCCGACATGTCGGTGTTATCCGACATGTCGGTGTTATCCGACATGTCGGTGTTATCCGACATGTCGGTGTTATCCGACATGTCGGTGTTATCCGACATGTCGGTGTTATCCGACATGTCGGTGTTATCCGACATGTCGGTGTTATCCGACATGTCGGTGTTATCCGACATGTCGGTGTTATCCGACATGTCGGTGTTATCCGACATGTCGGTGTTATCCGACATGTCGGTGTTATCCGACATGTCGGTGTTATCCGACATGTCGGTGTTATCCGACATGTCGGTGTTATCCGACATGTCGGTGTTATCCGACATGTCGGTGTTATCCGACATGTCGGTGTTATCCGACATGTCGGTGTTATCCGACAGTTTATTTTCACTCTAAAATCATGATTTTGAAGTAATTAAGAATCGTATCACCCTGCAACTTGGAATGTATGTACGATTTATGATCAGAAATGTAAATCTGCAAGAAAATCTTCTTTCAATTTTTTTTTTCGATGGAAAGTTCACATAATATACCTTTAACTCAAAAAATGTTATTTTGAGATAATCTACTTTTAAATATTTGGGATTTGTTAGGCCCCAAAAAATAAAATTATAATGTTGTCTTCGACCGCTCGCTCGTCAGATTTTGGGCCGCTCCGATTTGTTTTTCAGATTTTTTTGATGTTGACAGTTTAAATGGCATTGAATATTAAACTTAGTGTTTATAACATATGTGCTACTCTTAGTGTGATTTCGACTTCTTGTTGGCTGAACTTTGAGCTTCCACTGGTATAAGAAGAAGAAAAAAAAAATATATATAAACAAATCCGCCCGCCCCTCCTCTCTGAGAGCTGTGGAGGACAACATAACTTCTTTTTTTTGCCTTGCCATACACTGTAGCACCCAACTAATAACTCTAATTTTAGTCAAATTAAGAGTGTTTATGAGTTATCTCTTTATGGTTCTGCAAATCTAAGTTATGGATTATTTTTGTACCGAAATATCAATTTGCCCAAAAATTGAGTTACGGCCTTCTGCCGCTCAACCCTCGAAAAGTGGTAATTAAAGAAAATTATAAGTTTAATAGACTTATACACAAAATAGATATTGTTCACATGTTTTAATTTTACGGATTTCTGCTTGGAGCGCGAAAATTAATGTAGCGCAAAAATATCCACGTTTACAGTATATTGGTCATTATAAAAGTATACAAAATAATACTACACGGTAGAGGGGAAATAGACCACACTATTTTCCAGAGTACTGGCTACAAGACTATCACCCCACACCTGAGACGATTAAAATCGTCTCAGCCCCACACAGGCGTTGTGCCTGATCATTTTCACTTGGTCGATTCCTCAACCTGAGCTCGTTGAAAAGGTCAAATAGCGAGGTCAATCATGAGAAGTACTTAATTGATTGGTGTCAATAGCTTCTATTGATACAAAATTGCCTTCTTTTGTTGTGCCCCCTGACACCCTTTACACATACAATATTAGAAGAGATGATGTAAATTTAGTCCTACAGTTGAAATTTAAAGTTAAAATGATGGTGTGTTTTTAGTTTGTGAGATAATAATTGACCTAAATGTGTAATTAAAATAATTGACACTATATGGCCCTCAATATTCAACCACGTATGACTGAGCAGGTATGAGTAAAGATAAACTTTCAATCATGATAACTACACAAATAATTTATTTGGTGATCACATTTTAATTTCTGTCATACAAAACTGCTGGTATTTTACACGTAAAGTTCCACATAAGACCATTTTTTTTAATTTTCAATGCTAATACATTGATAAAGAAATCTGCAGGATAACATTCTTTTTAATAACATCCCAGGGTCTCAAATCCCCTAAATACAATTGAACGTGTTACACAGACATGGCATTCTACACATGAGATTTTGCACCCTCTATCTGCACACACAACATGGCTGCATGGTTGAACAAATGATCCATGCCTTTATGCACTGCAACGCCTGTGCCCAAACCCAAAGGGTGAGGGGTGATGGGCCTGTAGCCAGTACCGAGGGAAAATAGTGTGTCCTATTGCCCCGATCATACCATGTAGTATTTGTTTTATTACACCTCACTGTACCTCTGGGGATGAGGTTGTAGGGAAATAGTCAAAGCTATTTCCCTAGGGAAATAGTACTTGTGATTGGAATTGTCCAATGAATTGCCAAGATTAGTTCATGAATATTTATGAGGTGAAATAATGTTCTTTATTGCAGTCAGTGTAAGCCTAAGGAGGCCGTTCCTTGATGGCACAGCATTATGGCTTTGAATCGGTACATGCATCCAAGGAATAGGTACAAAGATAACAAGCCAGACTTTACCAAGCTTGCCGAGAAGTATCCCGACTTTGCCAGCCATGTGAGCGTCAATCTAGCTGGCAATGCGTCACTGGATTTCCACGATCCGGAATCACTACGGTAAGGTTCAAAGTATGCTGGTTCCCTGCATCAATGGGCTCCACACAACTTATCCATAGATGCAGGTACGCGCCGATTTCCACTCAAAGCTGATTTGCTGGCATAAAAGTCATGATTGATAAAAAAATGGATCCACAAATAAATTTGATCAAGCCAGCGTCACGCTTGGAATGATAACAAATTTGCTGATTGGCACAAACTATACGTGTATCTGCGCTAACCACAGCACGACAATGCATTCAGCGTTCGCTGGGATGTCTCAGCTACAGTGCGTTGATCGTTATTTACCTTATGCCATAACATAGCGACAATGCAATGTGTTGAACTTGCCTGTTGAATTGAGTTGCCTGTACCTGCACCTATGGATAAGTTGGGCTGGGGATCCAGGGTGCAGGGAACCAGCATAGGTTCAATGTTGCTTGTTGAATGTCCAACTGGGGAGGGTGGTGGCAGCAGACAGGATGGCATATATGCATCATTATATGACACATGTATCAGGCTTTGCCGTTTGAGGCGCGCGAGAGCGATAGCGCGCCTAGTGCGCTCCTTAACCCATTTCTGGTCGCGCGTTTTATCGCGCTCCTTAATTGTCCGACTAAATTTTAGGTAAACAAGTAAAGCTTACTCGTAATTCTCATTCCATACCAACCATTACAGCATTGTTGTACCAAATATAAATACGATAACGTTTCTAGAAATAAATTCCCCAAAAAAACCGGTCGGAACGGCCTTGTTGTACCAAGTATGTCAAAATTATTACGATAACGTTTCTAGAAATAGAAACCCGGTAGAAATCAACCATGGCCTTTCATACATGCATTATATCGATATTGTTAAACGACTGACTGAGGATTTAGACTAAGAATAAAAATGGTGGACTAACGAAATGTGACGATCGCGATCGCAATGAAATCATTGCAAATAACTGGCATATCTATCTATTCGATATAGTGCAGAATTCATTTATTTATGAATACAAATACGTTTAAAGGGTTAAACGCTTTTTTTAAATAGTTTAAACGGATAGTTCATTAAACGGAAATTTACAACATTACTATAAACAGGGAAAGCCGATCAGCGACATAATCCTACGTTTCACATTGGTCATAAATTGCTCTCCTCGATTATTCCGGGGGAGCTTTTAAAATGCTCTCCTAGTGCTCTCCTAGAGCACTTCAGGAGAGTGATTAAAAGCTCCCCTGCCAATTTCAAACGGCAAAGCCTGATGTATACAAATATTCCTGTCATTTGATTGGTGGATACTACATCATGTTACATGAAATATTTGGACTATTTCTCCACTATTTCACTGGAGGGAAAAAAGTTCCCATAAAAAGTACTATTTCCCTGTGACCTTGTGATGAGGAGCTGCGAAAGAAATAGAACCTTTTCATGGGACTTTTTTCCCTGCTCGCGATCGAGGTAATTGACCTTGACTTGATTGATATATACATTGAGTAGGCCTAGCCTAGGTCTATTATTTTCTTAATCAAGTATTTCAAATGACAGAAATATTTATTTATGTTATATAAAACAAATATTTACTGCTATATATTCGGTATATGGTGCAAAATAGGTCCCCTCGGTAACTGGAGACTGTGGGTCTACTATTTTCCCTCGACCTTCGGTTTCTGGAAAATAGTAGGCCCGGGGTCTCCAGTCACCTCGGGGAACTATTTTGCACCATTTACCTCATGAACACTAAGCCAAATAAAGCCAAAATATGACTAGCCAATTTACCTCATTACAGCCTCCCTCTGGTCCAGTTTTACTCAGTGATCAATAGGCACACATCATAACAGGCCTTGTTGACTCGCTATCAAATTTTGTGCAATCGCTTCTACTTCGATGCAGTTTCATCTGATATGAGTGAATTTTGGAATTGTGTATGTGTTGGTAATTATAGGTAAACCACTTGTTGCTGCACAAAAACAATTGCCAGAAATTAAACTCTGATGATGATCATGCACATTCCAGCCTGTTCCCCACCCCAACACACACACCAGCGTATGCTTACTTGTAAGACTTTCTTGCAATTTTATTACAAATTATATTCTAAATTTAGAACAAAAGTTATTATGTCTTAAAACTATATTTCTACTCACAAAAACACAGCAAGACTTGATCAAAACAATACCATCGCCATTTATTGAAACTTTTCTTAAAACGCCCTCTATGTAAATATGGTTGGCATTATTTATCACAAATACTGCAGAGGGACACGTCTACAGCATTTTTGAATCAACATTTTGTTGTACAAAGAGGGCTGATTTTACTTAATCCTAAAAGGTGTAAGTTCAAATATGTAATACAATTGTAAAAATATACAAATCCCAGTTGTTATCATGATTGAGGGCGCATCCTCCAACATCTCTTCATGCCCCTTTAAGCATTATACATTAAAACATAAATTTGAAGAAACAAATATTATTTTTTGTTTAGATCCCTGACCTGCACCCTATTGAAGGAGGATTTTGGGCTGGACGTAGAGCTTCCATTGGATCGTCTCATACCCACTGTGCCATTGAGGCTCAACTATATTCACTGGATTGAAGACTTGCTACAAGAGGCTGGATATGGTAACAACACTGACATATGGGGCATTGATATAGGTAGGTAAGATTTGGTTGGTTGGTTGGTTGATTGATTGATTGATTGATTGATTGATTGATGGAGCTTCCATTGGATCGTCTCATACCCACTGTGCCATTGAGGCTCAACTATATTCACTGGATTGAAGACTTGCTACAAGAGGCTGGATATGGTATCAACCCTGACATATGGGGCATTGATATAGGTAGGTAAGATTTGGTTGGTTGATTGATTGATTGATTGATTGATTGATTGATGGAGCTTCCATTGGATCGTCTCATACCCACTGTGCCATTGAGGCTCAACTATATTCACTGGATTGAAGACTTGCTACAAGAGGCTGGATATGGTATCAACACTGACATATGGGGCATTGATATAGGTAGGTAAGATTTGGTTGGTTGGTTGATTGATTGATTGATTGATTGATTGATTGATTGATTGATTGATGGAGCTTCCATTGGATCGTCTCATACCCACTGTGCCATTGAGGCTCAACTATATTCACTGGATTGAAGACTTGCTACAAGAGGCTGGATATGGTAACAACACTGACATATGGGGCATTGATATAGGTAGGTAAGATTTGGTTGGTTGGTTGATTGATTGATTGATTGATTGATTGATTGATTGATTGATTGATGGAGCTTCCATTGGATCGTCTCATACCCACTGTGCCATTGAGGCTCAACTATATTCACTGGATTGAAGACTTGCTACAAGAGGCTGGATATGGTATCAACACTGACATATGGGGCATTGATATAGGTAGGTAAGATTTGGTTGGTTGGTTGGTTGATTGATTGATTGATTGATGGAGCTTCCATTGGATCGTCTCATACCCACTGTGCCATTGAGGCTCAACTATATTCACTGGATTGAAGACTTGCTACAAGAGGCTGGATATGGTATCAACACTGACATATGGGGCATTGATATAGGTAGGTAAGATGTGGTTGGTGGGTTGATTGGTTGGTTGATTGGTTGATTGATTGATTGATTGATTGATTGATTGTTTGATTGATTGATTGATTGATTGATCCGACACTGATATAGTTCAGTAAGATGTGATTTGATTGACCATTTTGATGACTGATTGATTGATTGATTGATTGGTTGATGCTGCAAGAGGCTGGCTGGGTACAATGTCACCACTGATATGGAATTGATCAAGATAAGATTGATTGGTTTGTTGGTTAGTTGATTGATTGATTGATTGATTGTTTAAGGCTAAAAACAATCACTATTTAGGTATATGCAGTAATTTCTGATGGATTTATTTATCATTTGACCATTTTGTTGATCGCTCGATCAATCGATTGTGTCGGTCAGATTATTATTTAGCCTCTTAATAAATCATGTTTCATTCACTTTATGGATGACTTAACTCTGGGATTGGGAACAGGTCTCATGAGAAATCTTCATATTTTCAAATTTAACCTGGTTTGTATGCTATCATGTTTTACCTCCTGATACAGGTTGTGGGGCATCTTGCATCTACCCCATGCTAGGATGTCATATGAATGGATGGCATTTTGTCACCAGTGAAGTAGATGAACTATCATTACAGTATGCCAAGGACAATGTGACGAGGAACAACTACCAGAAGAACATCACAGGTAAGTGTATACAAATAAGTGGTTGAATCACAGGCGGAGCACTAAGGAATTATGGCCTTGGTCACTGTGCGATTTAGGGCTATTGGATATTTTTGTTCAATTTCGTCATCAAGGTGCACGGCGTAATTAGTCATTCCTAAGTTTCAAAGTTAAAGCAAGTGACTGCCAGTCACCATAAGGCCAAAAATAATAATTGTTTGGTTGTCCTCCACACAGCTGATAGATGAGGTGCTGCGGTCGTATTTTTTTGGATTTTTGCGTACTGGGGATGATGTTGAAGTGTTTAGATTGCCGATGAAACGGAGTTGGTCTGTTTGAATACTTAGGTTGTATAAAAGAGTACGTTTGGGCTGTCAAATTGTTCAAAAAAATGAAATAAAACCTTTTTAAAAATAAAGAAATATTCGTGCGGCCCTGAAATTACGTGCGGGCGGTCGAGGACAACCAAACAATTTATTTATTTTTGGCCTAAGGGTACAAAAACACCCACCGTGTTCTACGGGCAAACGAACCTATAGCTGAGGTAGGTTTGGTCGGTCAGGCAGGGTAATTTTTGTTTTTTGTGGGGAGGGGTGTGAATTTTCAACAATTTTTGAAATTTTCAAATAATTTCCAAAATTGCGCAAGTGGGTCAGTCAGGCCTGTAGAACAAGAAGTTTTTTCGCCGCCTGAGACATTGAAAACAAGGTGTGTTCTATAGGCTGATAAAACCCCTCAATTATGTTTTGTTGAACTAGGGACTGGTATCAGGTGCAGTGTTTGTGGTGCGTTTATCAAAAAAATGCACACATAATCATTGTTGATAAATGTACATAGTCACTGATCATACCCTTCCTTCTTTGTGTTGATATATACTGCTCTCCAATCACAACGCGTTGATCCAATTTTGCAACCCTAACCATAAGGCATTGAAAAAAACACCAACATGTTCTATCGGCTGACAAACCCTTCAATTATAGGTTCAGTTGGTTGGCCGTATTGGGTCAGGTATTAGGTGCTAGCTTTCTGGTGTGTTTATAAAGACATTAGGCTTAATTAAAAAAATCATTTGTCTCAAAGCTCCCGTGCGCCTTAGTTTATTGATGCGCATTAGAAAGAAGAAAAAGAAGAATTTTTTTTTATTTTTTTATTTTTTTTAAATTTTTTTAATTTTTTTTATTTATTTTTTTATTTATTTTTTAATTTATTTTTTTATTTTTATTTTTATTTTTATTTTTATTTATTTCTATTTTTAAAAAAAATCCCAAAAAATTCACACATTTTTTAGATTTTCATTGATCACATCATTTTTAATACAAAAAGTCACTTTTACAAGGATTTCAATATTTTAAATTAATAAAAAAAACTTAAAAAAACCTGCATTCCGCATTAGGTTTTGAAAAACTGAAGAGCTTTGAGACAAAATATTTTTTTAATTTAGCCTTACACACTTATCATCATTGTATGTACATAGTCACTGACTCACTGATCATTCATACCTGCTATTTGTCTTGTGTCCGCGCAGTACTTCCCTCGACTCGCGATGCTTTGATCCAAGCCGTCGTAAAAGTATCCCCGTCTCCGCAGCCCGTGTACCACTTCACCATGTGCAACCCGCCGTTCTTCGGCAACCTGATGGAAGCGCAGGGTATCATGTCTCGCACTATGGATCGTGCGGAACCCAAGTCCATCAGCACGGCCAGCGAGGTGGAGATGATCTTTGACGCCGGAGGAGAGGTGGACTTTGTCAAGCGGATGATCGTGGAAAGTCTGCAACTTCGGGAGCAAGTTGTGTAAGTTGTGAAAAACAAATCTGTGCACATAACAACACAATAGTTCATCCAATCCATGTTCATATGATTTGACCCCATGAGCACTAACTAACTACTTTTTTTAGGCCTCAGCGCGTAGACCTATGCACCGTAGCTCATTTCACATACCAATGCGGGCGGGCTTCTGAGACAAACAATCTTCTTTGTTTGGCCTCACAGTGTCTCTGATTGGCTCATTACAGGATATAATGTGGTATACCCCTGTGAGTAACCAATCATAAAAGTGCTTTTATATCTCTTTAACAACCATACCACCATTCTTACTGTATCTCTGACTGGCTAAATATATGGAAAAACACTCTTTGTTACCATTTGTAACTTATCAAAAGTGTACTTATATGCAGCTATATAGGTAGGAAGGGGGGTAAGCAAGAACTTTGAATCTATGTCAGTCAAAGAGTTTTAAAAATAGTGCTTTCTGTAAGTGTTAATTATTCAAACATTCTTTTGAATTGATCGATAGTTCTCTTTAATTTGTAGTAATGTAAGTTGTATCATAAATTTCATATCATGGCCACCTTGAAAAGCAGTGGTTTCACTGAATGGTGCTACCTTGAAGAAAAAAAAGCATAAATAAATAAATAAATTGCTAGCACAATCTTTATATATTTCAATTGGTAATTATTTAATATTTTCAATCCAATATTGCCTAAAAAACTAATTTAAAAAAGGAAATAGCAGAAATTCTTGGGTAAATGTATGAAATGTATTGTAACTCATAATTTACACTTTGAAAATGTTTACACTTTCCACGCTGCAGGCGTCTGCAGACGACATTCCAAAATTTCACAAAATGTTTCAAAAAATTCAAAATTGTTAAATTTCATTACCATATTTGGAATCACCATGTGAAATGCATTGAAATTAGTACAAATATGCCTTGTATCGGTTCATTAAATCTTGAGATAGACTTTGAAAGTTGGGAAAGGTTTCTGAAAAATCTGTTTTGTATATATGGTACATAAAAGCCTCATGGAAAGTGTTAAGCTCATTCCATGATTATTCTTATCCTTGATTTGAAATAATACATGCAACGGAAAAATAACGTTGTTATATTCGTTCAGAGATGACCAGGGCTGGAATTTTTTCTTAACCAGCCAGTCGAGCAGGTAACTCACAGAAATACCACCAGACCGTGTAACTCACTTATACGCTGTGATTTTGAATTGTTTTACTCGCCAGTCGGTCGAGAACTTTTGCATCTTAAACCAACCACCCAATGCCAAAAAAAACCTCGCTATATAGTTGGGTGGGTGAGTGCTATTTCCAGGTCTGAAGATGACAGATCTATCACCAGATTGTCTGTACGCTCATGTTTGTATTCCTAGGTTCCAGGGATACCTTGTCTAGTTGCTGAAAGGCGTTGACGAGTAGTTGTATAGATGTAGATAGATGTAGATGTAGATCACATGTCTGACTGTATTGACTTCTACTAAGAGCACACATGTATTATCTTATTACAGTGTAACCTCGGTTATCCTATCCTCTTATATCCGGATATCACTGTTATCCGGCTGAATGATCCCAAAAGAAAATAAGTTTTTTACAGCCTAATAATTACCTTATTTTCACACTCTGAAGTATTTGAAGTCTTTTGATGTTGGTAGTGCTGTTTAGTGCTTAAATAATACATTGTCACTGTAATTACCTCTCATTCAGTACCTTTCTATTGTCCCAATTTGAGCACTTCAGGACAGTCAATGCAGAATTACACATAATTCGCTTCTTCAGATTTGTCACTACTCACTCTGGCCATTGCTAGGTCCCATCATGTATGGATAACCGAGGTTGAACTGTCGTATCTTACTACTGAATTTGAAATGTAATAACATTGTTGACTTTGTTAATAGGTGGTACACGTCTATGGTGGGTAAGAAGTCTAGTATCGGAGCATTGAAGGAAGAGCTGAGCAAACACAAGGTAATTTATTCTGACCTGTCATATTTAGACAACTTGAGACTTATTATACGGCACTCTTTAAAGTCAGACAACTTGCAAAAAAGAGGATTCAGTTTTCTGCCATTTTGTAGCACTTTTATTTTGGGCCAAACAACAGAGGTCAAAGGTCCCAGGAAAACAAAGGACAACTGTTCGCTATATACTACACCAAGCATGGGCAACCTTTTCTACCACCCGGGCCTCATTGTGATTTTGAGATCCATTCACGGGCCGCACAGTGATTGTCAAACATTCCAAAACACGTCCAGAGGAGGAGTAATAGGGAGAGGGAATCTTAGGAAGAAAAGTCCTCAGCTCATTGCTCATTGAATACCCGCGTCTCTTCGTGTAATTTCCTCTTTTTACTCGCCGTTGATGCTGCAAGCGCCATTTTAACCAGGGATATATCACGCAATCACGCCTCGAGTTATATTTACTCAAATGCAGCGCGTCACCCTATTAATTATAAGGGAGCACACCACTAAATCAATCCGCTATTTGTGTAAACTATGGGGTTACGGTTAAAACGGGCCGCATCAATGGGAATTTTGGGATTGCTTCGCGGGCCGCAGATTAGAGGCCGGCGGGCCGCAGGTTGCACACGCTTGTACTACACTGACCACACAGCATTAGACTTGCAGGGTGTAACTCTATAATATATCACTTTAGGGTTTTAGGCGACAAAAATTAACCCTGTTTTACGGGCCTCGACCGACCCATTTTTCATTTTTAAATAACACAAACAATCACAAAGGTGTTTTGAAAAATGTTCGCAAATTTGTGAAGTATTTTGCTTTTTTGTTGTTGAAAGTTGTAAAATAACGTTTTTGTGAGACATTTTTTGAAATTTCAAACAAACAAAAAATTAATGCCTTACCTACAATTCGTAGAGATTAAACTGTAATAAACACACACTTTCATATGTGAAAAAAATATTGTGTGATGTGTCTCAACACTGTAAGTATTACACCCACATATTTTCTCTTGCAGAGATTCTCCTAAACAATTCCAAGAGAATCCAAATAGATTCTCGTAAATATTTAAAGTTTATAGACAAACTAAATGGTGGAGAATTTAAGGGTTCTCAAAAAAAATCCATAAAGAATCTAAATGGATTCTCGCAGAATATGATGGCATTCTAAACCTAAATCGCGTAGTAAATCTGCTTTTAAGAATACGGATTCACAGTGATTGTAACTCAACACATATCAGCCAAGTAGATAGATAGTTATAGTTTCTGCGCTGATAGCCTTTTGGTGCAAAAGAAACTGGATTTGATGTAGAGATTGATAACATTTACATCACATCTGTTAGAAATTGTCTTTGAACATAACAAGGGCTTAGTGCCATAAGGTTCTATCTGTAATAGCTGCCAGTTGTTATATTTGGGGCTAGTATATACGCTGAACAAGATATAAACTAAATGTAACTCAGTGCAGCTATTGCAGATACGGGCTTTTTATTGAGATCAGGCCTGGAAAAATTGTCTCCCAAGAAATCGAGGGAAATCTTGCTTTCTCTCTGAGAAATTTTGTTTGCTTCCCGGAAAAATATATGTTTTTTCGATTCCTATTTGAGATACCTAGTGATGTGGAAAGGCACTATCTGCAATTATAGCTGCCATGTGTTATACAAGTCTGGTGCTATATAAAGTGCACCCTTTTGAAGATGCAATCTTACACATGGCAGCCATTGCAGATAGGGCCTTGTGGCTCCATACTGTTGATAATATAACATTGATTTTTTACCTGTGTATTTCTTTAGATCAGGAATGTTACAACTGCTGAATTCTGTCAGGGACGGACCATGCGGTGGGGAATTGCTTGGTCGTTTCATGATGATATCAAAGTATTGGTAAGTGTATTCGTATTATTTATCATGGGGTACAAATCATTGCTGTTTTGTGAAAACCTTGTATGGTGTTTTTTATGCCCTGCAACATGTATAAATACAATATACAATACAATACAAATAAGCATTTATAAAGCGCCTTTACATCACTAAAGAGCGTAAGGAAAGCAAACCAAAAGAAACAAAATGGTAATGAACTAACACACATCATAAAATACAATGTTATACACGTTGCTCTACATTCGGATACAAATATGTTTTGACACATTTCTTGATCATATGTAAAGAGTCATAATTTCTTGTGAGAGCGGGAAGGTGAATCAACATTGCTATACTCTATTTGGCGCACTCTGGACAGTGACGTAACTTATTAGGCGCAGCTTTTACGCACGCCTATGTATCTTCCGTCTTTCAACGCTTGTGTGTATACGCCATCGCCGCGAGTAGGTGCATGTATGTGCTGCACTATAGAGTGACATAGGGGACATCCGATTGCTGGATGATTTAAGAGTACTGATGGTTGAATGCTAAGCTTGTTGGGTAGCATCCAAAGCCAAAGCATGTTGACACGTCATGGTTTGTAGAGAGAAAGGCAAGATGATAGATAGCCCGGCGCTACACCTGGGAGGCACTTAGACACATTAACTAAAATCTTAAAAGTCACAAAGTCATAAGGTAAAGCTGCCCAACAGTTATGCATAAGAAGTGTTGCTATATACATGTACAGGGGCAAGATCACTTGCAAGGTTTTTATAGATGTGTTTTTGGTCCTTGAACATGTTTAGAGCAGATTGCTCAAAGGATGTACATAGTAAGTATTACAGTATACATGCTGAAGGGCCAGATGGAGAAACGAAGTTTGAACAAAGTGGGGATGTTCTACAAACTTATGTCATTTAAGATATAAATGTGCCTTTTTTGTAGGCACAAATGGCAATATGCCACTTTTTGTTATATTCAAAATAGCTCATATTTTAGGCAATATTAAACATCAGATTGTTATTTTTTCCTATTGCCAGTACAGCATGATTGTGGGTGGGACAAGGTATTGGATGTGTATTGTAATTAGTATTAAAATGAATATTTCTTATTATCAAAACTTGCATGAGTACAACTCTGTCAACTGCAGACATGTTCTAGAATCACTGTGTACATGTTTTTAACTGTGAAAGTGAATTAATTGTTCACACTCTGCAGATTTTCAATTGCATTGGATGTTTTATATTCATGATTTGTAGCTTCATCACATAGACCTGTAATCAAAAGAAATATATTCACATTAGGCTAATTAAAAAAATCTTTTGTTTCAAAGCTCCCGTGCGCAATAGTTAATTGGTGCGCGTTAGAGAAGAAAAAAGTCTTCAAGTTTCACCGATTTTTCAGATTTTCATTGATCACATCATTTTTAACACAAAAGGTCACTTTTACAAGGATTTCAATATTTTATATTTATAAAAAATTAAATTAAAAAAAAAAAAAATGCATTCCGCATTAGGTTTTGAAAAATTGAAGAGCTTTGAGACAAAAGATTTTTTTTAATATAGCCATCACATGTTATTATTTTCCGGGATAGCTGGTTCGAACACAAAAAGCCGAAAATAGCACTAAATGATCCACTTAACAGTAAAGTCACCTTCATAATGTTTTGATATATTGTGCTAAACATACGCTGAAATTCAGTCACATGTGCTTGCGCAAGTTCAGTTGAACCTTCTTGAAAGCATTATGATGGCGACTATGTTCCGATGGTGATGATATTGCATATTAAATAACACTGTTATAACCATATTTTTATAGACCAATCATCCAACTAATTCTTGTGTTGCAGCCCCCGAGTAAGCGCAAAAAAGATAAACAGCGCCCTCCATTGGTCATCCCTGTACTTGATCGTTTTGTTACCAAAGCAGTGGAAGCAATGAGAAATCATCCATCAGGGAGTTCCAAAGGACAGCCAGAAAAGATACGAGCTGTGGCACATGCTGCTAGGGAGATTCTGAATGACTTACAGGTATGTACTGAATAGCCCTGCATTTATGCCTGCCTCATCCACTCAGCTGGTATATGAGTACCATATGGCAGCACAGAACTAGTGCTATACTCTATTTATCCATCTTGAGACAGTGTCGTAATTACGTCTACTGCTAATTGCAGCACATAAACGTGTGGTCCTACTCGAGGCGCTGGCATATTCACACAAGCATTGCCTGCAGTTGTGTCGTATTGTTTCTCGTCATTTTTATTGTAACATTTTGTATTATTTGGAGCATCCTTTACTTTAATGAAGTGCCAAAACATGGCGACGAAATGTAACAAGTTGTGTTATAGTCAATTCTACGTACAGTAAGAAACCAACAATAATACGGTCTTACATACGTGTGCGTAAATGCTGCACCTGTAAAGTTACGTCACTGTCCAGATGAAGATAAATAGAGTATACAGGCTGTAACAAAAAAAATTATACAATTTTGCAAAAAAATGTTAAAAAAATTCCAAAGTAATTTCTGTTTCAATTTTTAATATCATGCAAAGGAAATTTTCTCAGCGTTGCTTTGTTTTATGAAAATTGGTGGTCAGGAAGCAGAGCAGTGATCACTTTGGCTAAATCACTGGGAAGAACAGTATGCATGGAATCAAACCATGAATACAGGAATAGAGCGCTCTTGTGAGCCCAAAATCAGACAGAAACTGCTTGTTCGGGCAAGAATCTTTGGTGATGGAACTTTGATTGGACATATCTTTAAAGATGGGAACATGAATGCTTAAAAACGCTACCTTGATCTGTTTAATAACATGTGATACCTGAGTTGTTTAGCACATGGAAGATACCTGTTGAACCAGATCGGCTCTATATCTCGTCTATGGTGGTTTAAGGATGGGTACCATGTCAGAAGGAATGATAATGAGATTATGGACTCAAAGACATTGGTCAAGATATATTATTTATTAATTAAATTGTATGAATTTATTAATTGAAATGAAATAAAACTAGTTGAAAAACAATTATGTAGTTCTCTTAATGATCCCTGCGTGATACCCTAACCATTTAATTTCAACAAACAAGATTGTATTCTATGATGAAAGTGGCCTAACCCGATTTCTAGACGACTTAGTAGATTGGTCATATTTTTCTAAACAAAAGCAGTTAAAAAGACCAAATAAAATTCTTCTGGTAGTTAACACATCATTTATCACACACAGAGTGTAAACGATTTTAAAATTGCATGATTTTGAAATTGGATTAAAAATGAAATTGCAATTGTTTAACTTTTTTTTGTTACAGTCTTTAGTTCTGAATTCTTCTTCTTTTCTACTAGGAAGGCTGCCTGAAACCATTTTACATCTCCGAGGCACTTTATCTGTGCACAATTCAAGTGCCTTATCGATCTTTTGACGAGTGTGCTCATATGATACAGTTGTATTGGATTCTATTTACAAATCTCAAGATTATTCCTAGGAAAAATGATTCTTCTGAAAACTTAAAAAAGAGTTGGCCATTTCATTAAGCAGAATGTTTAAGAATTCATGAGTTGATGTTAATGAAATAGGACCATGTCAATTTATTAGGTCTGGTTCTACTTCTTAACATCTTAACTGATTCTTAACATATTTCTCTGCTTTAGAAGAGTTCAAGAATTACTATTCTGAAGTCTACTTTAGGGAAGTGTCAACCCTGTTTGGCGCCAAATTTATCAAGCACTGTAACTTTTAAACTAGAAATGTGATGTACATAAAGGTATACATTTTTGTTGATGAAACGAGTCGGAGAATCCATTTTTGGTATCAAATTTCACTAAAATTAGTAATTTTTACATTTTTGCCCAAAAATCACTTTTTTGGCGCCAAAAATGTTCAGACAACCAAAAATCACATTTTTGGCACTTTTTGGTCAATATTTTCAAAACAAAATTTTAAGCAAAAAAAAAAATGCGATCCTAGATAATTGACTTTAGATGATTTTGGTGAAATTTTGAATCAAACTGATTATGTTAGGTTGTCTGAAATTTGTTGGCGCCAAAAAAGTGATTTTTGGGCAAAAATGTAAAAATCACTATTTTTTGTGAAATTTAATACCTCCCGACTCATTTCTTTTGAAAAATTGAATACTTTTATGTACATTACATTATTAGTTTAAAAGTTACATAAAAAAAAGGGTTGACAGTAATAAAATCTTTAACTTATGAAATAGGATCCTGGACCAGCCACCTGTTCTTATAATAAAGTCATGCTTTGTATGGAATGTCTAAATGCCCATAATCTTCCAGTGCCTTAACCCTAACCAGTAAAGCTAGTTTTTTGTGCGTATCGGGGGGAGGGGGGAAAAAGTGCTATTTTTTTGACCCGAAAAATCACCCAGCACCCCCCGGGATTCGATCGCGGGACCATCCGCACCAAAGTCTGTCCCTCTACCAACTGAGCTAACTCCCTAGCGGCTATGCGGCCACAAACTCCGTGGCCACATATGCCTGCGGTAGGTGACGTCATCGCGGCAATGCAGCAGCACGTGCCTGGAGATAGTTTCTGGCAGTGAGATTTAGTGAGATTCAGTGCGGTTAGGTTTATTGCGATATTAAACATTTGATGCAACCTTTTATTTTTTACAGATAACCTTTGTGGTTCAACCGAGTTCAAGAAAAATCGTCAAATTGGAGTGCACGGCACACCGTAACACCTGGGCCAATCAGAGACGAAGAAGAAGGCAGAGGGCAAGATTGAAACAGGGCGAACTATTGGACAGTAAACCACCCGCTATCAGCAAAGATAGCAACCAAAATTTGGCAGAGACCAAAGCTACACGCTTCTGCGCAGACAATAGTCTATCGGATGATGTGGTAAAAAGTGATACAGATTTAGCGATTGCCAGTGAACCTGTTATGCTAGATGATGGCAGAGTTAGGTCTGATTGTGAATATCACCGATTACGACTAGAGGGTACGAGTAAAAGAGTGCTAGATTTAGACGGGCACGTCTCCGAGGTCCCTAAGGCTTGTGGTGTCACGCCTAGCAGTCTAGATCCCGTATCAAGACCCTCCTCCACCAGACCCTCCCATAGATTTGAACATGCTGATGGCACCAAACAGAACAGTCAGGAAATGCAAATGAACACTTCTGTTCATCTGAACATTGATAAATCTCAAGGAGCACAAATGAACGCTTCTGTACACATGAACACCGATAAAACCCAAGGATTGCTAATGAACGCTTCTGTTCATCCCAACACCGCTAAATCCCAAGGTACACAAATGAACACTATCGTATCACCTTCCACCAACAAACCTCAAGAAGCGTTGTTCCGATGTGGCCTTATTGTCACAGCCAATGTAGAAGGCAAGATAAACCTTGACTTGAGTTGGTTGGATGGAACTAGCAGAGAGGCTATGCACCAGGTTGGACAATACATGAAGAATAAGTTCAACAGATAAATTTGCCAATTCATGAAAGTGAAAGGAACACAAATGAACACTTTTAATCCCTCCTAACATTGAATTGCAAGGAACACAAATAAACACTTCTGTACAACCCACTGTCCGGACAGGGGTCACACCCCCATCCTTTTTATTTTTGCCCCACCCTTTTTACAGAGCCACCCTTTTTATTTGGGAATGTTCAACCCCCACCCTTTATACCAAAAAGGGGACATTTTGATCATTTTGTGCATTCAAATTTGAAAAGGCACTCATTGGAAGAAAGGACAAAGTGACAGAAACATCCCAGGGCCCGTTTTGTTTTTCGGGCGGGTCCCGGGATTCCCGAAATTATTCATCAAAAAAAGAATATTGAAAAAATAAAATAAAATAATAAGCTTACTTAAAAACCACCTTGTCGGCTAAATCACGATATTTAATGCAAATCTATAGAGGAGATTCATTTGAAATGGATTTATTTATTCAAATCAGTGCATTTTTGGTACTCTTATGCTCCCTACATTGTGATAATATATACACTGCGTACGACACTCCCGGCGAGTTTCCATTTTGAAAAAATGTCACGATTTCAACAAGTGCTATATAACAACAAACCAATTTAAAGATGGCGACTTTTTAATTTTGAATCGAAGTATATCTTCGGATACATATTTATGATATAACTAGTGCTAGCGAATCGACAAGGTCGGTATTTTGATTATTTTGATGATCGCTGAGAAACCGCCACCCTTTTTATTTTATCTCCACGCTTTATATAACTACACCCTTTATATCAGAAATATTCTGACCCCCACCCTTTTGTTAATTTTTTGATTTCTGAAGTCCCACCCTGTATAAAGCGTGCCGTCCGGACTATGCAACCATCATCTACAAACAACCTCAAGAAGCGTTATTCCGATGTAGCCTTATCGTCACAGCCAGTGCAGAAGGCAAGGCAAACCTTGAGTTGAGTTGGTTGGACGGTACTAGCAGAGAGGCTATGCATCAGGTGGGACAATACATGAAGAATAAGTTTAACAGATAAATGTTCTCATTCATGAAAGTGAAAGGAGCACATTCATCCTTCCTAACACAGATAATACCCAAGGAGCGCACATGAACACGTTTGTTCGTCCTAACCCCAATAAATCTGAAGGAACACAAATGAACACTTCTTTCCCTCCCAACACAGATAAATCCCAGGAAACTGAAATGAACACACCAATACCACCTTCCACCAACAATCCTCAAGAAGCATTGTTCCAATGTAGCCTAATCGTCACAGCCAGTGCAGAAGGCAAGGCAAACCTTGAGTTGAGTTGGTTGGACGGTACTAGCAGAGAGGCTATGCACCAGGTTGGACAATACGTGAAGAATAAGTTTAACAGATAAACGTTCCCATTCTTGAAAGCGATTTTAGGATGTAGCATTATGTTTGTTTGTTTGTTTGTTTACATGGTCGGTCCGTACGGACACACGCTTGGGTCTTGAAGGGAGCAGACTCAAGCAAAATGCTCGGGCCAGACTTAAAAAGCTTATATAAGCATGCCAACTGAATGAAATGGTGATTGTGTTTGTTTGACACATACTTGGTGGCATCAATTACTGGATCCAATTGATCACTTCCTCTATTTATAGTTCAATCAGTTCCAAATTGGCAACCTGCTTACAGCGAATTGATACACAAGACAAGGAGCATGCAAAAAGCTTGCATGGCGCACTGTGAATTGTGCTTGACATGTACATATAATAACAAAATAATAGGATTACTTTTGCGCATTGGGAGATAAAAGATGTATATTTCTTGCCAACTTGGAACTGATTAAACTATTGGTGGACCAGGCTAAAAGTGAGCTAGGTATCACTTGGCGGCGTTCTTTATCTCATGTGGTTTTTCTAGACCAGAATTTCATGAGGAATAAGAATATCTTTGGTAATCAGCCCAAATCCTGAACGCGCCCCCAGGAGACAGCAAAATCCAAAATGGCCGCCATACAGGGGCCCCAAAATTCAAATGGCTTCAATTAAGTTAAAAAACATACCAAATTGTTCGGCTGAGCACAAGGATTCCAAAAATGTATAGTTTGTCCCACTTCCGATGTTTGGTTAACGAGTTGTCGGGCAAAACGTTAAAAGGTCGTTGACCTTTGCATATGGGGTCAAAATTTAAACGTGCTCCGATTTTGAAAAACAATATCTCAAATTGCTCGTACGATCACAAGGATTCCAAAAATGGTAGTTTTTACCATCTAGCGTGTCTGTGGTACCTTATAAAGGGGTCAAAAGGTCAGGTTACATATTGACCTATACGGAACCTGACCTTCTGACCCCTTGATAAGGTACCACAGACACTCTAGATGGTAAAAACTACCATTTTTGGTATCCTTGTGATCATACGAGCAATTTGAGATATTGTTTTTCAAAATCGGAGCACGTTTAAGTTTTGACCCCATATGCAAAGGTCAACGACCTTTTTACATTTTGCCCGATAACTTGTTAACCAAACATCGGAAGTGGGGCAAACTATACATTTTCGGAATCCTTGTGCTCAGCCGAACAATTTGGTATGCTTTTTAACTTAATTGAAGCCATTTGAATTTTGGGGCCCCTGTATGGAGGCCATTTTGGATTTTGCTGTCTCCTGGGGGCGCGTTCAGGATTTGGGCTGATTACCAAAGATATTGTTATTCCTCATGAAATTCTGGTCTAGAAAAACCACATGAGATAAAGAACGCCTCCAAGTGATACCTAGCTCATTTTTAGCCTGCACGCATGCTTCCCCAGCATATCCTAGTGGCACGACCAGGCAGGCTATATCATGCGGACAATTTTCGCCTGTGGCTTACTCACGTAGACTCGTTGGCAATTTACAGTATAGTTCATTCCTTGACAATTTTCAAATAGCATTTACAAATACTGTAAAGATGGCTGGTGTGATGTTAGCCTGATCACCTCTGTTGCTATCCTGTGGATTGGCTTTAATCATAATTGATGTACCATTGATTTCTAATTATGCATGCCTGAAATTTTGAAATACCCTTATGCGAATGCATGTTTGAATAGCGCAACATTATATTAGCCCTGTACTTGTAAAAAGACATCTGGCATCTTTGGTGCTCTAAAAAGGAACTTCTTATGTAATAAATAAGTAGAATTTGTTTCTGTACACAATTTTTGTTCATAGTATCCCCAAAAAAAGAGAAATTATGCCACAATGTTATCATTTCAGAATTATGAGTATTAAAGTCGACACAAAAAAATAACCCTGTTCATAGGTAGGATTGGGTAGTGAGTGTTTTTCAAAACAAATTCAAACAATTCCAAACATTTTGAAAACAATTTCAACAAATTAGTTTTTAAAAGAAACAGGGTTGGTCGGACAAGTAGAACAGGGTGTTTTTTCCTATCGACTAATGTACTTTGTTTTGAGTTTGGTGATACATGAAATGCATAAATATATTCTGAGTCACAGGGTGATACGATTCCTATTTAGAGTGAATTTAGAAAATAAACTGCCCTGCTAGCAGGATAGTTTATTTTGACTCTTTAAACCATGATTTTGAAGTAATTAAGAATCATATCGCTCTGTAACTCGGAATATATATATGATTTATGATCAGAAATGTAAATCTGCAAGAAAATCTGCTTTTAAAAAAGATCAAGGATAAAGGGCATCCCATGGAAAAGATTGCATGATAAGCCTTTAATATTCTGAAGTTCTTGTTATTATTGATACCAATAACAACCGCTAACAAGTGAATCATTTACGACCAAATACTTCAGAATTCTATTTTTCAAAACCATGAGCATAATAATAAAAGCAACTAAATGTATTTATAAAACAACAAAAAGGTAACTTTTATACTTCATAACTCTTTAATTTAGATATTATTGTAATAAAAGGATTTATATATTAATAGAAATCTTATTGTAGCGAATAATTCTTTATTTTCTGATATTCATCACCCTGCTACGATGACTGCCTAACTTGTCTAATTTTGAGTAAACACAAAAATAAAACATGTTTACTAACCATTTTTTTGAGAAAATCACCTGGTTTAGAGATCCATCAGCGTCACCAGTCATGTAACAGATGAAAGAGACTTGGGCAAAATGTCTTTTTAGCGACTGGTGAGCTAAATATGGCCAATGTGAGTTGGGCAGTTATTGTAGCAGGGTGACGAATTGTGTTTTTATATGTGTGATATGCAGGGCCAGAAAAATGCAAATTTCCCGGGAACCAAACTTAAATTTCCCCCTGGAACCAGGTTCCTGAGTTCCTCATATTTTCCAGCCATGGTGATGGATGACCTATCGCTAAAGCTTTATCCCATGCAAATTTGTATCCGAAGAAAGCCCATATTTTTGTCATTCCTGAGAGATGATTCCTATGAATTATCCAACCAAAGGTTAGAAGTGTACTGTTTTATAAAGGTGTCCAGCAAGCACAACATTGCATTATATGTTAGAAAAATAATTATGAAGCTCAAATCGCAGTTATATAGAACAAAACATATTTATCATAAAAATAAATAAAAACCGCCGTCTCTCAACATGCCATATTTATATGGTGTAAATTTGTGGTAATCAAAAGTCCCAGTATCAATGACGTCATGATTATTGGTGCTCATATGCATTTTATAACTATCACTTAATTAATCCTGGGAATACTGATCACCGCAATTTTTTTAAACTTGCATGTTGAGAGATCGATATTTTTTATTTATCCCCCCCCTCAGCAATATTGTCACACTCACAACACATTGGTGAATAAAAGAGTCATACATATTTTATTTAAATTATTTTGTTTATTTGCCTAAAAGACGACCATAATCCTTCCATATAATATTGTTCATGGAAAATGTGTATACAAGAGATGAGGATGCATAATATCTTACAATTTGCATTTATACCGTTGTTTCCCCTCAAGTTCAGATGTGACGTCAGCACGTAAAGATATTCTTGCTTGACCAACGGAGTTACAAATGCACTATTATAATGCCATTACTATAGAAAGTATGCTGATGTCATATCTCAACTTGAGGCAACAACAAGTATAGTTATATTATACTTTACATGCAAGTTCATCTATATTAGTTATTAAATGTAATTAATATTTAATCTTTTGGGTCGGACTGCTGATGAAAATATGAATAAAAATTATAATCTAAAAAGTTTTAAACATTGTGGTGGTGTGATCCCAAGTTAATACATGTAATAAATAATACATGTATTTCAATAATTCTCCTCTCTTTTACATATTAAATGAAATATTATGGCATTTATAAAATTTGTTAATAGGCATACAACCATCTTTCGACATGGCTCATAACTGATGACTTACTTACTTGTTTTGTACGAAGAATAAGACTCTTATTCTTTGCACAAAACACCCTTGGGTTTAATTAAATTGACAAGAGTCTTGACCACTGTTAAAGGAATTGCTTGAAATTAAGAGAAGTGGAACCAAACTTAGTATGCATCGATACAAAGTTACATGGTAAGAAAACAGGAAATTAATATTCTATCATAATTCAATGAAGGCTAATTAATAATTGTATCATTAGGCATCGCCCAACGTCAGCAGACTTTGGATGTGAATTGAAGCAATGACAACTTCTATATGTTGACGTGGATGGATGCACAATGACGGGAGTAAGAAAGGACCATAACAATGGAAATAGGTTGGCGATAATGTCAATGTTTTGCAGCATGATTAGCGATAACCACTTGAACTCAATATTGACCTCAAACATTGCAAACTCAGTGATCATGCTTACAGCATTTCTGCATTTCTTCCAATAGGCGATTCTCTTTAGAATGGATGCAATTGGTGAGATTTCATACACAATAAGATTATTCTAATGGGTATGAAGGATAGAAAGCATTTGTTACATGGGTACCAATACAGAGAACTCATTTGGAATGATGCATCATAGTGGCTTTAATTTAAAAAATATGCAAATAGGACCAAATCTTTCTGATACATCTAATAAAGTGCTACTACATGAGAATCTACACAGCCATTTCCGTATGCCCGGCATTGTGGTTACTCCGCTGCCAGTACCTATGCAGGTATTTGCAAGCTATGTACCTGTATGGGTACTGTACAGTAACTGTGCGATATAACCAAAGTAGCCACACAGTAGCAGAGTTACTGGTACTGTGCAGCTACTTTGGTGATACTTTGCTGGTACTGTTAACAGTACCCATTTAGGTCAGCGCATACAGTACCCCAACAGGCACTGTCAGCAAAGTAACCATGGTGCCGGGCGTAAGACAATGGCTGTGTAATTTGGTATGCACGAAGTGGGAAGATTTGAGAACATTGTAAACAGATTGCCCAACGTGAACTTTATGATGTGAAATGTCTCCTTGACAAATATGGGTTCATGTGAAAACGCATGACACATTCTTTCATCAATGACCCCGCTTGAAATTATTATATAAAATGGCGTGTGGTTACGTAAACCATGTGAGATTTTGCAAAACATCTTTCTGCTGATGAAATCTTTCAAGAGGTGTTGCAAAATGTCTCTCTTTTGATGAACCCACCCACCCACATGCAATATTGTCAGACTTCTGCTCTGCTTGCTGATGAGTTCGTGTGAGATGTTGTGAAACATCTTTCCATGGATGAAATTCTGCGAGGTGTTGCAAAATGTCTTCCCGTTGATGAAACCCACCCACATGGAATAATGTGAGACTCGTGCTCTGTTTGCTGATGAGTTCATGTGAGATGTTGCGAACCATTTCTCCCCTGGTGCGGACATGAGTAGATGTATAGGATGAGCTTGGTAGTGAATGGATGGATGAATCAGACATGATTGGTCCAATTGATGATACCCTTATAGCTTGATGATACCCTTATATAGCTTGATGATACCCTTATATAGCTAATAATTCGTTTGCCTTCTATTGCCTATATAATGAGAAATGATAAAAACAGGAAAACATGCATGATAGTAACACCAATGAGAAATGTTATAACTGATGGGGATGTTTAAATGAATACCAAAATTGGAAACATGGTAATTTCATGGAATGAAATATATGTGACCGAACACGAGTAAATGAGGCATAATGAAGGAAATGTGAATATTGAGTTATTTATATCACGATAATATAAGTTAAGGGACTAAAGTCAATGTTATATCACATTTCTAACGAAGTTACGGATGATTGAAAATCACCTTGTCTCAAAACATTCAACACATATTGTCAAGTTATGGAAGTGTTTTGTTTACAAATCAGTGGAGTAAATGAAAATTAAATACCTCAAAGTGTAGTTTCCCCCTTTTATTTTCATGAATTTAGTCTTTGGTTGGACACAAGATGTTTCAGATCAGAAATATAACTTTTTTATGTATTACTTATTATGACATATTATGACCGTGTCCCCCATTTGTGCTCTTAAATGAAATTAGCAACTACCGCAATTGTGCCTCATTTTGGGTCACATGACTTAACACTGTCAGAGAAAGATGTATCAATAGTACCCTTGACCAGAAAGAAAGACCCCAACGCAGTTACCTGATTAAACAATTTGACCCAACCAAATGGGACCTGTTCCTGGACACCCACAATAGTACATGCACAAAATGACATCAAATGAAAAATAGTCTATCGTAATAGTGAACCTGTTATATAGAACCCATCCGCCATACCCCATGCATGCAAATATACAGATAACCACCCAAGCATATCCCTAACACACATGTGTGCCTTGTGCAACCTATGGCCAACCAAAGGATTCCTTGACTGTGGCAAGTTCAGCTTCTTTGTTTTAAGTTACATTTTTGTTCTTTCACATTTCAAGCAATGACAAAAATGTGTTATTTCAACAAGAACATTAATTGTTTTTAATAATTTTGTTTGTTTTGTGTCTTACTATATGCGGTATTTTGTTAATCAACGTTCATAAAACTTATTCCATTAACATCCGATCCAATTACTCTCCAAAATATGGGACCTGAGCAAGGTCTTAGGCAGCATTTGAAGATGTGGGAGTGTAAATATGTATAAATTCAAAAACTGGGTGTAAATTTAAGGATTTGTGTACCAAGTATAAGCCATGTGGACGAAAACTTGGTGTGTATTTACAAAAGTGGGTGTGTAAAACACTCCCTACACGGCTGGCTGCCTAAGCCCTTGGACCTGAGCACCCCTCAGCTGAAGACATTTTCAGTGAAATATCTCAATTCCCGCTGTTTTGTTTACCTCCATCTCGGTTACCCTGATAACCACCGCCGCCGCCGTCTCTATCTCCGCCCCGATATCCTCCACCACCACGGTACCCTCCGCCACCACGATATCCTCCACCGCCTCCGCCACCACGGTAACCTCCTCCTCCGCCACCACGGTAACCTCCACCTCCGCCACCTCGGTATCCTCCTCCACCTCTGCCGCCACGGTATCCTCCTCCGCCCTCTCGTCTGTTATAGCCCCCTCCGTCCCTGTAACCGCCACCTCCTTCCCTTCGGTTGTAGCCGCCCTTGTTGTAACCGCCACCCTCCCTTCGGTTGTAGCCTCCATCACGTCCACCTCGTCCGCCACGGCCACCTCTATTACCGTCCCGGCCACCTCTATTACCGTCCCGATCTCCTAAAAAGATACATAATAGGTTTGAATAAAGTTCAATTAAAGTAAAATTGATTCTTACATCAGTACGTTTATTCCAACAACACTGCAAATTCATTGGTTATCCATATTGTGAAACTGTGAAGCCCATAACTCACAATATAATCCATATCCATTGCTTTGAATGCACACTATTGTAAACACTAATTTCGTGGATACTTAATTTCGCTAATTTAAAATTACTGGTATTTTAGCGGACATTTAATTTGGCAAATTTGGATATTTCACTGTTTTTACATTTAATGTAAAACTGTCAAATGAACAGGTGTAAGCTACCATCTCGGACAATATTGTTGGGACACTTTTATATGTGTATTTAAAAACTCCCCCTAGGCCCTGGATCAATGTTGAAACATGATTTTTGGGTAACGGGAAACTAGAAGGGGTCAACATTGCCCAGTGGGGTGGGGAGTTATTCATGTTGAGGAAAGGCTTCCAAGTCAAAGACAGCAATGTTTCAATAGTGTAAATTTTGCGGAAACAGGAACACATTAAAGTATAAGTATTACCAGGGTGTCCCAACTAATTATGAACACGATTGTAGTTCTCCCTGGGGGAACTGGTTGAAGTGGACCTAGGCCTTTAACATATTTCAACCCTCTAGTCTTGTCATATTTTGTTTCTTAAATTCAAATAATTTCAAAAAGTTTCAAGATTTTCAACAACAACAAGAACAGTCCAAAAATGTTCATAACGGTTAAAAATAAAAAAAATCAACAAAACTATTCAATAAAGAAAGAAAAAAAGAACCCCTACAGAATTAGGGTCAAGTCTTGTAAAAAAAGGTGAAGTTTTCCCCCCTTGGCCTTACCTTTCTGGTATCCACCGCCGCCTTGACGATATTCCAGTAGGCGTTCATTGTTATCTATCAGGTTGTTGACCTTGTCGGAGAGACGTAGAGCCAAATTCTGCAGCTGTGTGGGCTCGCAACGATGCATCACTATCGTGGCGGCTGGCTCGTCCCATGAAGCCTGTACAGATGAGGGGAAAATGTGTAGCATTTATAAATCATCATTTTCACTAAAATCTCACTAAAATCTTCATCTTTACTAAAATGTGACATGTTCTACCAAAACCAGGCGGAATTGGGCAGAGCTCCAAACTGAGAAATAGCCCAAAACCTAATTGGGGGTGATTTTTGGGGAATTTGAGTTTCTTGTAAATAATTAATCTTCAGAGTGTTTATAACATTATTGTGAAAGTTTCAGATTAAAATAAAAAACTAACAACAACAACAAAAATGCAATTTTCATTTTTTTTAAAGTACATTGTAAGTACATTGTCATTATAAGTACATCTTTAAAGGACGATATCTCAGTTTGGAGTTTTCATTAAGACGAACTTGAAAATAATTTAACTCCGCTTTGGGAATCCGATTAAAAAAAAAAAAGTACCATTGTAAAGCTAAAGATCTCGGTAGAACACGTCACAAATTTACTTTTTACTATTATAATTGAGATTCTGGTATCAGAAGAAAGATGATGACTAGTGGCAATGGCAAAAGAAATTTATATAAAGTTTAGGTCTTAACACCTTCCACATGGCTACTGGTTTTTATTATACAAAAACAGATTTTCCAGAAACCTTTCCCAACTTTCAAGGTCTATTCAAAGGATTCCCTAATAAATACTTGGCATGTTTGTACTTATTTCAATGCATTTCACATGGTGATTCCAAATATGTTGATGAGATTTGATAATTTTGACATTTTTGGAAATGTCTTCTGCCGCGTGGAAAGTGCTAACCAAATTGCTTATCTTGATGTTGAAAATAATATGGACTAGGTCACCGCACATTGTCCAAATTTTGTTGTCCAAATTGTAAAATCTTAAGAAGAAAAATTGGAACAAAAGGACTACTGGGAGAGAGAATTACTTTGCATTCGTTGATAACTTACCATGAGTTCCTCATTGATGATCATCTTACTGATAATACTATGCACAATAGTTCCATCCAACTCAAACATGTCTGATAGACTATTTAAGCTGAAAAAAGAGCAGAACAAATATTCCTTTGTAAACTCTCTATTAGAGGATTGTATGCTTACCAAGGGTTAGAGAGGAAACATTGTTGCCATCACAATGAAAATTAACTCTTTTACATAAGGCGAGGACAAAAAAGTTAGAATTTTTTTTCTCAAATCATGTAAAATCAGCCATTTTTGGCCGAAAATCTGTTAGAATTTTTTTCTTCTTTCACAAATTTGTAAAAGAAGTTGCATTGCTAAATCCTCACAACCTTGTGTATGATCTCCCCCCCCCCCCCCCAACCCCCGGGTAATCACAATACCACCCTGTAAAAGAGGACATTATGAATTATGAATTTAAAAACACTGAATGACCACTTTTACAATATATACAATTTTAACACAATTCTGTTTTTTAAAACCTAGTGTGAGAAGAAAAGCCAATCAGTATCAATGAGATTTATCGTCACATCTATCGGTAGAACGAAAGTATTGATTGCATCATCTTGGCTTAATACCATTTAAGGAAGTGTCAACCCTGTTTGGCGCCAAATTTATCAAGCACTGTAACTTTTTAACTATAAATGTGATGTACATAAAAGTATACATTTTTTTAATGAAATGAGTCAGAGAATCCATTTTTGGTATCAAATTTTCTAAAACTAAAAAATTTTAAGCCCCAAAAAAAAAATGCGATCCTAGATAATTGACTATAGATGATGTTGGTGAAATTTTGAAATTTATAATCAAAAACTGATTTTGTTAGGGTGTCTGAACATTTTTGGCACCAAAAAGGTGATTATTGGGCAAAAATGTAAAAATCACTATTTTTAGTGAAATTTGATACCAAAAATAGATTCTCTGACTCATTTCATTAAAAAAATGTATAACTTTTATGTACATCACATTTATAGTTTAAAAGTTAGTGCTTGATAAATTTGGGGCCAAACAGGGTTGACAGTACCCTTAATCATACAAATACTGGTAAGGAAACAATGTACATGCAGAGTGCTCAATGCGATGCAGAGCGTAATATAGAAGTCAAGACCTTTTGGAACGGTAGTCGCTACTCCTGAGTTTTACACTGTGATCATCAGACAACTGGTTCTATTCTGTGTATTTCCCCGCTTGTTGGGGGGCTGGGGGGCTAAGGGTATCACAGGGGAGGTTTGGTTCACATCTTCTAAAAGCACCAAAGTTGGCCCATATGTTGCTCATACCATACTCTTTTGATTTTTGATGGATGCCAAAATTGGAGCCTTCTGGGACGGCCATATTGGCCAATTCCACCACACATCCGAAGTGGGGCAAACTATACATTTTTAGAATCCTCGTGCTCAGAGAAACAATACGGTATTCTTGTCAGCTTAATTGAAGCAATTTGAAAGGCTCCAATTTTGGCATCCATCAAAAATCAAAAGAGTATGCTATGAGCAACATATGGGCCAAATTTGGTGCTTTTAGAAGAATGTGAACCAAATAATCCCTTAGCCCACAGTTGTTTGAAGATCACACAAGTGTGAAACTCGAGAGTAGCTACTACCATTCCAAAAGGTCTAACTTCTAATCTTAAAAATATGTATTTTCAGCCTGCATAATGATGTGTTCTCATAAATGGGCTTAGATATATTTGATCATATTGAACATACAAGTTTCAGTGTGTCTTCTTTTTACTTGCTCATATGGTGTTTTTGTTGTGACCAGGTAATTAGTGTTTTTATGTATATCATTCAGTCTCCATCTGATCAAAATATCATATTGGTGACTAAAGATTATCATTTTACCGTGAACAAAAACAAGTGCTGTGACCCAATTTTGTTTTCTTTCAGAAATTTTGAAATAATCTACAGCAACTGACTAACCTCATAGAGTCGTACACACTCCCGTATGTAAACAAGTACGTCCTGAGACTCTCTTCCTGTATTTTGCTCACGATGAGATCTCTGACACGATCGCTCTCCTGAAACAGATTCCAAACTTTTGTGTTCATCTTGTCGTTGATAAGGAACTTCTTGCAGGCCTTCCAGTTGCCGTAACGCATCGCTCGGGATGCTGCAACGACATGCTCGCGCATGCTCTCCGGCGGTCCAACAAGAGTCGAGCGCTCACTGAGTCGTAACTGATGATGGAAACTCTTGCTGATCATACGACGACGAATATCAAAATGGTGGGCTGTGGAGTAATCAAAAACAGATTTCATATAAGATCTATACACACATTCCACGTGGCAGGAGTCTACAAACGACATTCTAAAATTTCACAAAATATGTTTCGAAAATGTCAAAATTATTGAATCACATTACCATATTTGGAATAAGCATGAGAAATACATTCAAATAAGTACAAACATGCCTAGTATTGGTTCAGTAATCCTTGAGATAGATCTTCAAAGTTCGGAGAGGTTTCTGAAAAATGTGGAGCGTGCTACACCATGCGTGGTAAGTCTGACACTGTCGTGGGCATAGCCACACAGTGTATTTTGTGCCAATCACCAAATTTGTTATCGTTCTAAGCATGGAGCTGGCATTTATCAAATTTATTTCTGGATTATTTAACGTCATTTCATGCATATGCATGAATCATATGCCAGCAAATCAATGTGATGACATGATTTGAGAGTACCTGCATCTATGGACGAGTTGTGTAGAGCCCATTGTTGCGGGAACCAACATATGCATTAGAGCACATTGATGCAGGGAACCAACATATGCATACTGATGCTTAGGGCTCAGAATGTTTTGTGCATGTGATTCAAATACATAAGCCTATACGCCTAATATGCACCAACACAATCCCTGGCACTCACTCGCACATTTAATTGCATGTAAAATACAAAAAAAACCAATCCGATTGTTTGTTGACATCCACACCATGCACACCCATCATATAAGAATATCTAATATGAGAACTCACAGGCCATGTAGGGTATTTCTAGCAGCATAGCTGACACAAGATAGACACACTCCAACAGCTCCAGATTGATGTGCATGTGAAACGGCAACTGTCGGCTCTTCTCGATCTTCTCCTGTTTCGGATCTCTCTCTTGGTGGCGCTGCATGAGTAAACCCTGCGTAAAAATCCATTTATAGCATGATTACACACAAAAGATGTACTAAGAAAATGTGGATCTTAAAATCTGTCTTGTTTTTGTATTTTCAAAAATTGTAAGGTAAGGATGTCATTCTTTTTAGTTTTTAGGACCAAATGCCATACAGAGAGATGGGTCTCTCTTAATGATGCTGTATAAGTACGGCGACACCCTGTTCTGTCCCATTTCTTTTTATCTATAATTTCATTTTAACACAATTTTTAGAATATTTTTGACAGATATATGTTGAAAATTCACACACATTTTTTCTTCAATACTTTATGAGAAGCCAATCAGAATCAAGTAGAGAAATCGTCACACTTGTCATCAGCAGAACGAAAGTATTGATAACATCATCATCTTGGCTTTTATGTAGTGCACTTCTTGAATACATTATTAGCCAAACTCTGGTGTCCGATGATAAGCTTACCTGCGCAAGGAGTTCTTTGGCTCGTCCTCCGCTTTGGATGTCCAGCAAGGCATTGTGGGCATCTTTGATGTTGCCATGACGGAATGCACACAGGCCAAGTTGCACCATGCTACGGTTGTATAGAATCTATATTAAAAAAATCAAGACGGTATATTGGCTTGATTATCAATTCGAGGCGGTAGGGGTGTGCCGCACAGGGTCTCAAAAAGGGGGCTACAGAACTGAACTGAGTGGATTTTATGAAGAAAAATAGGGTCTTAGGAACTGATTTTTTCAAAAAAAATAGGTCTTGAGAACTGGTTTATAGTTCACATTTGATTAGCAAGAACGCAAATTTTCGATTTTGTTTGGATTTAGAACGCAAAATATTCGAAGAACTGGGGTTTTGGAACACAAAATGTTGTGATTTTTGAATTTTCAATCAAATTGGGGTCTTAAGAACTGATGCAGGCTTAAAAGGGGGGTCATAAGAGCTAGCAGCAGAGGGTGAAAAAGGGGGTCTTCAGCGCGGCACATACCTATACCCTTTTCCAATGTCAGTGCCCCCCCCCCCCCCCGGGTCACTCAGCCCCATAGAACAGGGGGGTTTTCATCACCTAATCAATAAAAGGTATTCATCTCATTCCAAACCCAAGTTGCCTGCTATATCTCTCACTCACCTGGGTAGGAATATCAGAGAAATTAATGTTCTGTTGCAGGTGTGACATGAGCATGAGGTCGCGTGCCTCGTACCAGCGGTCGTGCAGGGCGTGGTGGTAGGTGTGGCATAGGATGGCTCGTGTACGGTGGAGATCTGTCGTGTCTTTGGAATAGATGAACTTGCACATGCGCTCGATTAGCTCGCTGGTGCCCTCTTCCACTGCAATGGAATCATCAACAGATTGTTAGAGTTAAGGGGGGACTTAAGGAAGTTTTTGATTTGATTTTTTGAATTTTGTGAGTGCTGTAATTATTGAACTATTAATCAAATGTATATAAAAGTATACATTTTTGGAAAGGAAATGGATCAGAGAATCCAAATTTGGCATCAATTTTGACCAAAAATTTTGATTTTTTGAGAAAATCACAAAATTCACTTTTTTGACCCAAATTTTTTTGAACAAAGCTAACAAAAAATAATTTTGAGTAAAAAATGGCCAAATCACTTTATAATGATGTTAAGACACTAATGAAGGGACGATTTTTTTTTTTAAAACCTAATCTAATATTTTTGAAAATTTTGACCAAAAAGTGCCAAAAAACGTGAAAAATTTGATTTTTAATTTTTTTTTACACTTTTTTGTCAAAATTTCAAAAAATATTGGATTAGATTTTTAAAAAAAAAATTCGTCCCTTCAGTAGTGTCTTAACATCATCATCAAGTGATTTGGGCATTTTTAACTCAAAATTATGTTTGTTAGCTTTGTTAAAAAAAAATGGGTCAAAAAAGTTTTTGGCCAAAATTGATGCCAAATTTGGATTCTCTGATCCATTTCCTTACCAAAAAGGTATACTTTTATAAACATTTGAGTCATGGTTCAATAATTACAGCACTAACAACATTCAACAAAAAACTTCCTTAAGTCCCCCCTTAAAAACAAAATTACAATGAATTAAGTTCATATTATAATTTATAAATTGTGGAGTGATATTTGAAAACCTGTTGGATGTAGCCAGATGTGAACTGTAGGGATTATGGGTAAAATGTATTTTTTGTTAAGATTTCTTTTTTTAATTTTTTTTAGAAAATTAATTTTCAATACTTTGTGTCATCATCTTTTATGAAATTTCAATATTAAAACTTACTTTATTTAAGTCACTTTTTACCTTTTTTAGCCTATTTTTATGATTTTCTGAAGCTTGTTATGATAACATCACAATCATCATTCACTCATAACTTTTGTAGTGATCATAGAAAAATTATCAGCACAATTTCAGCTTTCTTATGATATAAATATCTTCAATTTGAAAAATCCCACCATGTGGTGGGTTTTCACAGATCACATCACATTTATGAATTTTAAAACATTAGTGCTACCTTGCTTTTGCCATGGTTTCAGGGTTCCACCTGTTTAAAATGAAATTCCATGACTTTCCACAACAAACATAAGGTTTTTCCACACAACCAATTGTTGCCGTTTCTTCAATTTAACAATATTTACACTGAAAATAAACATTGTTCATTCCTGCAACTTTAACATTTTCTGTGTTGAATAAGTCACTAAATACTTGGCCAAAGACATCTAGATCCCTGAGCTAAAATGTTTTGCTTTGACTCTTTCATAGCAAATATTTCTGTATAAAATCATCAGTGATGGCTGCGCAATAATTCCATGCCTTTTACATGACACTTTCTTGATATATTAAATTTTCCATTAGGCCAACAACAAACAAAAAAGTTGACTTGCCCTTAGGGCCAGAGTCTGGGTCGGACGGTCGGATTTTTTTAATATTTTTTTTATTTTACAGGGAGATACTACACAAAAACATGTTTTAAAGAAGAAAAAAATTTGATTTAAAAAAAATTAAAAAAAATTAAACAAGCAGATGCTACTCAAAAACACGTTTTCATCTTTCTTTATTGTTGTGCTTCTTTCAATTTTTTTTTCAATTTTTTTTAAATTTTTTATTTTTATTTTTTGGAAAAAAAAAATAAAAAAATAAATAGCAACCCTAGATTTCCGAAAATTTGGGTCGGTCGGGAAGGGCAAGTCAACTGCTTTTTTTCCTTCCTTACTAAAGTCCTCTAACCCCTATGTAATATAGGGGTAGGAAAAAAACAAGATTGCAGGGGTGGGTTTTTTTCTCTTTTGGCTGCACGAAAATTCTATGCATTTTGCAGAATTTTGCATGCATAGAACTTTCTTGGTAAAGCAATACTATTTTCTATGATGATTTTTCGAATTTCAGTGTTTAAATTAGCATTTTGTTACAACAAAACTCTCATCGCCCATGGATGCAAGTGTGTGATTGATCCATTTCCTGACCTTTTTACGCGAGCTTGGCTGTAAGCTTAGACAGCCAAAGGTATAGGCTACAGGGGATCACCTCGCTCAAATAAAATTGTTTGCATCTTTTTATGCTAAAAAATCATCCAATTCTGGAAATAAAAAATAAAAATCTGATTTCCAGAATTTTATATTTATGGCCTTATTTCCAAATTCCATCCCTGCTCTCACCTACTAAGATATCTTTGCCGATATCTTTCTTCTCCTCCGTGCTCTCCTCCTCAGACGTCTTGTTATCTGTCGTCTCGGCTGTCACCACGGCAACCTCCTCTTTCTTCGCATCCTCCTCCTTCTTCACTTCACTATCCTCCTTCTTCACTTCATCCCCATCTGCCTTCTTCACTTCATCCCCATCTGCCTTCTTCACTTCCTCATCCTCCTTCACTTCCTCATCCTTCTTCACTTCATCACCATCATCCTTCTTTACTTCCCCATCTTCCTTTGGCTTTTCTCCTCCTTCTTTCTCTTCTAGTTCCTTCTTTTCTGCCTCTTCCTTGGCTTTCCTTTCTGCCTCCTCCTTGGCCTTCTTTTCTGCCTCTGCCTGTTCCTTTTCCAGACGCACCTTTTGGAGAGCTTTCAGCTTGTCGTAGTCGTACTGTGTGTGGAGAGATAGGGTGGGAAATTCAAATAAAAAACAATGCTTATTCTTTATTTCAGAATAACTACCTGACATGGAGCCTGTTGACAAAGCATGGAAAGCCTACTGAACCATGGTTACCATTAGTGATGGATGTTTGCCCAACAGGGCTTAGGGTAAAAAATTGAGAAAGAAGACAACATTTCCCTTCATTTCTTTATGTATTTCAAAAATTCCCACCAAATACCCAAATTTACCAGGAATGAGATTCCCCATCCCCCAGACCTATATTTGCCCAATGCAAAAGTGACTTAAGATGTCCCAAGCACAGGCTGAAAAAGTAGGCAATATGGAAAGCTCCTTGCCGGGAAATTTAAGCATTTGGAGGGAAAATTTGGCGTTTGGAGGGAAATGTTACTCTTTCATTAAGAAATGCATTCCATTTTGGAGGGAAAATTGGAATCGCTTGCCGGGAAAAAAACATTTTTTCAGGCCATGGTCCCAAGGTGGAACTACATTGTTGATTACAAACTAAATCACACAGGAATTTTTATGTCACAGTGATAACAAAGCTTTGCAATTGTCAACAGCTATGTCATCAACCTATCCCCTCCAAACAATGTTTAACAGTGACCTTCTAATTAGGAGGGCAAGTAATTTTATGGTTAGCTTAGAATTTGAATATCATAATCTGAGTGTGGAAAAGATGAACATAAAGTCCTTTTATTGAATTTCCTTCCCAACAAATCTGAATGTCTGAAAGTTTGTGAAACGAATCTGAAACAAGAGATTGCTACAAATATAGTATTGTTGCAAAGATGGGATGTAGCAGCTTGATATATTGTCAGCTTAATAAAATAATTGCCTAAGTCATTTTTTTAACAAATTGAGATTTTTGCCTAAATCAGTTCTTTACCATGGGAGGCACCTATGGTGTAAGTGTCTAGTAATTGTTCAACTCTAAATCGTGCTAACAAATCAAAAGGATTATTGCCTAAGTCACGCGTGTGACTTAGGCATATTTATTGCATTGCCTTTATAATCAAATAATGGGACTATTTAGACAGCGAAAGTGTTTTATAAGTTTAGAAAGGTGATTGCAGGGCCAGAGTCTGGATGTAAACTATAGTGAATTTCTAAGAACTTTTATAATGTTAGAATGAGCATAGTCAAATTGTTTAGTTAGTTTGTTGATGTAAAAGTGCCAAGTAAAATAAACAATCTGCCTAAGTCACAACGGTATATATGTAGTAAGTCATTTTAAGTGGTTACGTAATACTACTGAGACATGACAACATAGTCATAATGTTGGTCTTGTATCAACATGTTATTATGCATAAAAGTAACAAAACTAGTTTGGTTTTTTTTATTTATCTCAAATGACTTAGGCAATTATTTTATTAAATTGACGATATGATATATGACACAATATGTATTGAGTATTTTCACGAAATATCTGAAAGGCGATTGAAAAAATATTTCTGAATATTTTAAGGAGTTTACATGCACATCATAACCTCAAATAGAAAGACCTCCTCCGCAGCCCCTGAAAAATCCCCCAACCCAAGATCTGTGAAAATGAGTGCAATATAATTACCTTATAATAAATATGGGAAATGTGTTTGAGATAGACTCTACAAAGCTCTGGTTCTGTGCCCCGTTTCTCTATATACTTTTGCACTCTCACGATCATGGCAGTTACACGGGTTTCGTCTTTCAACCTGCGGATGGTAAGATACGAGAAAAAAGATTGGGGAAAAATAAAGGTGAATTGTTTGGTATAAACTTTTGCACTCTCACGATCATGGCCGTCACACGGGTTTCATCTTTCAACCTGCGGGTGGTAAGATACGAGAAAAAAGATTGGGTCAAAATAAAGGTGAATTGTTTGGTTGTCATCCCCACCTCTTTCATGAGGCATTGGAGGATGAAGAATGGGTTTTTTTTACATCTTGACACTTTCCACGCTTGCAGACAACAGGGCAAAAATTTCACAAAATGTTTCAAAAATGGCAACATTATTGAATTTAATCACAATATTTGGAATTGCCATGAGAAATGTATTAAAATAAGTACAAAAATGCCTAGCATTCGTTCAGTAATTCTTGAGATTGACTTTGAAAGTTGGAAAAGGTTTATGAAAAATCCTGTTTTGTATATGGTAAAACTAATAGCCGCGTGGAAAGTGTTAAATGGATAGTCAAGAGCAAACTAAAAAGGCGTATAAATATAGTGTCAAACATTGAGAATAGGTTACAAATCTTATACTGGACTAACCGTGGAACTGTGCAACATTTTGACTGATCGCATCAGTCTTCGTCTGACAAATGCGATGATGACCAGATTGGCTGGTCAAGTGAGAGCCGACGAGATGTAAAACATATTTCACTACTTTTTTAAATGATTTATATTTAAATATGATCAAACATTACAAAATTTCACAAGAAATTAAAATAATACTAATTTACGTTTTGAAAACTTTTTTTTTGAGAATTTGGAAAATAGGAGTAATAAAGTACAGTAAAAGTAAACTAAAAATTATCTGATAACCTTACTAAAAATTGGTTTAGGTTTAGTTACTACATAGTTCTGGATGGCAATTTAGTACCTAACATGAAGACAAGTTACAGGGAAACTTACCTATCTACATATTCTGTTGAATGGGCATCGACAGATTGAAGTATCTTTGTGAATTCCTCATCCATTCTCTCCACAATGGTCAAAATGCAACCTCTCACCAAGTAAGGTGGCTCCTGAAATGAGAACATTTAGTGATTATATTGAATATTATTTTGGATCTTTTAAACACAGTGATGAACAGGGTTGTTTGTAGCTACGCCGGTAATGTGTAGCCAGCTGCACTCACGCTGGCCGACCGGCACTAACAAGGTTTTTTTAGTTTTTTTACATTGGTTAAAGTGAACACATCTTGACATGGATAGAATCATTAAACTGCCTCATAAAGTAGAAATTATATGGCAGGAAACCCTCAAAATGCATTCAAAAAACTCTAAAACCCTTAAAGTGGGCCTCTGGACCACGCCATGATCTGCTGCGCTCCATTTGCTACACTCACTCTGCTCATCATCAGTAAAATTCAATCTGGCCTGGCTACAACACTGGTGATGAAATTCCTGATATTGATAAAAATATGCTGGAAATGTATATATTTTGACAATGTGCTTTAACAGACTGAAAATAAATATTACTAACTGAATTTTAACTTAAAAATATTATCCTGACATTAGGAAATATTATGTTATCTCATGTTGAGCAGTGTCATTTGAACAAAAGCGACTAGCATGAGACTGAGAGAGCCAACATTTGCGCCTGTAACCAAGTACCAAACCCAGTACCAAACCAAGTCACTAAACCTCGAGTCACAAGTCAAGTCAAGTAATGGACAGATGTGACTTGAGACTATACTGTACTTGGCTTCCTCTGGACAGTGACTTTAAACTTAACAGGCGCAGCATTTATGCACGCCTATGTATCTTCCATCTTTCATCGCTTGTGTGTATACGCCTGCGCCTCGAGAAGGCGCGCTCGTTATTACTAGAATACGCAGTTACGTCACTGTCTCATGATGGCCAAAAAGCCTATAGTCAAATCTTTCTCAAATTTCCTCAAGTCAAGTCAGATCATCGTTTGGGTCAAGTCATTGTTTGGGACAAGTCAAGTTCATTCAAGTCAATGATTTTTTAAAAGTTATATGAAGGCATATAAATGAATAGGAATCTTTTAGCTCCATGCACTGAAATCAAGTACTGACATTATTTGTAAGTCATGTTCAGGTCACCTTTGATAAGGAGAAGCCTACAATATTCATTTTGACAGTCAAAGTGTATTTAGACTTGATTTTCAAACCGATTTAGCAATCCAGACTTGTGTCAAAGCAAGTCAAGTCTGTTGAAAAAAGTGACTCGAGTCAAGTCTGAGTCTTTTGAAAAGTTTTGAAACCAAGTCAAAAGTCAAGTTATTGTTCTCAATCTCAGTGACTTGAGTCGAGTAAAGCCTTCTCAATAAATGACTCGAGTCAAGTCAGGTCCTTTGAAAGGTTTTTAAACCAAGTCAAGTCAGGTTGCTCTCAGTGACTCAAGTTAAGTCAAATCATTGATTTGAGTCACCACAGCACTGACCTAACCATCATCATAAACCAGTGTGAATCAGCCTTGACTATCCAAATCAAATAACACTAAACACTTTTGAAGCTGCACTGACATCCTATTCCAAAATCCGACATTAGTTGTTATTGTGACATTCCACACTAAAAATGCAACACAATCCCTTGTGCATGACACTGTGCTGTATTCATCAAAAAGAGAAGTATTCGGCACTTGTGTTAAAGGTATATTATGTGATTTTTCTAGGGAACGCCCTCAACTTCGAACAAAAAATTGAAAGCAGATTTTCTTGCAGATTTACATTTCTGATCATAAATCGTACATACATTCCGAGTAAAAGGGCGATACGATTCTTAATTACTTCAAAATCATGGTTTTAGAGTGAAAATAAACTGTCGGGTTAACACAACAGTTTATATTTTCACTCTAAATTCACTCTAAAACCATGATTTTGAGGTAATTAGGAATCGTATCGCTCTGTAACTTGGAATGTATGTACGATTTATGATCAGAACTGTAAATCTGAAAGAAAATCTACTTTCTAAAAAAAATCATAATAGAGGGCGCTCTCTGGAAAAGATCACATAATATGCCTTTAAAATGAGACGCAATTACGCCTTGACAACGAAATCATACAAAGAAATTCCAAACTCCCCCGGATCAAGGGATCAAGGACAAGTTCTTTAGTGCTCAGCATGTGATCGGAATCCATAACAGGGAGGCAGCACAACTACCACACGTTCCACTGACCACACCAAACATAACAACCCTCATCTCGTATCCCAACTTTTAAATTTGCAAAGACACGGGACGGTGCAGGATTCGAACCCAAATCAGTAAATCCTTCAGGCACTTCTGTTATCTTTTAAGTCATCAATTGCGGGTGCGAGTATTACTATGTTATGAAACATAGGGCCCAGGAGGAGCTGGGGTTTATGTTTCGTAACAAGGCCTGGGGCTTATGATCGGTCGGTGCAGGATTTGAACCCAAATCAGTAAATCCTTCAAGCACTTCTGTCATGTTTCAAGGTGACAATTGCTGGTGCAAATTTTATTACTATTTTATGAAACATAACAGGACACAGGAGGAGCTGGGTCTTATGATTTAGTACAGGGCCTATGAGTTGAAACTTACGACATAGTTTTCATCATCATCGATGGTATCCTCTGATAAAGAGAGCTTGTCATTGTCAAACAGGATCTGAAGCATCTCCTCTATGATGTCCTTACATCTGTGAATGGAAGGAAAACAAGAAACAAAACATGTCTCAAATTAATTATATTCATCAATCTGACTTTTTGAATGATGAATGACAAAGTGATTAATATAAACTCCTCACAAAAAGTATCGAAACACTTAAAAATGATCCAATATATAACGGCTCGAAAGGGTATGCATTAATCGAAGCAAATAACCAAGTGCATAATTTTGTTCTGCGTATTTTGACACCTCGATCGTTGAGAACCGATGTTGCAGAGCAGAGCGGAGTTATTGTCATTTCAATGGTCGTGGGTCCAGTTTCAAAAGTGACAATCATCCTATAGAAAGAGGGTTGCATTACTGTTTAGAATGATCAGATTCGTGCTTTTCAATAGGGATGAGTGTCACTTTTGAAACTGGACCCACGATCATTGAAATGACAATAACTCCGATCCGCAACATCGTATCTCAACAATCGAGGTGTCAAAATACGCAGAACAAAATTATGCACTTGGTTATTTGCTTCGATTAATGCATACCCTTTCGAGCCGTTATATATTGGATCATTTTTAAGTGTTTCGATACTTTTTGTGAGGAGTTTAGTCAATATAGGAGGGTGTAAACTGATACATGACAAGGGAAGGGAATTAAACGCTTTGTTGAACAAACAGATTAGAATAATCTCCGTAACTCCAATACTACATAACAAACACTTTTTGAACTCTTTCAATCAAAGAAGAATTTCTGCAAATAATGCATCACTGGGTTTACATACTGACTTTCTATTGTACTTCAAGTTCTGTAAAAGCTGAATTATTCGAGGTGGTTTTATTTTCGCGCATTTTTCGTGAAAATTATAACACACAAAAATATTGTTTTCAACATTCATGAAGTGCATCCAGAAGGTCGCCCGCGAAAAAAACAATTCGCAAAATGTCTATGATATCAAAATCCGCGAAAATATCTGTACGCGAAAAATATTGGCTTTTACAGTATAGAAATGATGGCGTGGTCCATTTGTCCCAATAATTAGTGTAAGGCCCCCCCCCCCCCCCAAAAAAAGTTGACTTGCCCTTTCAGGCCCAGAGTCTGGATAGGACGGTCGATTTTATTTTTTTATTTTTTTATTTTAAATTTTAAACAAGCAGATACTACTCAAAAACACGTTTTCATCTTCTTTATTGTTATGTGCTTCTTTCAATTTTTTTTTTTTTTACTTTTTTTTATTTTTTTATTTTGAAAAAAAAAGAAAAAAAAGAGAGCGACCCTAGATTTCCGAAAATTCGGTCGGAAAGGGCAAGTCAACTTCTTTTTTTTTTGCCCAATCTTGTTTCACACAATATTGGTCAGCTGGATGGAATACGACTATCGCAAAACAATTACTTACTTTTCCCACATCTCCGGCTTCATGCACGTAGCAACTGTAGGGTTGTAATCAAAGATGGCCGACGCAATGTTGAAGAGAATCTTGAGGTCTATGGCGGGGCCCAGCTTATGCTGATCTGCTATCTTACGCAGCTCCTGAAGAAGACCTGTAATGGTGTAGAAAACATGACATAAGGCCAATCAAAATAAATTGTTTGATTTTCCATAGATCACTTTCAAAAGTTAGGCTTTTTTTCAGGTACCAAAAGTAAGATTAGATGTTCTTGTTGTGGTTACCAAAACGAAAACAAAAATCTGTAATATTTTGACGACTATTTTTATTTTCTAAACACTTTTTAAAAAATTAAAGGAATAAATTGGGTTGGAAGGACAATCAAACAAAACAAAAATTATTGGTCTTAACATTTTGTGCTAACCATTTTTCTGCAAATCGTATATTTGAGCTCAACAAGTACTAAATTGGTCTATTGATCAAGAGGTCATGGGTTCCATTCCCATACCGGGATTACCGATGTATGTACCATGTTTTAAATATTAGTTGTATTGTCTATTTGGACACCGAAGATTTGGTAAACCGCGTCATATTACAGAATTTGAATTTATTCAGTTTCATCATCTAGTATCACAAAAGGGGTACCCATGTTTGGTCAAATGTTTCATGTCACTATGTTATGTGCAAATTGTAAAAACCCTATTCTTTAACACTAGGCTGTGGTTCAAATTGCTGTTTATCACTAAGTACCACAGGTCAAGAGTTAAAATTGCCTGTCTAGTAATCAAGAGGTTGTTGGTTCCATTCCAACACTGGTTGATTATCTTGGGTTTTTTAAAATTGGGACCTTCGCCTGTGCTGGTTAGCATTTGTTAAATCAGTGTCTAGATTGAAACATCTTTGGTTGGTAAACTGTTTTACATTACTGTAAAACTGGAATTTTTCGCGCTACGTTTATGTTTGCGATGAAATCAGCAAGCGAGAAAATAAAAAACGTGCATATATATTCATTTTGTACGTAGGTCTATGTAAGGCAGCTCAAAATCGCGAAAAATAAAAACAAAAGCAAATTTGTTCAAAATGTTCAAAGCGCGAAAAACTACACACACACAAATGTCCACTTTTACAGTGTTACATGAAGAATGTGTTTTCAATTCTTACCAAGCTGATTCGTGCGATTGGTAGACTTCTTTCCCCTGGCAGAGACAATCTCGTTGAGTTTGGTCAGTACGGCTTCATGGTTGATCTCCTTGTCTTTAGCAAACAATTTAGCTTTCTCCTACAAGTTAAACACATAAAAATTAAATTAAAAAAACATTATTTCATGGGGCCATTATTTCATCGAAAAACTGCCGAGCCGGGTGACACAAGCGCACCGCATCGTAGTAATTAGTAGTACTCAAGAGTGTTAGGGTTAAGGACTGCAAAAAAACAAATTTAAGGGGTCCCAAAAATATCAAGGGGTCCTGAAGTTTGGGTCATTGAAAATGGTCAAAAATTGATTTAGAGGCCACAAAATGTTAGTGTCTCTTTCAGCCGACGCCTATTCTGAATGAAGAAGAGGGTTTTTGGCCTGAAATTGTATGTCTGCTGTAACGATAGCAATCGCATGTGGTCGCTGTTGGATTGACAGAATCAAGAATCTTGTTGGACAAACTCTACCAGTGGTATACAAACTAGCTGCTGACCGACAACAGTGAAGAGCCATCACGAATGTCACAAACTGTCAGATATTACGGAGGCATACCAAGCAAGCAAGCAATATTAGGAGTTTGCAACTCGAATTGACTTTAAGTGATGATCATACATACTGGCAATACAATGGGGTTTTTTCCAGGTTACAACATTAGTGCAGAATGGGTGTAGAGTAGACCCTAACACTAGTTACAACATCTGCATAATTCTGCATATATTAAAGTTGATACATAGTTGCTGATCGCTTGCCCACAAGGGTGTACGTACGTCGGTACGTCCACTCCCTACCATGACTGGTTTATCAATTCAAAGACCATGAATGTTAACCATATTGTTAATCGTCAATTCAGATTCCCATAACGGCAGAATATTCTATGTAAAGTCCCACAAGGCAATCCCACAAGGGTCGAACTCTACCATGAATGCTCACCATGGTTGTATTAATCATCAATTCAGTTTCTCATAACGGCAGGATATATTATGTTGCGTTCCACAAGGGTGCACCCTAGGTCCACTCCTACCAATACTGGTTGATTCAAAGACCATGAACAATTTAGATTCTCATGAAAGCACAATATTCTGTGTGGAGTTCCACAAGGGAGTGTTCTAGGACCACCCCTACCATTATCTTACCGTATGTCTGACGGCTGAAGCTCCTCCCTTGACTTCTTCCCATCCGCCCCCGTCTTCCTCCTCCTCTTCCTCCTTCATCACCTTGGAGCGGTCGTCACGGCGCTTTTCCTTCTTCGTTGGACCCTTGTCTGTGCCTGGTTGTCTAATGACACACACACAAATATCAGTATAAGATTAGAGACTGAACCTCATTTCATAAGAGGTTGTACACTGCTTATCTAGGATGGTTGATGCCATCATTTGTGGGATTTCTGTTTGCTATACCAGCGCACAAGTGAGGCAAATTACAATGTTACAAAAAAGTGATTGAACACTTTGTAGGTGTAATGTAAAGTGTTCCCCTTCCCCCTGATCAATGTTGAATCCCACAATTTGCCCACCATCATCACAGGGTCTTGCAACATTGAATGGTGGGGAAGGGGCAGGGATATGAGTAAGGGGATACCAGAAAAAAGAAAAAAGTGTCTATTTTCATGTGACTCACATAGCGTGTCTGTTATGGTCCAATAAGCACGGCAATGTCAGTGTTCGAACACCTTTTTTCTATGATTGTAGGTCCAAGTGGCTCACCTAAAACTAGTATTATCTGACAGTCTTACTAAGGCCAATGTGACTCTGTAGAAAATCTGGAATGGATTGGCATAATATCCTTTTTATGAGTATATTCAGTGCCTTATTCAGACTGTAACTCGGCTGGCAATTCAGTTGATGCGGCCAGTGCTTTGTAAACCAAAGAACAATTAATAAACATGCTATTGATGTCTGTATGGGTCCTGCTTACTGAATGGGGTTCTCTGCAGTTGGGTGCTAACATCTTATTGGAAATCATCTAAATAAAGCAACAAAAAACCCTGCTCTACGGGCAAATGATCCTCTCAGGTAGGGTCGGTTGGGTGTTGCTGATGTTGTGGGGTGTGTTGGGGTTGGGGTTTTTTTTGGGGGGGTCAACATTTTCGGAAAATGTGCCGCCGAGTCAGAAATTCGATGGGGGGGGGGGGGAGGGGTCAACAAATTTGAGAGCGTGTTAATTTTCAGGCAACATTTTCAAAATATTTATCAAATTTCAAAAAATTTCAAAATATTTTTTAAAACAAATTTTAAACAATTTAAAAATGTTCTACAACAAAAATAATTGGGGGGGGGGGATTTTTTTTTTAAATGGGTCGGTCGGGCCAATAGATAAAACAGGGTTTTTATGTGTGGCCGAAGGGACTAATTTCAATAAAAAGGGTCTCTGAATTTCCTAATCCGTATAAAGTAAGCAAATGGACAGGGTGATGAGTTGCAGTGAACCAGCTGAGAGCTCTTTGTTGAGAGTAAGCATTACCAGTTTGATTTCAAATCACTCAGTTCTCTCCTTGTTAATGTCTGTTGGACTATTGTTCATATTTGTGCTTTATATACAAAACAAATTGGGCTCCGACTCACAACAATTCTGCAGGGGTTGGGTTATACACTTAGCTCAAGGTTCTTACTTTTTCAAGAAGTAATCTGCAGTCATCTCTCGCTGTCCCCCTCCCGCCTCGTCATCACTGGATGATGTGTCCGTCGAGTCGGAGCCCCAGTCGGATTCATCGTCATCGTCCATATCGCTGCCATCATCCTATAGAGCGAAGGAGACATGAGAGAGGTTTAAGGGAGGTATATCATCATTCAGTAACACAGAGGACGTGCCATGAAAACTAGATGCACCAGGCGCCCGGCCGTGCATTAAAACGGTACATGAAAGGGTTTAAATGAAATGAAACGCAATAACGCTATGGATTTTTTGTGTTTTTTTATTAAAAAAATAATGTTTCCACAGTGTTTGAAAACACAAAATCCAAAAACATAATGCCAAATACCTATGGTTCGGCAGAATCTGTGAACACAGATTTCACGGCGTAATTCACAGATTTTATACTTGATCACAGATTTGGAAAATTGTACCGTAAAATCGTGGAAAGGCTATTCCAGCCACGGTAATTGTCCAACAAGCCGATATTTACAGTTTTATTTGATAATAAGAATCACAAATTATCCTAACTGAGTTTTTAGAGAACTACACTGTGTGATTTTTTTTTATATCGCCCTTTCCTTGTTTTTTGCCTCACATTTTTATTCCAATCTTATTTATTTACAAAAGTCCCTTGAGTAATATATATTTGTAATTGAGTGCCTAAAAATATGACCGTGCAGATAACACGTGTCATTTCCCACGGTTTGATCTCGGTTTTGCTTAAAATCACACTACTCACGGAATTCACGGATTTTACACAAACTGCCCCTGGTTTTTGCCTTAAAAAAATCACGGATTTTGCCGAACCCTACCCTACAAATACCCTCAGATCACACAGTGACCAAGGCCCCAAAGGCCGTCAGTGCTCGACCTTATGTCAATATTACTTACTCCACCAGCAAGAAATTTAGATTTGGGTTCTGGTGCTGCTTTGGGCGACTTGGCTTTCTTCTTGTATGTCACCGTCTTAAAACCATCTTCTTCGGAGTCATCACCTGTTAGGGACACAAGACAGGTTTGAAATGAATAGTTAAGATATATCGAGATATATCGTCGCAGTACTGTCGTCAAAACTTTGTATTTCTTCTAGCCCTTTAGCATGTATAAAATAATACTTCCTTTGTATAACCTTTCGACAGTCAGCTTTTAAACATGTTCAAGGGCCAAAAACACATGTAAAAATCTTGTAAGTGTTCTTGCCCCCTGAACATGCATTAAGCAAAACTTCCTATGTATTTGGGCGACGAAAAAAAAATCAAACCTGTTTTACAGGTCCGACTGACCCCAAAGAAGATTTTAAAGACACCACCACAATGCATTGCGTTTTTTCAAAATACCGTAATTCTGGTCTCCAATTTGTCTTGGTTCCCATAGACATATGCACAAAATCATGGCTTCATAGCGCGTTCATCGTTGGAGCTCTTAGGTTCTAGTTTACATCAATGAATAAATTAGTTATCTATGTTCCTTTTTCTTTTTTCTAAAACTTAAGAGCTCAACAAATGCATCGTGTGAAAAAAGATTTAGTTGGCTGGCATTCGCACAATGCATTGTGGGAAGTCCTTAAAATCTTCTTTGGACTGACCCATTTTGTTTTTCAAATGTTCAATTAACACAATCGACCGGTCATCTGCAAGGTTTGTATGCCCGTAGAACAGGTGGGGTGTTATTTTGTCGCCGTACAGATTACTTGTTTAAAACTTGCCTGATTGTTCTACTTCGTCTTCGACAACATCATCTCCTACGTCAGGGTTCTGTGGGTGAAATGGATCAAGATATCGTCAGCCTGCTTAGATAATCGCCTTACTCACTTTTCATCGAAATTGAGTTTTTTGCATAAATTATGACTTCATTACATTATGCACATGCTGTAATAATATATCCAAGTCATTGACAAATCAAAAGTGTTGATAAATGCACAATTGCAATTCTGCCTAAGTCAGCATTGTGAGTTAAGCAGATTGTAATAATTATGTAAAATGTTTAAATGGGTCATATTAACTCGTATTAGGCCTATAACAAGCCACATTTCACTTAAAGGTATATCCCCAACCTAATTCTATCCAACAGGTACTGCTCCTGTTGGAATTCACCTGTACTATTCATGGTGCTATTCAACATATCGTCTGCCTGCTTCAATAACTGCCTAACTCACTTTTCCTATTTTTGCTGTTTTCTCAAAACTAGAACCCCAGTTTTTTAACTTGAAGATACCGGGAAGTTTGTTTTTGACATTTTGATGATGGCATTCTTCATTTTAGGGTTATTGAACTTTTATCTATTGCAGTTTATGCAATATGTAAAGTATTACTGATTTGGTAGACTTGACCCTCATGTCTTCCCTATTTTACACACAGCCCCTGCGAGGGTGCTCAATTCAAATGTGAAGACTGGAAAAAATACAATTCCAAAAATGTGCGCTGATAAACTGCCGAATATACATGAGCTTGTCACGCCACAGTGCACCGATAGTTTCACGCGGCATTTTACACCCTGTGACGCCATAGGGCGCACGATTTTCCTCCCCATGGCGCAGCGTGACAATCTTTTGATGCACTGCCTTTGAATTGGGCCAATTGGGTGGTATTTCTGTTATTCATATTGCTAAGTACACATGGAATTCTACAAGAAAACCCGCACATTATTTGGACATACTATTTTCCCAGTCCCTCTTTTGGGTCCGCCATTTTTAAACATGACGGCCAAATAGAGGGACATGGCGGCAATATAGAGGGATGTGGGGACCTAGTTTACTGATTTGGTACCATTGGATTGAAAAGACGAACTGATCAACTACAGAATTGAAAAAGGGTCCGGCTATCATCTCTAAAAACAATACCACTACCGGTCTTTCGTACAAGAATTTTACATTTGTCAATTACATGATATAATTATCTTGATAACCAATTACAATTTTGCACATAAATATTTTAAGCAAATTAGATAAAATTTGTAATTGTTCTAACAATGTCTCTAATTGGCACAAAAGCTGACACCTCCTAAATTTCAACCAATCCGCTGGTAGGTAACCCAACTATGTTTAATACTTACCTCTTTATAAGCCGTGACCAGATCCTCTATCTCCTTGTTCCACTTTCTGCTCTTCTGTCGTAACGTGGACAACGATTTGGCATTCATCTTATTCAGAGCCTTCTTCTCTTTCCAACACTGGGAATAAGATAGTGAGGAAATATTAATTTGTTTCTAATTAAATATTGTAATTTGGCTAAAGTATTTACATCATTAAACGCCATCATTAATCTTCAATGAAAAATTTGTTAGAAAATCAAACAACATAGCCAAATATGCCATACTTTCAGCTTAGCTACAAAGGTGTCATTTTGAAACATTCAAAAAGGCTCCTTTTGCTGGTATTAAGATCTCAACTTTTCTTGGAGAGACAACTGCATCCTTTTGCCACGGCTGAAAATTGTAGTTACGCTAATAAATGTCTCTGATTGGCACACTATTTGACATATCCTAAATGTCAACCAATCAGCATGTAGTAAAAAGAATAAATTACCCACCTCATTTACAAATTCTTCACATTCCACCAACGACCTGATGTAAAACCTTGGCGGTTTGCCGGCTATATCCAGCACATTCTTGCCCTTTGTGTACGACCTCGTTAACTCCTCAAAGCTGGCCAGCACCCGTGTGACGTCTTTGATCTTCCGCTGGTTGCGCATGTTCTTGACGACTTCAATGATCTCGTCGTGCCTGTTTACAGATAGATATCGTCATTGTTTTGTTAAAAACCTTGCATGTTCTTTTTGACCCTTCAGCATGTATTAAGTAAAACTGCATACGCTTATGCATAAGAAATGTTGCTTTATACATGTTCAGGGGCAAGAGCATTTACTAGGTTTACTATGTGTTTTTGACCCTTGAACATGCTTAGGGCAGTCTGCCCAAAGGTTATACATAGGAAGTATTACTTTATACATGCTGAAGCGACAATATGGATAAATGATCAGATTCCGACCTTAGACGGGCAAATACAAATTATGTAAATCAAATTTGATTCTGGTCCAAAATTCAGTTTAATCTAAATGGCAAAATTCCATAGAATTATATTCTTGCCAAACAAATTGTAAGCGCAGTTGTTTGTAATTGCCTGTACATGTAGTGCTATGCAGCCCCCAAATAATGCACTAACAAAGACATTATACAAATTACCAAATGTTTGTACTGCCCCCCACCCTTCCACACCGAAATTGTTTGTAATTGCCTGTAGTAGTACTATGCAACCCCCAAATAATTCACTGATAAAGATACAAATTATCAAATATTTGAACCGCCACCCCCCCCCCCCCCCCCCCCTCACATCCCCCGAAATCTTTAATAGCGATCCCGTACCTTTTTGACTTGGCACTTCGGACCACTCTCTTGGTATCATCTTCATCGTCACTGATGAAGAACCGTGTCGGTGCCACTGGCTTTGACTGTATCTGCTCCTCCTCATCGCTGGATTCGGATTCGCTCTCCGACGACGAACCGGTCGCAAAGAAACGTGACGTCATGATGATTTACTTTGAGAAGTTTGACGCAATCTGAAGAAAAAAAGGTTGAACAACATCAATTTTTATATTATTTATTTCTCTTTGAATTACATACTGTCTTTTACCTACAGATGGGGAAAATGGTGCTATAGTGGAAAAGCGCGCAAAAAAACCCACTTTTTTCATCCCACAGCACATTCTTTCAACTAAAAATCAACAAACTGCATTACTGTGAAAATGGATAGTGGTAGGTCACAGGGGAGGGAGGGGGGGGGGGGAAGGTTAAGGTAAGGGATGCTCTGTTTGAAGGAGGTCATGGAGGGCTTGATGATGGTGGATTGGGGGAGTTTGTTCCAGTCAGTGATTGTTTGAGGGAAAAATGAATTTGTAAATGAAGCTAGTCTGGTGTTGTAGAGTTGGAATTGTTCATAAATAAACAAGTTCATGAAAACAACTCCGCTCGCATTTCCTCACTGTTTAAGTGTATGGGTCGTTCTTTAAAAGCCCCCATTGAAGACATGCAGTGGTAGGGTATACTAAAGGAACTCCAACATGAGTAAGTAATTAGATACTTTCGTAACCATACTTTATTCAGTAACGTATCAGACTATGTTTGCCTTGTGAGAGAGAACTAGTGTTGAGTTAATAGCGCCCTCAATATTGTCTAGCGCTGATATCTCACATATTGTACATCAGATCATGTGTTAAATCATTGTGGTCGCCAATTATTAGCATGACGTCATTCATCTCGCTCGGGTTTCGTAAAATCAAATATAAATCTTTGGACTAAATAAATAGTCCCAGATATAGTGATTCAATTAAGTAAATTTAATAAGTAAATTACAAAAGAAAAAGTACAATTATTAATGATCTGTTTCGAGTACATAACCAAACAAAAACTTTCAATAAATTGAAGCAAAGACATTGCAATTATTTTTCTACTCTCTAATCTGAATTCTAAACGTTAAACCAGTTTCCCCCTCAATTTTTCCAAGACATTGCGTGAGAGTTGACAGGGTGGTTCCCAGGCAAAATAAGCAGCAGTATTATTCGCTGGTTTGCATTTCAATATTTTCCCTGACCTAAGTCACATCACCAATAAATGAGCAAGATTGCAACTAAGAACATCGGCTGTTTACATCAGCCAAACAAGGACACATCTTGACTGATACTCTTTGTGTTCTGCCGAGAAGGAAGCTTTCAATCCATTTCAGTAGGTTGCCATCAATTCCATGACTATGAGCTCTTAGTTTTAGAAGCAGGCGCTGATGGGGGACCGAGTCAAATGCCTTTCTGAAATCCAAGTACACAACATCAATTCCGTCACCGTCTTCAAATATCTTCTTCCAAATATCCATTATTTCTAGGAGTTGGGTAACACACGACCGTCCTGGTCTGAAGCCATGCTGTTCGTCACAAATTATGTTGTTGTCTTTCAATCATGAACTTCATTGTCTGGTCTCGAATGATTGCCTCCATCGTCTTGCACACGACCAATGTTAAGCTGACTGGTCTGTAATTTCCTACTTCTGCTGGACTCCCCTTCTTGAAAATGGCTGTCACCTCTGCTATCTTCCACTTGTCAGGTACAACACCCTCCTCAATAGATTTCCTGCTGAAGATTATTGTGATATAGCTTCAGCAATTTCGTCACAAGATTCTCTTAAAACTCTAGGATGAAGGCCGTCCGGTCCTGGTGACTTTGATGGCTTAAGTTTCTTGATCTGTTTCTTCACATCCTCGATGTCTATATCTATGTTGGACCATCAGAAAGGACTAGGCAGTATTAATTTCTCATAAATATAACAGTTAGTCCTATTGTAAACATCCACCATCAACAAAAGAATACTACTTGACCTCTTTAGAAATCGAAATCCTCAATGATCTATTGTAAACAATGGTCGTTACCACAGAGGTGTGAAAACTCTTTTGTTCGTTTATGTAATGACTGCTCACTGCCCAGAAGAGATGTGGACTTGTCCATTTTATTGTAGGGATGAAGATTCGCGAAAATTGCTATCAGTGGCCGTATTTCGTTACTCATCGCTACTACATACATGAACTTCAGATATTTCACTTGCCAACACTTCAAGCTTTCTATCGATACCATATCCACATTATTCCAAGATTTGTGGTAGTTATAACCAAGTATATTGTGATGTTTTATACCATAACATTGTGTATTGTAGCCATAACACCCTGGCGCTATCCCTATTCTGTCACCATGTAAAACAGAACATTTTCGAAAAAATAATAAAAATATATTGGGCTTGTTTTATCACATAATATTAAATACACAAGTAAACCAATACCTACTCAAGTATTTGTGAGTATTGTTTCGTCCATAGATGTGAAATTTTATCCAAAATAAATCATTTTTCAAGTGCACTTTTGGTGTGTTTCCTTCTGCAGAGTTGCTATCTTAAGTTCTGACCTGTCAAACAGCTTTTCTAAAAATCTTGTTTTGGGTCATTTCCCAAGACTTTGATGAGGTTCAAAGGTCATTTTGTGAGCTCAAAACCGAGTTTTATTACACTATGTTAACAGTCGTACAGTTTACATAGAGCTCTTTCTTCGACAGAAATTGGTGTAAAATTGACAAGCATTTTCTTTGGAAACGGTGGAAAAATCGACAATTTGAAACCAAAAAAAGATTACAAAAACTCTATTGGAGCCGATCGGAGTCACAAGGTGATGTTCCTTGAAGTGTTTTTAATCAGAGACCATCAAAAGTTGCTATGACAAGTGTGTCTAAAAAGTTCTATGCGTTTTTGTAAGAAATGGTGCAATTGCAATTGGCCTCCATACAGGGGCCCCAAAATTCAAATGGCTTCAATTAAGCTAAAAAGCATACCGAATTGTTCGGCTGAGCACAAGGATTCCGAAAATGTATAGTTTGCCCTATTTCTGATGTTTGGTTAACGAGTTATCGGGTAAAACGTAAAAAGGTCGTTGACCTTTGCATGGGGTCAAAATTTAAACTTGCTCTCATTTTGAAAAAACTTCGCGCGGGCCCCGCTAGTAGTGAGCGCCCCCCCCCCCCCCCTAGCGGTTTGTATAGGGGGTGGTGGTTTTTTTGGTACGCGGTCCCAAAATAGCATGTATCATCATTTTATATGCCCCCTCCCCAACCCGCTCAACGAACGTGATTATTGTTATGACCACTCCCATGCTCAGACCTATCTAATAATGGTAAAATTCAGAATATTGGGAAAGTTGATGCGAAAGGGAAGATTAAAAATAAGGGTAGATAAATGTAGAAAAAATAAAAAATAAAGACTTTTTTGGACTAAAATTGAGTTTTTACACCCCCCCCCCCCCTGACAATGTTTTTATTTTATTTCATGCCCTATTTCCGTGTAAAAATACGACACCTCCAATGATATTTGGTACCTCCGACCCTGCCCCCCCCCCCCCCCCCCCCAGTGGCGTACCCAGAGGGGGAAGGGGGGGCTAGCCCGTCGGTAAATTCGAGCCTCAGTACAGTCGGTAGATTTGCGTATTTGACCATGCGGTTTTTTTGGTCGGTTTTGTAGACAACCTATCGCTACCCCCCCCCCCCCCCCCCCCCCCCCCCCCACACCTATCAAGATTTCAGCTGCTGATGGCACATTTTTTTGGCATGTTTTACGATTTTTTGGGAGTCTGTAAAAAACAATTGTCGGTAAATCATGCCTTTCGTCGGTACAACTATAATGGTCGTGCCCCCCCCCCCCCCCCCCCCCCCCGTTTCCAAAAGCTGGGTACGCCACTGCCCACCCTCCCCCACCCCCGCCTGGCCCTCTTACCGAAGAAAATGACAGCCCCCTAACATAATCCATAACATACCATGTGCCATTAATAATCAAGAGCCCCTATGCCAGGTACTTGATCGGGGGGGGGGGGGGGGGGGGGGGGGGGTAACAATACAGCGTTAAATACGGAACAAATAATGACACCCCAACCATGGTGCCGCCCCCGGAGATGGTCATGTTGAGCCGAAGTCCAGGTGTGATCGGGCATCTCGCTTGCGCTCTCAACGCGGTGGGGCTCAATAACCAGTAGGCCTACCTATTTGTGATTGGGGTGTGTATAGCAATAAAGCTACAACGGGGGGAGGACACGGGACAAATAGTAAAAAAATGATGTATGCGGATGTCCAGGTGAGCGTGCATAATGCAAGGGGTCGCGCTCCCAAAAATAACTTTTCGAGGTCTATGTTGTGTACTTCCATAATTGCGGTGCGGTGCTTCTGTTGGATTTAGCATCGGGTTAAGCAACTTAGGCCTATGCCCTCCTTATTCATATAATTATCTTGTTTTGACCCCCCCCCCCCACCACCACCACCACCACCACCATTTACAATGGTATTAATGTCATGACCCCCTGCCATATTTTCCTTGTAAAAATACGACACAACCAATGATATTTGGTACCTCCGACCTCTTACCGAAGAAAATGACAGCCCCCTAACAGAATCCAAGGGTGCCATATCCAGGTACTTCAATGTACCATTCCTTGGTGCAGCTCTTGATTGATATTCATGTTTGACTTACCAGGAATGACTTTAAATTTCATGGACTAATAAATCTATATTGACTGTATTTTCTGTGAAAAAACCATCCCAGAACTTTACTAAATCATACTGTATGTAAAAGTCAATATTTTCGCGTAAAGATATTTTCGCGCATTTGGATATATCATAGATATTTCGCGAATTGTTTTTTTTCGCGGGCGACCTTCTGGAATGCACTGCATGAATGTTGAAAACAATATTTTCGCGTGTTATAAATTTCGCGTGTAATTATTTTGCGCAAAAAGCACGAAAAAAAACCCACCGTGAACATTTCTGCTTTTAGTAATGGAAATCAGCTTTAAGGAACTTCTTAACATAATTTGCTTTGATTTCCATAAAGCGGGCCCTATGAGTATTCTGTTGCGATCGTACATTGTAGCATGCAGGAAACACTGTAAACGTCGGCAACACGTGTCTATTTGCACACGAAAAAACGGGGACAATCCGCTCAGCCTCTGGAAAATAAGTTACCGGAGCACACTCCGCCGTTTATTTCTTCAAACCTTGATTTTGAAGTAATCGTATGGCTCTGTTACTTGGAAGACCTTCATGATTTATGATAACAATTACAAATGCAAGAAAATCTGTTTTCAAAGTAATCAAGATCCTTATGGCCTTACCCCATATCCAATTCACCCTTTGATGTGCCATTAATAATCAATGGCTCTGTTACTTGGAAGATCTTCATGATTTATGATAACAATTGCAAATGCAAGAAAATATGTTTTCAAAGTAATCCAGATCCTTAATATGGCCTTATCCCATACCCACTTCACCCTGGCCTTAAAATCCACATCACAGATTGCCCTTAATAGTCCAGATAATATATGCCCTTAAATCAAGATAGGCCTACCCCATGTGCATATTATATCCAGGTACACGTGATTCAGTCGAGAATTCATTGGAATAGGGTCTTAGTTTTTTATAGTAGGCCTTTTAGTTGTATTAGTTGGCGGGCCAATGGTCGGAGCTCTCATCATGATCATTTATGGTATCCAGTCTAAAGCACTTTTTGTGTGCCATATCCCGGCTTATTTTTGGTCATATTTATAAACATTAAATCATTCCATCAGTTTATATTTTTATCACGCATACCCATACAGTCGCTAGCTATCCCTGCATTTCCATTTTACGAAAAAAAATCTTGTAGGCCTTACCTATAACTGGCCGGAGGGTTGTAGCAATAAATCTCAGGGGAAACAAATAATGACACAAACTGGTGTTGCGCCTTCAATAAGCCGTAACCCATTCGGGATGGGGGTGGGGGGTGTTTGTTTAGCAATAAAGGCTAACGGGACGGGACAAATAATGGTGTGTGCGGAGGGCCAGGGCGCTGAAAGTGTGGTTTGTACATAATACGCAGGTATCACCAAGCAGTGGGCAAGGTATTTTATTCATTTTGTGCCCACACTGATAAAATTAGCCTCACATGAATTTTCGCCAATTTGGAACTGATCATACTATAAAACAGGTCTGTTACGCGTGTGTGGCGCGTGGCATTGCGGCCATCGCGTAGCGGAGTGTTGCGTGGCCAACGATGGTGCGTGACTTGCACGCATCGCTCTTGTGTACATATACTTGCCACGTCAAACAGTTATAGTAACGACCACACATAGCAACCCAGGATTGTATGAAAGCCGTTTTTCGTCTATTGGATAACGCCAAGAGAAATCAACAATTTGCCTAAATTTAGTAAGTTCACGTCGCCCACGTGCCACCCCAGCCTGCCCATCGCAACAGCTCCACCAACGGCAGTATCTGTACGCATGCGTTGGTCAGTTTCATGAGGTAAGAATAGAAGACGTGAAACATAGCAACCGACCTGTTTTTTTGGTTATTTCCATAGTAATTGAATAGTTTTGCAAAAAATAGTGTCCAATGGTTTAATGGCAATATGTACTCAATCAATGTACGCAAAAATCAGAGTTGAAAGTCAAGACATCTCTGAGAACACTCGCGGACAAGATTTACGTTCGTCCTTTTATTTATATAGAAGAAGGATTGAAAGAGTAAAATACATTACAGTGTATTGTTTTTGGGTGCTTAGGCCCCTTGCAATTAAATGTGAGTTTACTGTTGCGTTTTTGAAAACCAGGACGAGGTGACTATTTAATATTAATATTGTAATATTTTGGGGGTGAAGTCACCTGATTTAATATTGTCGGCGTTGTTAACTATTATCCAAGGTACGAATACAATTCAAATGCTGTTAATTATGTCCTAACACCACCTACTGCCTTGTCTTTGCATTTTGCTTCTTTTATAAAGGAATCTATTCATATTTGCATCCCTATTTTGAATATGAATATTAATGAGATATTCGATGTTTGTAGAACAAAATTCGTTACGCTAGCTCGAAGAATTTTAAAGATGGCGATCATAAACAAACCTGAAATATTACCCAGAATGCACTAGGAAACTCCAAAGAAGTTCGGCGGTGCGACTTTGCGGACGCTAGGCAAAAACTAAAAATAACTCGGCAATGTTTTGATGTGACGTCATGCGCAGAAGCGACTGCGAGTAATCAATTGCCGTGCCTACGAATATGCTTCAAATGCACACATTTCAATACAAAGCGACAATTGCAAGTTTCGTGCAGAGTTTTTTACTTCCCAGAAATGTTTTCCCAACCCGGAAGTATTGCAATGCGGCTCATCGGCTAATTTTATCGTCAGAAAAGTGTTAAGTGTTATTTCATTGTTTAAAGCTTATGAAAAAGCTGTAAACAATGAAATAATTAAATATTTTAAAAATATTACATATATCACGCGGGTGACTTTTGGACGCGCGCGGGCAACAGTAAACTCACATTTAATTGCAAGGGGCCTTATATCAATATTATGGTGTTTTTAGATGTTTTTGTCATGATTTGTCCCAAATATAGTGCACAATTTAGTCCGGCAAATGAGCGGCAGGTTTTTTCCTGAAATTTTCCAAAATAATTAACTTCAAAAATGCATTAATAACAAATCAACGGATAAAGATATTCAAAAACAAATTGCACCATTGTCTTTCTAAAATCAAGAGCTTTAATTTGATATGTATTACAATATAGTTTTGAGCAAAATAAAATTTTAGGGTGTTATGGCTATGTATTGTTTTAACTTTTTTAAACTTTAATTTACTTACTGTTCCGTATGTTACCCCTCAAAAAGAACCCCTGTATTAGTTAGCTAAGCCTCTCAGCTTTTGTTTGGTGTAGGTCATGTGTATTGCGACCATTTGAATTATTTAGCAGAATGAACTGGGGTGATGAGTTTTGGCAAAAACTTTGTGTGTGCATAGACTTTATGTGTGTGTGACCTTTTTTCAGAGGATGGCCATCAATTGATTTGCTCTACAAACTACATGTCATAACAATGGACAAGTTAATGATGGTGAACAACCATGGTATATTAGGAAAGGGAGGCCTGCCTAGTCCTTTCTAATAAGTCCATGGTTGGACAAGCTATCTCCCTATACTATAGTCTATGTACTATTACTATATTAAATATACAAAATAACCAAACGAAAGTTAAGCTTTACTGCTTGACCTAATCTCATGATCTAATAAAATAAAAAATATGAAAACAGATGGAATGTTCAAATGACATTTGATACACTATTTTACTCATTTCACACTGACTAAAATAACTCACCCTTTCGTTTATATGCTAGAAATAGTATCAAAATAATTTCTTTAATCTATTCATACTAAATTATAGAGAAATCTATGATGAAAGATCCGGCAACAATACCCCCTAAAATACGCATACGGCAGTCTTTGGCGCAACACGTTTGACCTTTTTTGTTGACCTCATTATAGGCAGTGCTACAAAATGTATATATTGCTGGGTTCACATTTTAAGAGATTTTTTATCATCAATAAAATAATAATTTAACTCCACATTTAATATTTGGTTGAAAAATTGATATCAAATTTGTTAATACAGTCATTTTAAAGAACATATTTTTTACAACAGTGTGACAAAGGTCAGTTATTCACACTTTTCGATGACGTAGAATTTGGAGATTATGCGAGATTTTACGATGTTTCGTCAATTTTCCTCAGTTTTGATGACGTTTTATTAAAGTTCCCATACGGTATTTTGTGTACATGAAAACCCACACGTGGGTCACCAGGCTCACTGTATTTATTTGGCAAACGTATATTTATTGTTCACCATGGGTAAAAAATCGAAGGTTGGAAAGCAAAGGAAGGATAAGTTTTACCATCTAGCCAAGGAAACAGGTAAAGCATACGGGTTTTGCCTTGGTTTCTTGATCGACCGGGCTAAAATAAAAGCTTACACAAAATACGATCAAAATTCGGCAACCCTTTTTAACTTTTTCCAATTTGATTAAATGATGCTGCTAAGTCAGTGCTAGCTAGCTTACTTATACTTGACTAAAATAACTCACTCCATAAATATAAACTGGGAATGGGTGCCGGTGTAGACGAGCCGGCTGGTGCAGTGCTAAATAAACTTGTTAAACTTCAACTTAAAAAGTTAAATGTTAAAAATAAAATTGAAAAAGAAGTGACAGCAGAGTTCAGTGAAAAAACACCGTAAAATATAGTGGGTATTCCACATTATGCACTTTTTACTTGGTGACCCAGGTGTTGCTGAAAAAATAGCTGGGACTATATAGCGGTGGGAACTATACTCAAAATGTGTGCCCCGGTTCCTGGGACAATCACATCCGCGGTTTAGCGGGATGTTAGGTAGCCCGGCCCCCGGACTGTCATACCAAGATGTACCCGGGATTGTTTCCCAATTGATGTTTTATGAGCCGGGAATTCATGTGGGGCACGTACCGAGGACATTTACCTGTAGACTAGAACCTTTTTTCTTTTCTTTTTTTTTTCCCTCAAAATAATAAAAAATATTCAGGGTCGGCGATGTATTTTAATTTAGGGCCGGTCGGGTTAGGCCAATCAAACTTCTTCTTTTTTTAGGCCTTAGCTAAGGATGTTCATATCATTGACTACAGAGGGCGACATTTTGTTGAAAATTAGTTGGCCAAAATATGTAGAAAACCCCATGCTTACCTCTTTTAAATACAGCGATGTAGTACGAAGTGGCTAGGATTCACTGATGTCTATATAACCCCGCACAAGCAAGACACCATGAAAGTAAACCTTTTTTTACCTAAAATGGTTTTAATGTGCATGACTTGCCCAGTTTTCAGCAATATAGGCAAAATACTTTTGGTTATAACTTTTTTATTATTCAGCCTGCAGACATGGTTGAACCATCATTTCTTATTGTAAAGACAAAAGTAGGCCTACTTTGTTTCCATGTATTCCATTTTCAAAATAAATGTTATGAACATGCCTACCTTCGCTCAAATCATCCTTCACGACCTATGCAAATGTACACAGTGCAATACCAATCACTTCAATCAGTAATAGTTTATCAGGTGATTGATATTGTACTCCATGCATTAGCATAGGTCGAGGAGGACGATTTGAAGTTTTGAACTAATGACCTTCCATCAAGGTCTTAGGCAGGATTTGAAGATGTGGGAGTGTAAATGTGTATAAATCCAAAAAACTGGGAGTGTAAATTTAATAATTTGTGTACAAAGTATAGGCCATGTGGACAAAAACTGGGAGTGTAAAAACTGTGAATTTACAAAAGTGGGAGTGTAAAACACTCCCTACACGGCTGGCTGCCTAAGCCCTTGCCTTCCATGCAAACGCCCTACATGGTACCAGATCTAGAAGCAGAACCTAATCTTCAAAACTTGGATCTGCAGCAACTTGATTGACATGCTTGGTTGACTGAATCTCTAAAGGCAGTGCATATACAGGGGTGTGGCATAGGCCACAAATAAAAAAAAGAAGAGGGAAACAGACAAAAACGAGAAAAAACTGGGTAAAAATGCCAAATATGGGCTGAAAAGAAAAGAAAAGGCTGACATTTTGGCATAAGAAAAAAAATTAAAAAGAGGAACTCTCACACCCCTTGCATATAATTAATTACAATATTTGTGTCCAGAATATTATCTATGTTACATTTGATCTTGTTTCATACAGGTTACAGGTCCAGGTCAGCATTTAAGTTGATCCAGTTGAATCGCAAGTTTCAGTTTCTCGCCAAATCTCGTGTTCTACTCGATCTGTGTGCAGCGCCAGGAGGATGGTAAGATATGACCCCCCTAACAGTGTTTATGATTGGTCAATTGCAATGATATACTCATTTGAATAACCAATGAAATACTGCTTCTAAAATATTTCACACCCCATCTTTATCAGGAATACAATTATTCTATCAATGTCTCTGATTGGTGCAACAACTGATGTATCCATCTTTCTGACCAATCGGCATGTAGTTCTCAAGGGGTTAAACCTGACCCTTATGCTTGGAATAGATCTCACTGACAATTATAAGTATGATTTGGATGTGATGAATAGGTCCGTCATTATACATTGATTACATGTTTTAAAGAGAACAAATGTTTGGGACAAAATGATTTTAGGCAGGACAGCAACTCTGGCACATAGGACTAAAAACACATTCGTACAAATGCTTGTCTCATTTTTGCTAATGTTCAGACTTTATCAATTTGGTGTCCAATCTGATATAATGCATTCATATTCATACTGTTATGAATACAGTAATTTTTCACTCCTTATTAGGCTTCAAGAGGCAGTCAAGAATATGCCAGTGTCCAGTCTTATCATTGGTATATCATTATAATCCTGGCATGCATATAGGCACTGTCCGGACAGGGGTCAGACCCCCACCCTTTTTATTTTTGCCCCACCCTTTTTACATAGCCACCCTTTTTATTTGGGAATGTTCAACCCCCACCCTTTATACCGAAAAGGGGACATTTTGATCATTTTGTGCATTCAAATTTGAAAAGGCACTCATTGGAAGAAAGGACAAAGTGACAGAAACATCCCGGGACCCGTTTTGTTTTTCGGGATGCACGATTATTTAATGCAAATCTATAGAGGAGATTCATTTGAAATGGATTTATTTAATCAAATCAGTGCATTTTTGGTACTCTTATGATCACTAAATTGTGATAATACGCTGCGTACGACACTTTCGTAGCTCCTGTCGAGTTTCCATTTTGAAAAAATGTCACGATTTCAACAATAGATGGCGCTATATAACAACAAACCAATTTAAAGGTGGCGACTGTTTAATTTCAAATCGAAGTATATCTTCGGATACATATTTATGATATAACTAGCGCTAGCGAGTCAACAAGGTCGGTATTTTGATGATCGCTGAGAAACCGCCACCCTTTTTATTTTATCTCCACGCTTTATACAACTACACCCTTTATATCAAAAATATTCTGACCCCCACCCTTTTGTTGATTTTTTGATTTCTGAAGTCCCACCCTGTATAAAGCGTGCCGTCCGGACTATGATAGGCCTATCCACAAGGTTTTGAATATTCATTTATCATTCCTTATTAGGCTTCAATTGTCCAACCTAACAATGCATAATTCATGAGTTTATGAATATTCATTTATTATTCTATTCCTTGTTAAATGCTTCATCAAGAGATCTGTGTCCAAGCTAGCATGCATATTCATTAGGTTGTGAATATGTATGTATTTTCTGTAATGTTAGGCATAGAGAAGTGCTCGCTATAAGAAGCCAAGAACAGACCAGTGCCCAGTCTTATCACCGACCTATAGATCTGTGTCCAACCTATCATGAATATTCATGAGTTTATGAATAATCATATATTTTTCATTCCTTGTTAGGCTTCAAGTGGCAGCCAAGAACATGCCGGTATCCAGTCTCATCATCGGCGTAGATCTGTTTCCGATTAGGGCAATCCCAAATGTCATCACGTTACTGGCAGATATAACAACAGAAAAATGTAGACAGGTATGTTTATAAAAATCGCTTTATGTGAACTGCTTCCACAAAATGAGCGTAAAGTCGAGGCGAAGATGTTGCTGAATTGAGGCAACATAGCATGTTATTGATTTGCCGTTTAAATCATTATTGGTATGGACCCATGGTCCCTTCTATTATAGGGGAATTCTGAACTAGCGGTATGTATACTTATATTAAGAGTATTACCAGCCATTCCAGGCTATTTATTTTATAATCCCGCTATAAATAAAAGGCCTATACTAACAACAAACGGCAAAAATCAATAACATGATATCCTAGCTCAATTCAGCAACACGACTTAACGCTCATTTTGTGGGAGCAGGTCGCATATACACTGCTGACATTTTTATACCTTCAATATATTTTATTTTAATGTCTTTTAATGTTATCAAGCGCTATTCAAATTTATCATTGTTATTATTATTATTATTATAATTATATTTATAAAAAGCTACCTTTTCCACTCAAGTTAAGTTGTTAGTTTGTATTCCAGCAATCACACGTGTACGTAAATCCATTGTGTTGGAATATGAAGCAGTGTGATCAAATGAACACATACATGTATGAAGTCTACTTAAATCCCCACCAACCAATTTTTGAAACAATGGCACCATAAAAATGTCACATTTGTGCACACAAATAATAAGGGTTTCCGAATTCAACAATTCGGAATACCGATACCGATCAATTCTTGATGCAGACTTTCACAGATTAGCAAATTCGAAATTGCCAAAAAAAATGTTCTAAAGCTCTGACAATCTCAATGAATTCTGGAGCAATAGACGCCATGTAAGGCTGTGATTGATAATCAATATTTGTTTCTTACAGTTTTAAAAAAAATCAACATTTTCTATATCTTTTTAATTGATTCCTTTCCTAGGGATTACGGAAAGAGCTACACCAATGGAAGTGTGACACTGTGATCCATGATGGCGCACCAAACGTCGGTACCAGCTGGGTGTTTGATGCCTTCCAACAAGGTTAGTCACATTGTGAATGAGCCGTTTCACACGTAACAATTAATGGAGGTCATTGGGCTCTCTTTTGCGTAATTTATAACAACAAAAGTGTTAGTAACATAACTCAAACTGGAATAATCCACATTCACCTTCAAGCTATATGGGACACCAATACCGCTATATTGCATGTTTTATGTATATTTCAATCCTTAATTACTAGATATTGTGTTTGACAATTAGGGAAATGCAGTCGTCCACAATACTGGCAACAAATCCATGTCGGCAACAGCTCGAAACTGTCCAGCCAATTACCCTCAGTGATCTTTTTTACAGAATAAACTTTTCATTACACCTAGCAATAAAGGCGCATAAGTACATGGGCAACATTATTCTGCACATAGTTGTAAAAACTCATTCATACTTTGTTTCCCTCCACTCTACAGCCCAGCTCACGCTGCACGCGGCCAAGCTGGCGTGCGAATTCCTTAACAAAGGTGGCTGGTTCATCACGAAGGTCTTTCGTTCCAAAGATTACTCAGTGTTACTGTGGGTCTTCAACCAACTCTTCAAAAAAGTCCACGCCACCAAACCGCAAGCGTCTAGGAATGAATCCGCAGAGATATACGTGGTGTGTCAGGGATATCTGGCTCCGGACAAAACTGGTTAGTGTTGCGGATCTTTTAAGAAATCTTTGGCAGTGGTGATACTGCTTTGGACAATCGTTTAGCGTGATATGTGACCTGGCTCATCAAAATTGACATCTGAGTTGAAAACGTTCTCAGCTTTAAAATGATGCCTTGTTGAAAGTAATTTGAATATCCAATCACAAGATAGTGAATCAAGAAGCATATTTGTCCTTTCATGTCCCGTATACAGGGTGAGTCAAAAAGACTGCAATAGTGGTAAGAAGCCATCTTGGTTTCAAAACCAAGTTGAAGTTTAAGACTTTTTAAACGTTGCGAGAATTATATATTTGTTCCTTACTTTCTGTGAAAAAATGAAGTCAAATCCATATTTCGTTTGTCTTTGGTGAACCTTCTTGCTGCACAATCCTATTTACTTGTTTGTCCACGAACATAGTGATTTTCAATTGAAATTGCACACATTTCATGTTCACATTTGAATATCCCGCCAACAAAAAATTTGAAGAATTTCATTTTTATTGAAATTTAGAACATTATAAGCAATTCATAGCATGGGTTATGCAAATTGATTATTTTATCTTCCAAGTAAACAAGAAAGGATGCATTAAATTCCAATCACGTCATAAATTTACGTGAATGTTCACATTTTAATGAAAGACGCATTTTGCAATTTTATGCATGTTTTGGGTGTTTCGTGGACAAGCGTGTGAAATGGGTGCATGGGTAAAAGTGTTCACCAAAGGCAAAAGAAAAATGTGATTCACTTCATTTTTCCACATGAAATCAATCACAAATATGTTATTCTTATAACGTTTGAAAAAAGTCAAACATCAACATGGTTTTGAAAACAAGATGGCTTCTTTCTACTATTGCAGTCTTTTTGACTCACCCTGTAATTCATGTAGTTCTATCTCACAACTATAATCAAAATAATTGTCGATCATAGCATCATGATCTGAGCACTCGCGTTCATCCAAAGGTTGAACGCGGTCTGGCGATTCTCTGCATTCCTTGCGCATTAGCCGTCGCGAAAGCACCCAAGCATGGGACCCTGATAGAATCGTGATGATATGATCGACAATTATTTGTTTTGATTATAACAACATGTTCTTTTTGGTGCCATTGTTGATAAATAAGCCTCCCAACGCCAAGATGATGAGTTCAATACTTTCGTTCTTCTGATCACAAAATGAAGACTGTATGTTATTCTCTGATTGGCTCATAAAGTTGTAAATATTGCAACAAAAGTTTATAATAGTCTGTATTTAAAAATCAGTATATATATAACAGTTGTGCTGAAGTTTTTCCAAGAATGTGTGTGTTTTCCATCAAAATGATCCATGTTCTTAAATGTGTATTTTTTTTTCAGACCCCAAATTCTTCGACCCAAAGTACATCTTCAAAGAGGTGGACTTGGAGGGACCCAAAAAGATGACGATCTTCCAAGATCCCAGCAAGGCGAAGAAGGTTAAAGCACATGGCTATGAAGAGGGTGACTACTTGCAGCATAAAGTGGTCAACGTATCCGAGTATATGGCGAGTGAGTCGCCTGCTGACGTGCTGAATGGCTGCAGTGAGGTAAAGCAAAATTGATGGTCTGATGGCTATCCATACTTATAAATTATCATTTAACCCCCTGGGGTCTACCTGTCTATCTTACAGTGGTTCTGATTGGTTTAATACAAGATGTACTCATTTGGATAGCCAATTAAAATGCAGCATGTAAAATATTTCACTTTAATCTTTATCAAGGATACAATTAATCTAACACCGTCTCTGATTGGTGCAATAAATGATGTATCTATCTTTCTGACCAATCGGCCGGTAGTTCTCAGGGGGTTAATCAGTTCCAAATTGGCGAGCCTCCTAGCAGCAGCGAATTAATGCCAATTTTACCCTTGGATTACTTTTGCGCGAAGAAGGTTATGAAGAGGGCAACTATTTGCAGCATAAAGTTGTCAATGTTTCGAGTCTATAGCTAGTGATTCACCTGCTAAATAGCTGTAGTGAGGTAAAGAAGCAACATACAAATTGGTTTGACGGCTCCAAATTAGAGCCGGGAATTCTGCTGTGGACTGGCTTTAACAGGTGCACTGTGCATGATACGAGTGATGCGTGCCTATGCTAAAATAGCACACCTACACATGGAATACGTTTGCAAGCAGAGAGATAAAAAAACACCACATATTTTTTGCCAATTTGGAACTGACTAAACTATAGCTCCTTCAACCCTCTTTTTTGGTGCCACTGTTCATGAGTAATAGTCTCCCCAAGCCAAGATGATGAATTCAATACTTTCGTTCTACTGATCACAAAATGAAGACTGTATTACCCTCTGATTGGCTTATTAAGTTGTAAAAGTGTGCGTAGCGGCTACGCACACACCCCTACACTGCACACACTTTTACACTTTTTACACTTTACGCCGTAGCCCATCAAAACTAGTAAAAACTATAGTGATCGTTTTAAAACCCAATTAAGTGACAAATTATATATTCCTGCCTGGATGAATTGTATATTGATAAACAAAATTAAGATGTTGAGAAAAGTAGAGTCATTGAATGCGGAAGGAAAAAACTGTTGATAATTTTTTTAAATCAAAAATCAAAAAAATAATTTCAAAAAACATTCAAACTATGTTTCTTTTAGGCATGTAAACATATTATGCTGTTATTGTTGTCCCAGCAATATCTCAAAATCTGTATACGTTGTCACGCAACTGGATTTTTTTATTTTATTGTGTCATGTGTAAAATCTAGTTCATTCTGACAGGGCTGTTTTACTCTTTACTTTTCAGCTAAAACTTGACGAAGACGACGCTATCGCCAATCACCAACTCACCACCACGGAGATCAAGCAATGCATTAAGGATATCAAGGTGTTAGGCAAGAAAGAAATCAAACTGCTCCTCAAATGGCATATGAGAATGAACAAGATAAGGAAGAATGCAGAGAAAAAGGAGGAGGTACCAAAAGAGTGAGTTGTCCATCTCGAGTGGGGCCGGAGAGAGAGAGAGAGTTGACCTCAGCCAGGGGCAGTCCTACCAAAAGAAATTTTGTATTTGTCACTGTGGTGGTGTAGATTGAATTTGACCCATTGGCAGAAAATGCAACCATTTTGCATTATTTTTGGGGCGTCTGCCAATTTTAAGCTTCTTTTATTTATTAACACTTTCCACGCGGCAGGCGTCTGCAGACGACAATTCAAAATGTCACAAAATGTTTCAAAAATGTCAAAATAATTATATTGCATAACCATATTTGGAATCACCATTAAGAATGCATTAAAATAAGTACAACTATTCCTAGTATTGGTTCAGTAATTCTTGAGATAGGCTTTGATCTTTATATTGCGCTTTGAAATTTATTACTTTGGGTTGATTAGTTTTAGGGATTAGGCTTAGGGTTGACCAAACTATTTAACAAAGGGGCCAACACTCAATATCTGTATGTTGGGTTTATTGTACAAATATTATTTATTATATTATTATTGTAATATCCTTGATTGTAGGGTCATCCTCATCCACACATAATTATTGCCTCATTTATATAAATCTTCATTGCATGTAACATTGAAATTTTGTTATTGTCATAGCAGTTGCAATAAATTTATAAAAAAAACAATGCTGTGAGTCTTCACTCTTCACTTGTAAACCCAACCTATCAATTTCAACATTCAATAAATCAATGTTCAATTGAAAGGGGTGGTTTTAGGCAAAAGCAGTTATTCTTAACAGTTGACTCTTTGCAGCATGACCCTTGTTGAAGACCCATAACCAAGGCTCAAGATAAGCGGGCGCTGGGCGATTTTTTTTTTTTACCCCTCGGTCCTCCTGCCATAGCGCCCGGTAATGCTGAAAAATAAACAACCGAGCGCTGATATTTTGTCCAAACCAGCGCCTGTTGACAATAGGGAAGCTTGTCCAAAACATCGAATTTCGATTTGATAATACGATTTAATAAAAAGTTAGCTCACAGTAGACTGAAAGTAGCTCCCGGTTCTCAATAAATCCCATGATCCGGGCGCTACTTTAGAAAAAAGTATCTCCAGGTAAAAAAACTTATCTTGAGCCTTGCCCATAACCCCCAATCCAATGTGCATACTTTATTGTCTTTATACAATCAGGGGGAGCTATTTTAACTTGACTCGTTGTAGCATGGACCTTGTTGAAGACCAATTCCTGTCAATCCAATGTTCATACTTTATTGTCTGTATAAATTTGGGAGGGTTATTTTTAGACAGTTGACTCTTTGTAACATATGGACCTTGTTGAAGACCCAGCTTATATGCAAGCGTATGTATCTTCCGTCTTTTAACACTCATGCGTTATGTACTGCAATTAGTAAAAAACTCACTTACGTCACTGTCTCATGATTGCCAAATAGACATAATAGCTACAACCCTGCCCATTAAAGTCAATCCAATGTTCATACTTTATACAATGTGCTTTACAGGGAAGAGCCAGATGACAGTGAGACTGAAGAGGAGAAGATTGAAGCACAGCTGGAGAAACTAAAAGAAGAAGAGTCTGCAGCAGCCAGGAGGTGGGTGTTCGGGTTTCATTATGGGGACTCTGTCAAATATTTACAATTCATACACTCTTAGTAGAAACGAACCAATCAGAAAGCAAGAAACTAAAATATGTGGAGTGTATTGAAAGTGTCTAATGCACTCTGCGTGTGCACCATTCAATGCGTGCACCACACGCTTTGTTTTGATTCGTTGTTCAGGCATCTCGGGTTCGCCGATTTTCACTGCAGGTGTTAGCAAACTTGTTAACATTTGTATTCGTTACTACATAGATAAATGAAAACTATGCTCAAATTTGTGAATTGTTCACACATCAACATCAACGCGTGCGCATTGATTTGTCCAATTTCTCTTGAAACAACATATACGCATTTATTGACCTATATTTAGTGTTTTTACAATCCAATATCATATAAACAATACATCCCATCCTCAATTTTACATTATAATGCCTCCATCTACAGGGTTCCCGCAGCCTAGAAAAGTCAGACAAAAATGACAGAATCATGGAAAAGGCATGGAATTATGTAAAGACCTGTGTAAATTTCTATTTTTAAATGCATAAAATGCATGTACATGTACATTGAATTATATTTATACGGCATCAGCCGTTTCGATACGCACCAGGCGCATGGGACCCTGATAGAATCATGATGATATGATCAACAATTATTTGGTTTGATTATAACAACATGTTCTTTTTGGTGCCATTGTTGATAAATATGTCTCCGAAAGCCAAGATGATGAGTTCAATACTTTCGTTCTTCTGATCACAAAATGAAGACTGTATGTTATTCTCTGATTGGCTCATAAAGTTGTAAATATTGCAACAGAAGTTCATAATAGTCTGTATTTAGAAAAGGTCAAAATACGCCAGAAACTAATTGGAATATAATGAAAATGATTAAAGTTCTCTGCCTGGAATAACTTGCAGAATTAATTAATTATGTTGTCATGCAGGGAAGAAAATCGGACTAAAAAGAAAGCTTATTTACTTTCAAAAATTAACACATCGACGTACACATTTCTGTTTGGACGCAATTTTTTGCCACCTCGTCTACATGGACGCGCATTTTTCAAGCCTAAACGGGAAGCCTGATTTAGAGCTCTTAGAAGAGTCATCAATTTGATCTCTAATCACACAGTTCTTTTACACAATGCCTGTTACGCTATACTGTTCACATTTACTCTTTATATTATGTAAAAAATAAATCACACTCTTGGTAATTATCTACACTAAATCCCTCTTGTCTTCACGGTTTAGACGCAGCCTCTGCGAGAGTGCTCAAATACAAAACAAACGGTTCCAAAAGTGTGCGCTGATATGATAAACCAATGAATAAACATGAGCTTATTCACACTCCATCACATCACACTGCGCAGGTGGTTTCACGCAGCGTTGTGCATCGTGTGACGCTATGGGGCGTGCTGATTTACCTCCCACGACGAAGCATGTTGATCGTTATATGCGCTGCAGTTCAAATTGGACCAGGCAGGTGCTTTTGTGTTGTTATCAGGCAGAATTACGCACAGGCAGTTCAGTTAGAAGTTTAACCGGAAGTGTCGTGGATTTCCCAACACTTTTATGGACATTTAGTTTCTCAGGCCTTCAATTGGTCCACCATTTTTTAAGATGGCAGCCAATTAGAGATGTGGGGACCCAGTCTAATTTTTTATTTTATTTTTTATTTCATCATCTTTATTAAAACAATATAAAGAAGCAAACACACAAACCCAAGAACATCTAGGGCCTATGCTGACCCCAGGCATGGGAGTTACATAACACAAGAACATACAAATTAATACAGTATTGAAAGAAAGCAAAACAACGGAATTTATAAACAAAACAACAACAAAAAACTATCATGTAATGATCAAATGTTAATCATGTATTGATGGGTTGAAAATATATTTAATCATGTGTGTATTCAGGAAGAAGAAGGACTTGCTCAAGAAGAGGAGGAAATTGCGAGAGAGGCTGAACAAGGCTATGACGATGGATACACAAGCTGGCGGCCATGTTGACGAGGGAGCAGATTCTATGTTTGATTTGAACAGAATTAAAAGTAGACAGGTTAGTTTTTAGAAGCATGTAGACTGATATTGGGTTCGATCATGATTTTAGGAATAATTTAGATACCTTTTTCGAACCATTGTGTTTGAGCTCCGTAGCTTTCGAGGTCAGAGAGGCTATTGAAATAAGGACACTGAAACCGACCCTCAACCGAGACACCGGCTACAACCTACCCGCCATCTACGATGACCTGCTGTCATGTGATCGCCCAAAAGGTGGTCATGTGACAAACGGAGGGAAGTAAACACTACGCTGAATAAAGGGGTCGTGATGACCTCGAAAGCTACGGAGCTCAAACACAATGGAGTCGTTCTTTATACAAATGTTATGTAATGCTCGTGCCGTATTCTCTGATTGCATTGTACTGAATACACATCGATATGACATGTATATTTATCCTACAGCAAGTAAGACAAGGGGCAGTCCAAGGTTGTAGCTAGCCACATTTTAGTGCCGGTTAAAAACTCCCACATTTATCACCACGCTCTGGCATTCTCAGCCAGTTTGTGGTATTTGATGTACATTTACTCAAAAATTTTGAGTCTTATTGCTGGTTAATTTACCTGAAAATTGCTGTGAGTGCCGGTTGTCTAGCCTTAGTGCCGGTCGGTAGCGACTGTGAAGCTACATCTCTGGGGCAGTCTATAGGTTTTGCTTATGATCATTTGGCCCGGAAGAAGTTACAGCTAATCCTGATGAAAGCTTGGCGGTTTTATAAACTTATCTTAACAACCTCCATGCGGCAGGCGTCTGCAGACGACATTCCAACATTTCACAAAATGTCAACATTATTGAATTTCATTACCATATTTGGAATCACTATGAGAAATGCATTGAAATAAGTACATACATGCCTAGTATTGGTTCAGTAATCCTTAGACTTTGAAAAGTGGGAAAGGTTTTGAACAATCTGTTTTTTATATGGTAAAACTAAAAGCCGCATGGAAAGTGTTAAAAGCTAGCCTGTTTCACTCTTTACCTATACTACAGCAACTGTTAGAAGTAGGCAAAGGAGATGACGGTGCCGAAGAATCCGACATAGACTCCGACGGCGACGCAGATGAATCCGATGAAAGTGATAGTGATCTGCCGAGTGAGCTGGATGAGGAGGAGGCCGAGATACTTAGGCATCAGAGGTCAAAGGGCAAGACTGATGAGGACGAAGATGATGATGATGATGAGAATGAGGATGATACCGGGTAAGTTGTGTAAAAAATGAAATTTGATTTATTTAATTTCACAGGTATTCCAACTTATGTAAAGGCGCATCACCAGTGCAGTCTTAGTCCAAATTTGAGTTAAAATGATGGAAGCCAAAATTCACTTGGAATCTGATGCCAAAATAACAATTTTGATGGTAAAAGATAAATGTAATCAAAGCACCTTTAATATACATAGTGTTATTAATCATATCCCATTGACATTCGAGTGTGAGTTGGTCGCCCTCAAAATAGGTAGCAGTGGTTATATATCCCCTGCATTCTTGGTAGACTTAAATGTATACTCAAACTGTGCAATAACCCTACGACCTATAATATCACCACATTGTCTGTTCTATCATCTTTCTCAATTTTTCATGCTCACAAGGAACCCACCTGGGACAATTATCCAACTCTCAACTCTCAACGTGCAATAACTTTTTACTGCGGGGCAGGTCCCTTTTACATATCTTTCTATTATTGTGTATCAATATTTTATTTGTTATGATGCTAATAAAGTGATGTGAAACTAATGTAATTGTTGACTCTACACAGCTATCCAGACTCGGATGACGAGGGCAATGATGATTCAACCGAGAACAATCCACTAATGGTCGACCTAGACAATGAAGATCAGGATGTCAAGGCAAAAAGAAGAACTAATTTATGGTTTAATAAGGTGCGTAAATCAGCTGTAGGTACACTCAAGTATGACCTGATAAACGCTTAGACTGGGTCCCCGCGTCCCTCTATATGGCCGCCATCTTTTAAAATGGCGGACCAAATTTGAGCACCCTCGCAGGGGCCGTGTGGAAAATAGGAAGACATGATGATCGAGTCTAATAAACGTTGTAAGAGTTGCACTCCAAAACCAAAATTATCAAAAGAAGAAGAAAAGTCTCATTTCCAATACACAGCACGAGAAAAAAGGACCAATTGTTAACACACACAATGTCGTTCGACCCAACGCATTTGCACTGTGCGATCGGTAGCCCCGTTAATCCTGGCTATACACACATACAGAGAGACCCCAATTGGTTCTTTCTTCTCGTGCTGTGTATTGGAAATGAGACTTTTGAAAATAGGAAATTTTTCTTTTCTTTAAATGGTGCTAATCATAGTTTATCTTTGTTGTTGAGGGGAAAATTTGGTATCAAATTATGCCTAAAAGATTCATCTAAATGCCTATCTAGCCTGTTTGGTCAAAACAAAATTGAATGTTTCTCAAAATGACATAAACAAAGTGGTATACTTTCTTTTGTTGAACCCTTTATATAAGATATCTTTACTCCTAACCCTTAAGCTCATAGTGCTGTTATCGAGATCTTTTTTTCATGTCGACATGTTGCTATTTTAGAATCTCGATATCGACATGATGTCGACATATTATGATCCAAATACCAAACCGATTGTCCCCGCAAATTAATGTCCGCGATATAGTATTAGAATATTACCGCAGATCGAAAATATCGCTAGTCAATGTACACAAGTTAAAAATGGAAATTTTTCGTACTTCCTAGTAGAAATATGGCATTGCAAAATATGCGATGGAGCAAGTGGTGAGGGGGGAACTAGCGTGATTACTTTTAACGGTTTGCTATCGTTGGAAATTTGGTTTTTTCACAACTCTTGCAGGTTGTCATTTATAAAATCACTTTGCCGATTATTTTTTTCTCAAATCATTTAATGTCAATTATATCGACATCCCAAAGTTGATATCGACATGTCGGGATAATAGCAGATATCGACAAAATGTCGACATCGTCCATGTCGATGACAGCCCTATTCGCTCATTTTTGTTCTTTCAATGTAATGCATTGAGGATAGACTATCAAAATAAAACATTTGCAAGCCAAAATGATGATCTACATACTTTCGTTCTACTGATCACAAATGTGGCGATATATAATCTATTTCTGATTGGCTTATGTACCCTTTGCAAGTCCCACAGAGCAGTCATTTCTAGATAAATTTGAAAAGCAATACAGGCAGGGTGCGAATTCATTTGAAAAATTTGCATAGCAATATTGTTCCAATTCATTGTAAGGCTGATGGTCGTATGAGTTATAACACTGTAAAAAGTGCTATAAAGCTGAAATTTGTATAGCAATATTGTTCCAATTCATCGTAAGGCTGATGGTCGTATGAGTTATAACACTGTAAAAAGTGCTATACAAGCTGAAATTTGTATAGCAATTGCCTCAAATTGTGGAGCAATTTGCACCGCTATACAGGGGAATTCGCACCCTGAATACAGGTCATCATGCTGACATCACAACGGCCATCTTTACGGTCTAAGTAAATCCCATTCCAAATTTGCAGGACATGAACTACAACTGAAATCACCAGCGAACCTTAGTTTAGTCCCATCAGTTTGCTGGTGTGGTGTCAAATATAACTTTATGGTGAATGCTGATTATTCCAGTTCTTGTTATAAACCCTTTTTGTCTCGCCCTGATGTAATCAGAAAGAGACTATGTTATCACTATTTCTGTCCGGCGTCTGGCGTCCGGCGTCCGCCGTGTGCTAAGAAATACCTTTGTGACGCGATATCTGGAGATCCGTAAGGCCTATCGTGATGGGACTTGGTGGAGGGAAGGGGGGTGGTGCGTTCTGTTGCTGATTGATTTTTCAAGGTCATCGGGGGTCATACAAGGTCATCGGGGTCAAATATGCTTAAAACTTTTGAGACGCGTTGTAACGCGATATCTAGAGATCCGTAAGGCCTATCTTGATGGGACTTGATGTCAGGGAAGGGGGTGGGGTGTTCTTTTGCTGATTAGATTTTCAAGGTCATTGGAGGTCATTCAAGGTCATCGGGGTCAAATATGCGGTCAAATAAGATCCGTAAGGCCGATCTTGATGGGATTTGGTGGAGGGAAGGGGGTGGTGTGTTCTTTTTGCTGATTAAATTTTCAAGGTCATCGGAGGTCATTCAAGGTCATCGGGGGTCAAATATGGGGTCAAATAGATCAGTAAGGCCTATCTTGATGGGATTTGGTGGAGGGAAGAGGGATGGTGTGTTCTTTTTGTTGATTAAATTTTCAAGGTCACCAGAGGTCATCGGGGTCAAATATGGGGTCAAATAGATCAGTAAGGCCTATATTGATGAGATTTGGTGGAGGGAAGGGGAGTGGTGTGTTCTTTTTGCTGAATAAATTTTCAAGGTCATCAGAGGTCATTCAAGGTCATCAGGGGTCGAATAAGATCCATAAGGCCTATCTTGATTGGATTTGGTGGAGGGAAGGGGGATGGTGTGTTCTTTTTGTTCTTAATTTTTCGGGGTCATAGGGGGTCAAATATGGGGTCAAATAGATCAGTAAGGCCTATCTTGATGGGATTTGGTGGACGGAAGTGGGATGGTGTGTTCTTTTTGTTGATTAATTTTTTGGGGTCATTGGGGGTCAAATATGGGGTCAAATAGATCAGTAAGGCCTATCTTGATGGGATTTGGTGGAGGAAAGGGGGGTGGTGTGTTCTTTTTGTTGATTAATTTTTCGGGGTCATTGGGGGTCAAATATGGGGTCAAATAGATCAGTAAGGCCTATCTTGATGGGATTTGGTGGACGGAAGTGGGATGGTGTGTTCTTTTTGTTGATTAATTTTTTGGGGTCATCAGGGGTCAAATATGGGGTCAAATAGATCAGTAAGGCCTATCTTGATGGGATTTGGTGGACAGAAGAGGGATGGTGTGTTCTTTTTGTTGATTAATTTTTCGGGGTCATCGGGGTCAAATATGGGGTCAAATAGATCAGTAAGGCCTATCTTGATGGGATTTGGTGGACGGAAGAGGGATGGGGTGTTCTTTTTGTTGATTATTTTTTCGGGGTCATCGGGGGTCAAATATGGGGTCAAATAGATCAGTAAGGCCTATCTTGATGGGATTTGGTGGACGGAAAAGGGATGGTGTGTTCTTTTTGTTGATTAATTTTTCGGGGTCATCGGGGGTCAAATATGGGGTCAAATAGATCAGTAAGGCCTATCTTGATGGGATTTGGTGGACGGAAGAGGGATGGTGTGTTCTTTTTGTTGATTAATTTTTCGGGGTCATCGGGGTCAAATATGGGGTCAAATAGATCAGTAAGGCCTATCTTGATGGGATTTGGTGGACGGAAGAGGGATGGTGTGTTCTTTTTGTTGATTAATTTTTCGGGGTCATTGGGGGTCAAATATGGGGTCAAATAGATCAGTAAGGCCTATCTTGATGGGATTTGGTGGACGGAAGAGGGATGGTGTGTTCTTTTTGTTGATTAATTTTTCGGGGTCATCGGGGGTCAAATAGATCAGTAAGGCCTATCTTGATGGGATTTGGTGGAGGGAAGGGGGGTGGTGTTTTTTTGTTGTTGATTAATTTTTCGGGGTCATCGGGGGTAAAATATGGGGTCAAATAGATCAGTAAGGCCTATCTTGATTGGATTTGGTGGAGGGAAGGGGGGTGGTGTATTCTTTTTGCTGATTACATTTTCAAGGTCATCGGAGGTCATTCAAGGTCATCTGGGGTCAAATAAGATCCGTAAGGCCTATCTTGATGGGATTTGGTGGACGGAAGAGGGATGGTGTGTTCTTTTTGTTGATTAATTTGTCGAGGTCATCAGAGGTCATCTGGGGTCAAATAAGATCTGTAAGGCCTATCTTGATGTGATTTGGTGTAGGGAAGGGGGTTGGTGTGTTCTTTTTGTTGATTACATTTTTCAAGGCATTACATCCCTTGCATTAACTACAATGCATACCTCTGTGACAGTGCTACATTGTATCATATGTTTCATCATCATTTCTTTCAAGTCACTTTTGATGAACAGGCGAGACGCGCCGTTCGAGAACCGCCTTGTGTTTATGAGTTACAAATGAGAATGTCAGTCTCACAAGCCTTTTGTTAAGCATGTCTTGACCAGTAGCTACTTTTTACAATTTTGACCAAAAATGGCTCCTGGTCCTATACTTTACTGTGCAAAGTTTGGAAAACACAAAACTTGGCAACCTTGGCAACCAGTTGGTAAAAAACTCCTGGGTGCCTGCTTAACAAAAGGCTTAATGTCAACCTCTATAGGAGTGATTTGTTTTAGTGAGCTTTGTGATATTTCACACTTAATCATATCGATCATGTATATATGTGTACAGGCTGCCTTCTCTGGATTAGACGATGACATTGATGAAGATATAGAAGTCTCACAGATGACAAAATCATACGAGGCAAGAGGCGGTACCGTTATAGGTAAATACCCCCATATTTAACGCCGTTTTGCAGACAATTTGGGTAATTTTATCCCCTTTTTCGACCGCGGACATTTTGTCTGAAAATAGCCCCCATTTTCACCAAGGACATTCTATGAAGCCTCTTGTTTTATGCAAAAGCGAGGACACATTTGGTTAAAAATACTCCTTTTTTCTTATTCCCGAGACAATTTTATATATGACACAACTCTCATTCGAATTTCTTTTTCTTTTTCGCAGACATAGCCTCCATAAAACACCCCTATTTTTGAAATCGCAGACATGCCTTCCAAAAACACCCCTAATTTATGGAAATTGCGGACATAGTATGAAGAAAAAAACCTTGTCCGCAATTTCTGGAACAATCATGCGTACCCAAAGTCAATGTTGACTGAAACCACCGGAACTGTTTCACCCTCTTTTCCCCCATTATTATCTTGTATTCATAACCGTATGAATGTGCCCGCAACATGTGATCCAATTAGATGCCACCATTGTGTGAATACTCAGACTTTAACATTTTCGTTAACCTCAAATAGTTTAGTGAGTGGCATGACGGGCTGACGAGCGGAGGTTCCCCGGATTGATTCCCGGCCAGTCCCCGGCAATTTAGTTGGGTGTTGTCTCTTCCAAAATTGTGCTCCTGGTTAAAAACCTGGTTAGGGTTATGATATCATAGCCTGGCATTACAAAGTCTCGCACATGCATTCAGTCAACATGCTCAAGCAAAATGACAGGGGAAAAATATACAGGTTTTTTTAATTTCCTTACTATTAAAATCAACACTTTAACCACACTTAGACAATGTAAACTAGGGGTGAAATACACATGAGTTTTTTGTTCAAAGCTGAACCTCTCTAGCCCATTTTCATTATTTTCACGTTATGCAATAAAGTTAGACTTAAAACAGAATAACATTTGCAAGCCAAAATGATGATCTAAATACTTTCGTTCTACTGATCTCAAATGTGGCGATATATATTTTATTTCTGATTGGCTTATTTATCCTTTGCAAGTCCCACAAAGCAGTCATTTAAAGCTGGTATGAAAAGAACAAGGAGGGGGGTTATTTTTGTACGCAAGAGTATGCCCAGTCAAATAAAGTATTAACTAGGGGTGAACCACTGGCAGAGAAGTTCAGCACTGGCCCTCGCACATGTGCTAAATAATGAGCGTGTGGCAGTAACATTCTTGGCACATTGAGCGTGTTTCTACTGGGGAAGAAACCGCTAATAAACGGTAAGTTTGCCCAGTAGAAACAGGTAGAACCTGCTAAGAATCTGTATTTTTTTGTAATGCCCAAAAAACATCACAAACCAGGTTTGAAACCAATAAGAATCGGCAATTAACCCAATAGAAACAGAAAGGCGATTAATCTTAGCGGTTTGTGCCGTGAACCGTGTCACACTGGGTTATACACATTGTGAAGCAATCTTTTTCAGGTGCGGTGGTATTGTTTGATATTACAAAAGGTCAAATATCGTGGCCCATCGACTAGGATTGATAAACTTAGCGGCAACTTTTCACGATTAGAAACAGGGGGATTAAATCTTAACGTTTATTAGCGTTTACTTTTTGCAGTGCCCCAGTAGAAACACGCTCATAGATACAATTGGATATGCGCGTTAGTCGGCTCAAAGTTGTGCTATTCTATTCCACCAATGGGAACTGCACTTCCGTGTTTACACTTAGTACGTGAAAATCGTAACTGATAAGTTTTGCATTTTTGCCATGATAACATTTTGTATCTATTCATCTTTGATTTCCACCAGGTGACAAATCGTCAACCACGAAATCCCGCAAACGAGTCGTACGATTCGATACCAGCGTCACGAGCCTGGGCGATGACGGCGAAGAACACGTGGAAGCAATGGTGGGCGACGAAGAACCTATTGATCTAGGATCCGACGATGACAGCGATGACGTCCAAAATGGCGTTGACGGCAGCGATTCAAGCGACGATGACGATAGTGACTATGACGATAGCGTGATGTTAGAAGGCTACGCCAAAGCCAATGAAGTTGTGGAGGAGGAGGAAGACGAAGATGAAGATTTAAGAACTATTAAACCCCAAAAATCCAAGAAGAGCATGAAGAGAAAGGCGGAGAAATCCGAGAAATCGCGGCAGGAGGCCAAAGATGGATTTGAAATTGTAGCGGCTGTTGACCCAGGTAATGCAACATCATGTTTGTAACCAGAACTGTCTGCGCCTAATTTTCAAAATTGGAATAAATTGTACATTCTTTTTAAGGGGCTGTCATTCTCTTTTCGGAAAGTATTAGTGACAAATATACATCTTGTGTGTTTTCAAATATCTTGGAAGCCCAACCTGCATCTGAATCTCAATATATGACCCTCCCCCATCCTCCTTTTCTCTCAATAAAGGACCCCTCCCTCTCCTTTTTTCTCAATATATGACCCTCCCCCTCCTCCTTTTCTCTCAATATATGACCTCCCTCCTCCTTTTTCCATAACCAATTTGGAAAAGACTTATGGACTTTTACCCCTAGAACCCTGAAATCCATGAAACCCCCAAGTCAAACCTACAGTGGCAGCCCCACCTCAGTCTATCTCCTTGGGTGATCACTGAGAGAGATAAATGCTCACCACAGAAATGGGTGGTTTTTTTTGATGCGCTACCCCTGACATGGTAGTGTGGGGCAAGCACTCCTGTATTGGGGAGGCCATGTCGCCGGAACCAGTTTTCCCCCACCTCCCCTAGGCCTATTTACCACGATAGTTTTACTCCCAATTTCAGCCCATGGCATTAGGAGTTACAGGATTTTCACCGCACAACTTGATTTCAACTTTTTCATGTTTTTGTACTTGGTTCTCGGTGGACAAGATCGAGACATTGCACTAGAAACACTTAAAGAATTTTACGTTCTTGCAACTTATTTTTGATTGATTTATTTCTGTACTTGGTTTTCAGCTAAAAAGATGAAGCATTTGGACCCTGAAGGATTAGCGTTAGGAACACTAATGGTTACGTCCAAGAAAAAGAGGAGAGAGATCATAGAACATTCATATCACAGGTAAAGAGTTTACTGTAAAGTAGACATTTTCGTGCTGCATATATTTTTGTGCTTTCTGCACTCGAATCAGGTAACGCGAACATAATAACATGCAAATATGTTACTTTTGCGTATAGGTCTATGTGATGAAGCAACAAATTTCGAATTTCAATACACACAAAACAGATCAAAATCACCAAAGTGCGAAAAGTAATCGAAAATCACCACTTATACAGTTTTTGTCTCGCCTGATGTAATCAGAAAGAGACTATGTTATCACTATTTCTGTCCGCCGTCCGCCGTGTGCTAAGAAATACCTTTGTGACGCGATATCTGGAGATCCGTAAGGCCTATCGTGATGGGACTTGGTGGAGGGAAGGGGGGTGGTGCGTTCTGTTGCTGATTGATTTTTCAAGGTCATCGGGGGTCATACAAGGTCATCGGGGTCAAATATGCTTAAAACTTTTGAGACGCGTTGTGACGTGATATCTAGAGATCCGTAAGGCCTATCTTGATGGGACTTGATGTCAGGGAAGGGGGTGGGGTGTTCTTTTGCTGATTAGATTTTCAAGGTCATTGGAGGTCATTCAAGGTCATCGGGGTCAAATAAGATCCGTAAGGCCGATCTTGATGGGATTTGGTGGAGGGAAGGGGGTGGTGTGTTCTTTTTGCTGATTAAATTTTCAAGGTCATCGGAGGTCATTCAAGGTCATCGGGGGTCAAATATGGGGTCAAATAGATCAGTAAGGCCTATCTTGATGGGATTTGGTGGAGGGAAGGGGGGTGGTGTGTTCTTTTTGCTGACTAAATTTTCAAGGTCACCAGAGGTCATCGGGGTTAAATATGGGGTCAAATAGATCAGTAAGGCCTATCTTGATGGGATTTGGTGGAGGGAAGGGGGGGTGTTCTTTTTGTTGATTAATTTTTCGGGGTCATCGGGGGTCAAATATGGGGTCAAATAGATCAGTAAGGCCTATCTTGATGGGATTTGGTGGACGGAAGAGGGATGGTGTGTTCTTTTTGTTGATTAATTTGTCGGGGTCATTGGGGGTCAAATAGATCAGTAAGGCCTATCTTGATGGGATTTGGTGGAGGGAAGGGGGGTGGTGTGTTCTTTTTGTTGATTAATTTTTCGGGGTCATCGGGGGTCAAATAGATCAGTAAGGCCTATCTTGATGGGATTTGGTGGAGGGAAGGGGGGTGGTGTGTTCTTTTTGTTGATTAATTTTTCGGGGTCATCGGGGGTCAAATATGGGGTCAAATAGATCAGTAAGGCCTATCTTGATGGGATTTGGTGGACGGAAGGGGGATGGTGTGTTCTTTTTGTTGATTAATTTTTCGGGGTCATCGGGGGTCAAATATGGGGTCAAATAGATCAGTAAGGCCTATCTTGATGGGATTTGGTGGACGGAAGAGGGATGGGGTGTTCTTTTTGTTGATTATTTTTTCGGGGTCATCGGGGGTCAAATAGATCAGTAAGGTCTATCTTGATGGGATTTGGTGGACGGAAGAGGGATGGGGTGTTCTTTTTGTTGATTATTTTTTCGGGGTCATCGGGGGTCAAATAGATCAGTAAGGCCTATCTTGATGGGATTTGGTGGACGGAAGAGGGATGGTGTGTTCTTTTTGTTGATTAATTTTTCGGGGTCATCGGGGGTCAAATATGGGGTCAAATAGATCAGTAAGGCCTATCTTGATGGGATTTGGTGGAGGGAAGGGGGGTGGTGTGTTCTTTTTGTTGATTAATTTTTCAGGGTCATCGGGGGTCAAATATGGGGTCAAATAGATCAGTAAGGCCTATCTTGATGGGATTTGGTGGAGGGAAGGGGGGTGGTGTGTTCTTTTTGTTGATTAATTTTTCGGGGTCATCGGGGGTCAAATATGGGGTCAAATAGATCAGTAAGGCCTATCTTGATGGGATTTGGTGGACGGAAGAGGGATGGTGTGTTCTTTTTGTTGATTAATTTTTCGGGGTCATTGGGGGTCAAATAGATCAGTAAGGCCTATCTTGATGGGATTTGGTGGAGGGAAGGGGGTGGTGTGTTCTTTTTGTTGATTAATTTTTCGGGGTCATCGGGGGTCAAATATGGGGTCAAATAGATCAGTAAGGCCTATCTTGATGGGATTTGGTGGACGGAAGAGGGATGGGGTGTTCTTTTTGTTGATTAATTTTTCGGGGTCATCGGGGGTCAAATATGGGGTCAAATAGATCAGTAAGGCCTATCTTGATGGGATTTGGTGGACGGAAGAGGGATGGTGTGTTCTTTTTGTTGATTAATTTTTCGGGGTCATTGGGGGTCAAATATGGGGTCAAATAGATCAGTAAGGCCTATCTTGATGGGATTTGGTGGACGGAAGAGAGATGGGGTGTTCTTTTTGTTGATTATTTTTTCGGGGTCATCGGGGGTCAAATATGGCGTCAAATAGATCAGTAGGGCCTATCTTGATGGGATTTGGTGGAGGGAAGGGGGGTGGTGTGTTCTTTTTGTTGATTAATTTTTCGGGGTCATCGGGGGTCAAATAGATCAGTAAGGCCTATCTTGATGGGATTTGGTGGACGGAAGAGGGATGGTGTGTTCTTTTTGTTGATTAATTTTTCGGGGTTATCGGGGTCAAATATGGGGTCAAATAGATCAGTAAGGCCTATCTTGATGGGATTTGGTGGAGGGAAGGGGGGTGGTGTGTTCTTTTTGTTGATTAATTTTTCGGGGTCATCGGGGGTCAAATATGGGGTCAAATAGATCAGTAAGGCCTATCTTGATGGGATTTGGTGGACGGAAGAGGGATGGTGTGTTCTTTTTGTTGATTAATTTTTCGGGGTCATCGGGGGTCAAATAGATCAGTAAGGCCTATCTTGATGGGATTTGGTGGAGGGAAGGGGGGTGGTGTGTTCTTTTGGTTGATTAATTTTTCGGGGTCATCGGGGGTCAAATATGGGGTCAAATAGATCAGTAAGGCCTATCTTGATGGGATTTGGTGGAGGGAAGGGGGGTGGTGTGTTCTTTTTGTTGATTAATTTTTCGGGGTCATCGGGGTCAAATATGGGGTCAAATAGATCAGTAAGGCCTATCTTGATTGGATTTGGTGGAGGGAAGGGGGGTGGTGTATTCTTTTTGCTGATTAAATTTTCAAGGTCATCGGAGGTCATTCAAGGTCATCTGGGGTCAAATAAGATCCGTAAGGCCTATCTTGATGGGATTTGGTGGACGGAAGAGGGATGGTGTGTTCTTTTTGTTGATTAATTTGTCGAGGTCATCAGAGGTCATCTGGGGTCAAATAAGATCGGTAAGGCCTATCTTGATGTGATTTGGTGGAGGGAAGGGGGTTGGTGTGTTCTTTTTGCTGATTAAATTTTCAAGGTCATCAGAGGTCATCTGGGGTCTAATAAGATCTGTAAGGCCTATCTTGATGTGATTTGGTGTAGGGAAGGGGGTTGGTGTGTTCTTTTTGTTGATTAAATTTTTCAAGGTATTACATCCCTTGCATTAACTACAATGCATACCTCTGTGACAGTGCTACATTGTATCATATGTTTCATCAGCATTTCTTTCAAGTCACTTTTGATGAACAGGCGAGACGCGCCGTTCGAGAACCGCCTTGTTAGATTTAAAACAACTACAGCACGTCCAAAACATTGATTGGTCCAAAAACGGGCAAGCCACTAACTGTTAAAATATTCTATATATTTTTAAGAATCAGAAAGAGTATACTTAAAATTATTCTGTGTAATTTTCAGACGAAAACATAGGAAACCTTGGCGGTATATGTGATGGTGTGAAAGCAGGTTAACCTCCCCATTTTCCCCCTCCCCATTTCCCCCCTCCCCATTTTGACTGAATCAGTCATCCATTGCATGAAAGTACAAGTAATTCTTTGGACACTCTGGATGTGTGTGTGTGTGTGTGTATCGTCATGGTCATCAAAATATACTGTTTTTTTAATTTCCTTACTATTAAAATCAACACACATTAAATATTTTTCATTCTTTTCACGTTATGCATTGAAGTTAGACTTAGACAGAATAACATATACAAGCCAAAATGATGATCTACATACTTTCGTTCTACTGATCACAAATGTGGCGATATATAATTTATTTCTGATTGGCTTATTTATCCTGTGCAAGTCCCACAGAGCAGGCATTTTCAAGCAGGTTTGAAAAGAATGAGGAGTGGTTTAAAACATTGGGTCCAAAAATGGGAGATTCAGTAACATTAAAAATATTCTATATTTTTTAGAATCAGAAAGGGTATTCTTGAGATTACCCTTTGTAATATTCAGATGAGAACATAGGAAACCTTTTAAAGGGAAGCGGTCATAGTGAGGATTTTAACGAAAATTGAACAGCGCACGGCGACTATTTGAATCTAAACAAGTTGGACATTGGCGCAGTCTGTAATTGTTCTACGTATGTTTACATGCAAGCGGTATTGTGTGCGACTTTACAACAATCTCTCACCCAATGTGAACGGCGCGCGCAATCAACCATCCTTCATTTGATTGAACGCATTTTCTATCGTGTGATAAGTGATGTATCAGTTATTAGCTAAGGTTTAGCTGGACCAACAATCGCCGTCAGCGGTTCTTTTCCTCACCATGATCGCTTTCCTTTAAGATATATGCGATGGTGTGTAAGCAGCAAACAAGTGTATGTATTTATTGTGCACAACAGCTCATACAACAATACATTGAACAGTGATTCTTTGGTAAATGGGATCCAAGACCCCTTATTATTATGTAACATTGCATTGTCAAATAAAGTCATAGTGAAATATTACAGTCCAAATTTAATATCTGTAATTACTTTGACACTATAACCGAGTGTCCTAATACATTTGGTTGCTATTGTAATATGAAACTTTTGTATGTTTAGATTCACAAAAGGAGCAGAAAACATCCCCAAATGGTTTGCTGAAGATGAGATGAAACATCGGATGAAACAGACACCAGTGACTAAGGTAATTATTACTATATTTTGATCGGTTCCAAATTGGCAGGAAATATTCGGTTTTTATCTCTCCGCGTGTCAAAGTAATCCAAATGTATGCGCGAGATTATGGCCACACGCACATGGTTTGGGCGTCACACATATAATGCAAAGTGCACTTGTTAACTTAATGTATTCATTCGCTGCTGTAAGGTAGCTTTGCCAATTTGGAACTGATCAAACTATAGGAGAAGAATGTGGATCAAAATAGACCTTTTCAAACTGACTTTTAACAATCTAACCCGAAGCATGATATATTTTCCTGAACTACTCTCAAATTAATTGTTGCATCGTCAGCATCACACGCAAGTTTGAGTTCTAACCTGTACTGAATGAAAAAGCATTTCCCCCCTAAATTATCTGTGATGTTAGGGTTGATTCACCTCAGGGCTTAGGCCAAAAATAAAAATGTTTGATCGTCCATAGATCACTTTCAGAAGGTTTGGTCAGTCAGGAATTTTTGTTATTTTGCATTTTAAAAGATGCATAATTTACTTTGAAATGGTTACTGCATATATAATATATGAATGGGTTATTGAATCACTTCAATCATGTTTCAAAACCGTTCAGAAGACTAAAGAAACCATGAAAAATATATGTTAGCGTATTTCCAGGATGCAAAAAATTGGAAGAAAAAAACTTTTTCTGGAATTTCCAAAATAAGGGTCGATTTCATTTGTATAGTAAATGCAACAAAATAAGTTTTTCTCAGTTTTCAAAATTAGGGTCGGTCGGATGAGGGTAATCAAACAACTTTTCTTTTTTTTTGGCCTTATGTGACTTTACCTAATTAGGCTATAAGACTAACATGTTTTCTCCATTATATGGTCATTAAGGATACAGAATGAGCTCATCTAAGCATAAAAATATCCTTTTGGGGAGGACTATTCTTTATTTAGACCCAGTCTAAGTTGTTATGTGCATACGGTCCAACCCGAAGAACATTTGCAAGCCAAAATGATGATATAAATACTTTCGTTCTACTGATCAAAAATGTGGCGATATATAATCTATTTCTGATTGGCTTATTTACCCTTTGGTTGTGTTTAGCTCAGCTTTTTGATAGCTCTCACTCATCAGGAATTCTGTTGAGTAGATTCATCAGGATCGATAGCAATAGATGATAAAATGAGGTTCTTATGAACTGATCTAAAAGATATTGTCACGTACCGCCCTAACATATAATAACTCACTGAGATATACCAGCAACATTTCGGAGCACCAGCCGGGAATTGAACCTGGGACCTTCCCCGTAAATATCGAGCGTGCCAATGTATAGACCAAAAGAGGACTTCCCCGTCAGGTCTATTACACTAACACACTTATATCTTGTGACAATATACTCACTGTGTGCCTTTCTCAACACTTGTTAGATTGTGGTGAGCTATTTTCCGTCACCGATGCTAGAGGGAGTTTTCCCAGCTGCAGTTTTGGAGTTGCCTTTTACTAGGGGGTCAAAGGAAAATTTCAAAATGCTTTTTTTTTTTTTGGGGGGGGGGGGGCTTCATTCTGGTTTTTTTGGATAGAACTTGTGCAGAAATTGTTGTTCCTTTTACAGGGATTAATCAACACATTTTATTCATTCTAGTCTATCTACAATAGACCTAAGTGCTCATATCTTTCTATCATTCACTTTACAGGAATTAGTAGGAGAATACAAGGCCAGACTAAAGGAGATCAACGCCAGACCGATCAAGAAGATCGCCGAGGCCAAGGCGCGCAAGAAGATGCGCCAGCATAGGAAGCTTGAGAAGCTGAAAAAGAAAGCGGCCTCTATCAGCGATACTATAGATATGTCAGATAAGGAGAAAATGTCACATATGAAAAAGTGAGTTTGGGTGTAATTGTAAACAGTGCTGTAGTGGGACCGACTGATATCGCTAGGCTTTGTCTTTTAAGACACTTAAAACACTTTCCACGCGGCAGGCGTCTGCAGACGCAATGCCAAATGTTCACAAAATGTTTCAAAATTATCAAAATAATTGCCATATTTGGAATCACTATGAGAAATGCATTAAAATATGTACAAACATGCCTAGTATTGGTTCAATAATACTTGAGATAGACCTTGAAAGTTGGGAAAGGATACAGAATGAGCTCATCCAAGCATAAAAAGATCCTTTTGGGGAGGACTATTTAGCCCAGGTCTAAGTTGTTATGTGCATACGGTCCAAACCGAAGAACATTTGCGAGCCAAAATGATGATATAAATACTTTCGTTCTACTGATCACAAATGTGGCGAGATATAATCTATTTCTGATTGGCCCCTTTGGTTAATTTTAGCTCATCTTTTTGATAGCTCTCATCCTTAGCCGCATGGAAAGTGCTAAGTGGAAGGATTGCTTGTACATACAGGTATTCTTAATAGTGCATTTGCCAAAGAAATCTAAAGGGACACTTGGTGATTGAGGCCCAAAATATGATGTCACAATATATAGGTTTTTTTCTTCTTTATATGGGAGAGAAAAATTTCCCTCCAAACGCCAACATTTCCCGGCAAGGAGCTTCCCAATTTGCCCATTTTTACCATTAGGAAGAACGTATTACACTTACAGTTACAGGATTAATTTTGTAATTCCAACCCCAAGATTGTGTGGTTCAAATTAATGTATTAGGAGTAAGGCTAATGAAATATGATTCCCAGATTCCTGTTTCATATTTTTAAAAGAGTGGGTAGGTGTCTATTTCATTATTCATTATTCATTATTTCACTCAATTTCATCATTGCATCTGAAAGGGGTGTTAACTACTATTCAACAACTTCCCCATACCTTAAGTACAGTAACAAAGCGTTGTTGATTTGAGATAAACCCACTCTTCATATGCAAATTAATAGGATGGCGAACCTTATTTGGAAACCAGGCATCGATGCAAAATTGTAAACAAAAACAAATGTTCTCAAAATGAGTTCATTTTTTCGCCCGTTTTTTCGGCGTATAAATGCATTTTGCCATGCGATCCTTAAAGTTAGCAAACAGCTTTATATACCAAAATGTAGCTATATCCCTGAGGAAAATATTTTTGGCGAGGGCCATATGTCACGGATCATTCCTAAAGCCACAATTTTAGCCGAAACGGTCGCTACCCAGCACAAGAGAATCGCCATTTTGTATCATCGCGCGGTGAAATGACATCCCTCAGATCTATTTGGACCGTACCACTATTGAAATGGAAGGGTGTGTTTAATTTGATACAAATATTCTGTAAACATAATATCAAAATGTGTAAATTAAACGCATTCTTGATTTAATTTTTCTCTGAATGTTAAAGGTGATGTGTGAGTAAAATGCTATTTACAAAATATTTTAAATTCCACAATTACTTGCGCAATAATTTGTCTTCTCTAATGTTTACCTTTTGTAACCCATCCCATTCAGAAGTTCCCTCGCCCATTTACAGGGAACGGACGATGTCCAAATAAGGGCCTAATTATAATAAAACGTAAACATTTTGTTCCGTTTTTTAAAGAGCAGCTATTTTTTTATGTCAAATTAAGCCTATTAAACCATGTTTTTTACTTGTTTTCATCAATTTTCCAAAACGCTATTCACATATAGATGATGTAAATATGTTTGGTCGTTGTTGAACGGGGTTCAACAAGGTCTTCGTCGTTGTTTATCTTGAATCGACAACGGTAAGACGGGTTTATTTTGCAAAATAAACCGTCTTACCGTTGTCGATTCAAGATAAACAACTCCGAAACCTTATTGAACCCCTAAACTACCTATTGTTTTGTATATATTACACCTTAATTAACACTTTAACACTTTAAAAAACAATTAAGGAAGCATTTGTAGATGTGTTATTGAAAATGTCAACAAATCTGTCTGAAATATTGCAACGTCAATTACATCTGAAATTTGAGTAGGTAATGCAAACAATTTCATTATCAACCATATACCATGACACCACTGCCATAAAAATCCCTTAAAATCAACAGGAAGATATGCCTGGTATTTTGAGCCACTAAAAGTTTTGATTTTTATTCAAGTTTGTCAGAAAATGTAATTTTGCACAAAATAATGAAAGTTTTGGTAAAACTGAAAAGTTGGGTCGGTAGGGAAACGAGAAAACTGGAAATTACATTATACTATCCTAACATGTTAACAGCCAACAAGTGCATCATTTTGATGTGACTAGACACAATTGATATTCAAGACCACCCAATACTTTAATATCAACATTTCTTTCCTCTGTATTGAATTTTACTCTATCAACATTTTCTATCTCCTCTCTCTCTCGCAGGCTTTACTCAAAGGTTGGTCTCAACGGGGCGAAGAAGAAGGTCACCTATGTCGTTTCCAAGAAGGCTCGGGCGGGTAAAACTATGCAGCGCCCTCGAGGGGTCAAAGGACCGTATAAGGTTGTTGATGCGAGATTAAAGAAGGACATGCGAGCCAAGAAGCGTCTAGAAGGAAAAGGAAAGAAGCATAAGAGGAAACACTGATATTCAGTTGTACACAACTGTTTTCAATAATCAGTATATCATCATTGCCAGTTTAGGTGGGGGGGAGGTACTCAGATACGTTTTTTGGTAGGGATGTGCCGCCATCACAATGAAAATTGACCCAAACATTTCCCAATTTTGGAGGGGGAGGGGGGGTGGACCCATATATTTTGACCGATTTTCCTACAATTTCTGTGAAAAATAGCAAAATGGCTATGAAAAGGGGTCATTCATTTACCAGACCGGTGAAAAATGGGACCCTATTTGGCGGCACATCCCCATGACCTCATATCCACTAAGTCTTCCCCCTCCCCCATGGGTTTGGGGCAACCTTTGCAACTGCATCAAGTCTTTGGTGGCATAAAGTGCATCACATGGTTAAAACGATCGAGGCACTTTTTGTAATTGATAAATGTCTGGGACTCAAAGGACACTTTTTCCCTAAATTGCATCAGTTGCATTAATTCCTCACCAATCTACACAACTAAAGCGTTTACGTTTATACACCAGGGTTGTGTTAAGCATGGGAATATTTTAAAATTATCGAGATAGAAAGACCCATCTCACAATCGTTGTCATACAAAAAGGTAACCTACCAATGAATATATTTGGTAAAAATATTCATTCTGCCCTATTGTGATCAATTGTTGTTATAAAAGCTTTGATCTCTATTTTTTCATTTCTTTTTTTGTAAAAATAAACGTTTCGGACAGTCCACAAAAAGAGTGACGATAAATATCTTAACAAATATCAGCCTGCTCTTCAATACAATCCTAAGAGCTTGTACATTAAACCAAGTGGACTGCTTTCATGCTGGCTTGCTCTAACTGTTCAGTCAATGTAGCCTGCCTAATGGTGCACAAGTGTTATTTGAAACTGATAAATTGATCTCCATACTGGTAAAAGGGAGTCTCATATTACAACAGAAATTCATAAAGAAATATTTAGGATTATAAAGTTGAAATGCAAATTTTGCTTTTCCTGTATTTCACTCAAGGGTGTGACTTCACGGTGTATGCCAAAACGTCGCTATTCTTTCAAAACCTTGTATCTCCATCCAGCCCTTCAGCATGTATAAAGTAATACTTCCTATGTATGACCTTTAGGCGGTCTGCTCTAAACATTTTTAAGGGACAAAATCACATCTATCAAAACCTTGTAAGTTCTCTTGTCCCGGTACATGTATAAAGCAACTCTTCCTATGCATAACCGCTGGCACTTTTACTTTATACATGCTGAAGGGCCGGAAAAACATACAATGTTTTGAAAGAATAGCGACGAAATTGCAGTGAGTTAGTAACGTCTTTCTGGTTGTCAGCCTTTGTTACGCATGTGTGGCATTTCAAGATTGTGCAAACATTAGGGTAGTAAAAGATGTACAACTGAAATGGATTGAAGTGTCATAAAAGGGAGAATTACTAAAAAACAGAAAACTATGTTTAAACCATGACCTCAACACATGAATGTGTATCTTTAACTTTGGATATTATGCTGCAAACACTTGACTAGCCACGAAAATTGAAATAAACAATTCTTGATCAATTAGCCGGCCGATCGAAATAAACAATACTTGATCAATTAGCCACATGCACGCAGTAAACCCAATATCTGTATACAATTTGACTGTGTTGTACTTGTGAGGTTTTAAATGATCGAGAATTATTTGTTTTGATTATAGGAGTAATAATTCGGTATTTTATTGTATTGTATGTAAACTATACATACAAATGTATGATTTATGGTATTTTAATAGTATAATAAACTTACAAAATTAATTATGTAAATTGTTTCCTGCGATTGTATTTTCTTTGTCCTACAGTAAGACATACAAAACGTTCAAATAACATCTTCACAAGAGTTAGCGCACATACAGAATGAGTCAAAATATTTAGGTCCCACATTTTCAGACAATCAGTAAAATTACATTTTGGTTAAAAAATGTGTCTATTAATATTTAAATATAAAAGTCTAAACACTTTTTTTTATACTTTCATATAACAATACACAATTGCATGCCAAAATTGCAACTTATTTAAGAAAAGGTACCAAATCTTAAGTGTTCCATAATGTGACAAGGTTGTTATATTGAAGAAAAAAAGTTATACACAACGTTCATGTTACTCATCTCATTAAATGTATCAATTTCTGTTTTCAAATCAGGATCTGAATATTTGACTCGCCCTGTATACAAGTTGCAAGAACCCAATATTGGCACTCGAGTTGGAGGCACCAATTTGTTTGTTTGTTGATCTAAAAATTGAAGTGCTTTAGATTATTCCTTTTATAATCTTAAGTATGATCGATTTTCTTCTCAATCCTAGTGAGTTGCATCAAGAATTTGTATTAAGTACATTATGACCCGATCCACAACCTCATGCCCAAAATCCAATACCCCAAAATGTGCACTAACTAGTTCTTTGCAATTCTCTAGGCAAATTTTAAGTAACTTCTTCCTTGAATCATTATAAACTGCTCAAAAAAAGGTTTTTTTAAATCACAATTTGTTCAAATATCTTGGGATATGTTCATTTAGTGTAATATAGCATTTAAAAGCTGATGTGTTCATCTTTACAATGATACCAAATTTGAAGCAATCCCTTGCTCCAGTGCTCAGCTACTTGTTTGAGAACATTGGGAGGTCACAATCTGAATGTGCCAAAATCAACACTATTTCGTGCTCAAAAGAACATCTTTGTCGTCTGTTCAATGAAGTGTTACATTGACCACTACAGTGTTAGTGTGATGATCTATTGATTTTTAAGCACAAAATAGTGTCGATTTTGGCAAAACAAGGGATTGCTTCAAATCGGATATCATTGTTAAGATGAACACATCAGCTTTTATATGATATATTACACTAAATAACATATCCCGAGATATTTGAACAAATTGTGATTGAAAGAAAAATTCAAAAACTTTTTTGAGCAGTTTAGTAGATTCATTACTTCATGAATAAACGCGATAGCTGCATACCTACAATCAAGGAAAAAAAGGTTGGCACACTTTGTCCTAATTACGGAAAAACCTGCCCCTCTCCCCGGAGGCAATGTTATTGTCCTTGATTGAAGTATGTTTAATTTATGAGAACGTGAAGCGCAGATTACTAATATAGAAATAATAGCCTGAAAATACTGCGCCATTAGTGTTCGATTGTTTTGCTCATTGACCGACCAATCAAATTAAAGCCTCGCGCCCCTAAACTGAATATTCAATGAGTTATGAGGAAACACGATTTAAGCTATTTTCTGATTGGTTAAATGATAAAAATGTTAATGAGGGGATGACCCGACTTGGACTTTTTAAATAATTAAGGAGTGGATAAAATAATAAACATAAAACTAATTAATTATTAGTGTGACTATATCGGTATAAATCAACGATTTGGATAAATATGCATCTTTTTCAGTAATGAATGAGAATAATGACTGCTTAACAGCTGTTTTCGTGAATTTTATTTTAAATCCTCGGTTGTTATGGTCATTCGGAATTGTTCTTCAGACCATAACGGCAACCTCTGATTTCAAAACAAATTCACGAAAACAGCTGTTACGCAGTCATTTTTCTCAAATTCATAAACATTGGCCGATCGGTTATTGATTTTGACCTATTCCATTCAACGTTAGAGCTAGGAACCACAATGGAACAATCACAATTATATCAGCATCGATTAGGTGCTATTGGTTTCGTATGCTATATAATGAAGCAATACATCCACAGATATCATGCGTCCATGCATGAATTTAAACTACCCAAAGCAAATAGCACGCTATTCAAACGTGCCATCTTAATAAGTAACGCATTATTGATCAGCATTTCTAATCCTTGTATAAAAGAGGAATACATTATCACTATTCTGGATATGAACTACTGTAAAAGCTGACATTTTTCGCGGTGGTTTTATTTGCACGCTTTTCCGCAAAATGTACATCACGCAAAAATATTGTTTTCAACATTCCTGCAGAACATCAAGAAAGTCACCCGCGAAAAAAACAAATTCGCGAAAGGTCTATGATGTCAAAATGCTTGAAAATATCTTTATGCGAACATTTTGGCTTTTACAGTACCCTACGATGGGATTCAAGATATCAGATTAAGATTTCAAAAGTAACTATAGTTCCATTTGAGTAATTTGAATACTTGTAATAGGAATTTCATGTACTGTCCTCAAGACAAATATGAAGCAATATTTTGCTTCCATCATTGGCCCTATCCGTAGAAGTGTTGCAGTGGTAATGAATCAAAGAACAGGATGCGGAAAGAGTTTTATTTACAAATTGTTGTGTAATATTATACACGGAATGAGCTTCACACGCTTCAATGACTAAATGACCTTTCAAATGCCGTTCAATTCCAGTCTCATCCGCGGCACCCAGAGATTGGTTGCTGGGGGGCGAGAGGCGAGCAACACAACCACCACCAAATCATTTATCTGTTGATTTAAATAGAAATGATTTACTCAAGGGTCACCCACCTTTCAATTAGGAATGTATTCTTTCCAGGCATTTGACTGATTTTAAGTATTGTCGTAATTATCTTTCGGGTATTTTTCTCTCAGTCACTATTACCCCTGTTAAATAAGGGTTTGTAAAATCTCTATAAATTAATTAGACACAACATTTTTGTTTTAAAATCTCTTTATTTACATTAATACTGTGTATTATCTATATAATCATAATTTTTAACACGGAGGAAGGGGTAACACTTGTATAATAAGGTGGCTACCATGCTGAGGAATGGACATATATTATTTTGGACCCTTTAAACAAATATTTTCCAAATGTCCAACATACCCATATTACAAATTAATCTTTGGTTTTTCCAAGTTTTATGATGAGAACATATCGCTCCTCGATTTTGCAAGCAAGTACATTGCTTGTATGTTAAATTGTCCACTTTTGAAAAGAAGTCCCCCCCCCCCCCCCAGACATACCACAAAATATAGTCCATTTCCATATACATTGGTTATTAAGTTGACACAGGAAGACACAAGAGATACACAATTACAAATGAGACCTGTCATCACAAAATGAGCGTTAAGTCGGAAAGCTTAGTTTTGAGGTTTGTCCAGATTCATAATACTCAGGAAACAAGCTTTAAAATGATATGTAACATGTCATAATTGCTCAATGTTTTCCCTGTCAAAAATCAAATTGAAGTTGCAAAATGTCTTTGTTTTCTATTGTTTTTTGGCATGTTCATTGGACCATATCTCCTAATGCACATTGGCGACTTAACGCTCATTTTGTGGTGACAGGTCTCAAATTATGTTTTTCTGGCAATAATTCAAAACATTTCAAAGTTACTAAAAATAATGTCATCATAGAATTTGATATTTGTATAATATAAAACATTTGCTATTTACAAAATAATACATTTTCAAATAAATGCAATCAAGGACAGGGTGGTTAAAAAAAAAGAAATTAACCTATTTCTGACAGCCTGCTTATTTTGTTCATGAAATATGGCAGTTGAAAGATCCAGGATGAGTAAAAATACTGCAATAGTGGAAAGAAGCCATGATTTCAAAATCAAGTTGATATTTGAAACTTTGTAAATGTTGCATGAGAATGATATATTTTTTACTATCTTTGTGTGAAAATTTGCTATTTACAAAATAATACATTTTCAAATAAATGCAATCAAGGACAGGGTGGTTAAAAAAAAAGAAATTAACCTATTTCTGACAGCCTGCTTATTTTGTTCATGAAATATGGCAGTTGAAAGATCCAGGATGAGTAAAAATACTGCAATAGTGGAAAGAAGCCATGATTTCAAAATCAAGTTGATATTTGAAACTTTGTAAATGTTGCATGAGAATGATATATTTTTTACTATCTTTGTGTGAAAAATGAAGTCAATCACATTTTCTGTTTGTTTTAGTAAACCTTTTTATTACACAACCCAATTTACATGATTGTTCCCGAATCATTGTGATTTTCAATTGACATTGCTTTTCACACTAGAATATCCCGCCAGCAGACCTTGTAATAACTTCATATTTTGGCATTGAAATTTAGAACATCATAATTAATTCATAGCATGGGTAGAGTAAATGAACTTATTTTCTTCAAATGGCCTTGTCTTGGCAGTGGGAAAATTTCCTTTTTTCTTTCTTTTTCCTTCTTTTTTTACAAGACATTTTTAATTCGGAAATTATGACCCTGATCGAATTATTCACAAAACCATAAAGGCAAAAATGTATATTATTATAGGTCAATAAATGTGCATGTTTTGTTTCGAGAAAAATTAGAGAAACCAATGCATGCACGCTTATGTTGATATGTGAATAATATGGCACAACCCAACGGGTAGTGCTATTGTGAAAATATCAATATTTTGCACAAATGCATTGATTTTTCTGATTTTTTTTCTCGAAAAACAAAACATTGCATTTATTGACCTCATTCATACACGACAATACTCATCAAAATTTGCAATTTTTTGCATACTTTTACTCTCTTAATTTAATTTTTTCCAAAAAAAATCTTGTCAGCACATTTGGTGTCACCCGCAGTAAAAATTGGCGAAACCTGTGCTGCGTGAACAACGAATCAAAACATTGGGTGTATGCATGGCGCGCACGCTGAGTGCAATTAAACACTTTCAATGCACCCTGCGTAAGTAGCTTCCTGCTTTTAGATTGGTTCAAAACTACTAAGCGTGTATGAATTCCAACCAATTTAAAGACTATTAGGATGCAGTTAATTTTAGATACACATTTTCCAATCACTGATGTGTGTATATAATATTCAAAATATTTTGATGACAATGGTAAGGCTAAATTTAAAAAAATCGTTTGTCTCAAAGCTCCCGCACGCGTTAGTTTATTGATGCGCATTAGAAAACAAAAATCTTAAAAAAACTTTTATATTGTTTTTCTTCAAAAAAAATCCCAACATTTCACAGATTTTTATTGATCACATCATTTTAAATACAAAAGGTCACTTTTACAAGAATGTCAATATTTTATATTTTAAAAAAAAACCTTAACAAAACCGCATTACACATTAGGTTTTGAAGAGCTTTGAGACAAAAGATTTTTTAATTTAGCCTAATCTATTGCCATTGTCATCAAAATATTTTGAATATTATATACGTTTATTTTAAATCGCAATTAAAAATTGCATAGATACAGAAAAGGAATATATTTGCATAATTTGTATTTTCCGCAAATAGAGAGCAACACATTCCACACATTAATAAGGTTTAGTTTCAAAATATTATCAGCATTTTGATCCATCATTTGCATATTCATTTTGTTCTTTCGAAAGGTGTTGTAGATGACCGAAAATCACCAAAAGTTGCTGAAAAGAGCAAAGATGGTTTAAATTTGTCAAAATTTGGAATGGGCCCACCCTGAATCCCCAAGAACCATTTTCACTCATGTATAGATTTATACACGCACATAATTCATCATATGTGATGCGATCTGTGAAAACCCATCGGATGTCGCAAAATGTGAACTAGGGATTATAGGTAAAATTTAAATTTAACTTACTTTTTTGAACTTGGTTTTTTTTAAAGAAAATTAAATTCCAATACTTTGTGTCATCATCTTTCATGAAATTTCACCTTCAAAAACTTGAGTCACTTTTATTATTAACCTTATAATGTTATCCTATTGAATTATGTATCTTTTTTCGCCTGTTTTCATGATTTCTTGTTTTGTAGCTTTTTATGACATCACAATAATCACTCACTCGTTACTTTTTTGTAGTGATCGTAGAAAAATGATCGAAACAGTTCTGTAATCAGCACAGTTTTAGCTTTCTTATGATATAAATATCTCCAATATGAAAAATGCCACCATGTGGCGGGTTTTCCAAGACAGCATCACATGTGACCCAACACAAGTAAATGAGGCGGAATGCAGCAGTAGCTTATTTGATTTAAGTGCACAAATAAGGGACAAGGTCAAAATAAGTCAAATTCAGAACAAGTCTTATTTCTGATCTTTGATACATCTTGTCTCTAACCATGAACTTAAATTCATGAATATAAAGAGTTTAACTACAATTTGAGGTATTTAATTTTCATTTCCTCCATTAATTTGTTAATAAAACAAAAACTGTAATTGCCCATAACTTGAACATTTTTATTTGGTGTTTTGAGACAAAGTGATTTTCAATCATCTGTAACTTTGGTTTGGAATGTGATATGGCATTGAGGCTAACAAAAAAAAAGTTGACTTGCCCTTTCCGACCCGAATTTTCGGAAATCTAGGGTCGCTATTTTTTTTTTTTTTTCAAAGTTAAAAAAAAAGTTTAAAAAAAAAAGAAGCACATAAAAATCTTTAAAACTTGTTGTGTAGTATCTCCCTGTTTAAATTGTTTTCAAAAATTTTAAAAATGCGACCGACCGACCGACCGAGACTCTGGCCCTGAAAGGGAAGTCAACTTTTTTTTGTTTTGGCCTGACTTCGGTACCTAAATGTCTCTTAACATATATATACGTTATATTATCGTGATATTAATAACTCAATATTCATATTTCCCTCATTGTGCCTCATTTACTCGCGTTGGATCACATATTGAAACCTTTATTTCCATACCATCACTAGCATTCTGATCCATCATGTGCATATTCATTTTGTTTCTCCCCAGGCGTCCTAGACGATGACGATTCCGTGTCGATGAGATTTTTATCACATTTGGAAATCTGATTTGTTTCACCATTGCTACTACAATGTCCTTTCTCATTCAACTTTGTTTATCCACCGAGGATCTCTTATAACACCCACTTCTCCCTCCCCCAACACCCCCCACCCTGGGGGATTGTGCCATTAACCACACATCAATATCAGCGTACATGCATTGATTTTGAAACAACACATTCACATTCATTGAACTATAATCTGATTTGTTTTTTTCCTAGGGAGGTTCATATCATTGATGACAATTCATAACATAGATTATGATGCAAATTACAGAACAAACTGCCAAATCGTGGATGAAAGGAGCAAAAAAGTTTACATTTTTCTAAATTGGTGGAGTATACATGCTCCTGTCTCTCTCCATTCCCTAAAGCGTTAAATGCCATAGATTCATACACAAAATAATTCATATTGACACATTTATTTTTATACCATCACTAGCATTCTGATCCAACATTTGCATATTCATTCTGTTCCTTGGCAGGCGTTGACGACGACGACGATTCCGTATTGATGAGATTTTTATCGCTTTTAGAAATATTACTCTGATTTGTTTCACCGTGGCTACTAAAATGTCCTTTCTCATTGTGTACATCACCGAGGATATCGTTAACTTGGCTGACGAGGATGGCAATTTCCGGTTTCTCCACTTTTATTGGCTTTTCTGATCGTGGTATCGAATGTTCATCTGAAATTTTATATTATAAAGAAAAATAGTTTAAAATTCAGATTATTATAAGAACAGATGCAAGTTTCAACTGATAAGACACACTAGAATAAAATCATAAGATAAGGTCAAAATTAGGTCAAAAAAACAAGTTTGTTTCCAGTAGAAAAAACTGGAAAAAAATATTGTTAGGGTGCCATCTTTTGTCAAAATTGTGTCCGACAGGTTTCAAGGTGAAGATTGGCCACATATATGGCAGACACGAAAGTGAAAATCCCCGGCGAATATCAAATTTTACCAAGCATAAGCGTGACAAAAATGTACAGATTTGACTAAATAAAACCATTTCAAGTAAATCTCCACTATGAATTAGAGCAACAACAAAAAAGAAGGAAAAATGCATTTTGCATTAGACTATTCAGGCTTGCTACTGGAAACAAACTTATTTTTGTGTTTTTTGGCCTTAGATAAAAAAAATCAAAGATACATACATACTGTAACAAACAAAAATTATACAATTAAATTAATGTCTCCCAGAAAAGAATAACCCTGCAGAGTGCAGCTCCCAGAAAAGAATAACCCTGCAGAGTGCAGTGTGACATGTTTCCTGGTGCAAAATACAATGTACATGTACACAATAGTATTGGTCCCAAAAGCAATTTAGTTGTGTTTAATTGTGTTTTATAATTGCCTTTATTTAAAAGTTATGCCAATTAACACAAAGGGGCGAAACATAACTATTTTTTACTGAATACTCTGCTTTTTCAAAAAACACGTCAATAGAAATAATAGGCATTACGACGGGTATTAAATAAATTCTAAATTATCTGCAGATGCATAGCTATCACATGTCATATGCCGAGTGACCCCCATCTGGGCTGAATTCATACACCTCGATCATGAGACAATAAGTCTTACCTATACTAATTCCATGCTTTTTAAATTCTTCTCGTAGAAGTTCAATTTCTTTCTCTTGGGCTTCGCTATATTGGTGATATTTCTCTAGCTCTTGCTCCGCCTCCTCTTGGAGTTCCTTGTGATGTTCAATGTGCTTTTCAGCTTTGGTTTCCACGGAAACAATCACACCTGCAATTTTATCAGAATTGTTAATTATTTGTTTGTTTTTGGGTGGAAACATATTATTCTACCGAACCCTAAGGCCACGGGGGGTAGGGGAGACCTGTTCTACGGGCCCGATCAACCCAATTTAACTATTTAAAAATAAAATAAAATTGTATGCATTTTTAAATTAGGAAAAAAATGAAATGTTCAAAAATTGCATAAAATTCACCAACATTTTCTGAAATATTGTGAACAAAAAATAATAAAAAAAATTAAAAAGGCCCGACCAACCAACCTTCCCGATCTGAGAGGCCATTTGCCCGTAGAACAGAGTTGGGTTTTTTGTTGTCTAACAGCCCTAAGGTTTCACACCACTAAATAACGTCTGGCCCTACCCCCTTTGAGGCAATGGTCCAAAACCGGCCCGTTTCTATGCCGAAACGGGAGACCTATTGTAAATTACAGTTTAAAATTAGGGTATTTAAGTACATGTTATGGCGAAATTAATATAGTGTGAATTTTGACAGACACATCAGCGTTCTTTAGGTCCAAAAAAATTGATGCAATGATGATTTTTTAACATTTTAACAGAGACATTTGTGTTCAGGTCATTTCCGGTATCTGACGTCATCATCTAAATCAACAATTGCGTGTGACCAGGAAAACTCAACTCGTACTTTTTGAAAAGGCTCTAGCTCAAAAAAATGCCGTTTACCCCCCATATATGAGTTGTTGAGTTAGTAGTCATGGCTTAATTTCATCTTCAAGTTGAAACCAAATTTCAAGATACCAGTTTCTTATAACGTCGAGAAATATCCATTTTAAAATTGTGCATTTCACGTGTAAGCCTATGGGAGATGTATTTGGTGGTGTGCAACCCTATAAGGGAGTGTTCATAAATACTGTTGCTTTTTTTCTCCTTATAGTTTTACTCACAAATCCACTTTTGCCAAATTTGCTCCCCCTGGTAAAAAGATCCACATTTTGGGGGAAAAGGTCCACTTTTGACAAAATCTTCCACTGCCCCCGAATAAACCCTAGTTAAGGAGGGGGTGGACCCTCAGCATAGCCTCTGTAAAACTGCTGTAACTCCTTCCTTATTCATTTAATCTATATTATAACAGTATACACTTCTTTTTTTTGCAGAAAAGGGTTCAATTAATCCAACCATGATCATGAAATTGACCATTTTAGAGAAAATTATAAAAAACATGTTTTTTGACCATGGATTTTAGGTTTGGAAAAGATAACTAAAATATGTTTTGTCAAATTTTGTCATACTCTTTTAATTATAATCCTAATACAAGTCCCTAGGAAGCTTCTTTTTTTTTTTAATATCTTATTTATTTTTTGAATTTTAGACCAAAAAGTGCCAACAAATGTGATATTGTTACCGCCAAAATCATGAAAATCACATTTTTACGGAGGCTATGCTGAGGGTCCACATCCTCCTTAAGGGCCTGTAAACAAGCTCATACGCTTACCATTTACCACCCTCACAATTCGCCAAAGTCGTAATAAAACCAGCAGCTCGAGCGCGGCAAACGCCTCCTCGTACACCAGGGCCATAATGTCAAGTATGAACGACGTCACAATGACAAACGCGTCGAAGATCTCCAACTTGTGGTGAAAGAATTCTTTCTGGAGCACAAACATCTTGAAGATGAGCTCCACCATGAATATGGAGAGGATCGTGAGACTCATGTAATGCAAGACTAAAGCAGCGTTGACTTTCTCCTCATGGTCACTGTTGCTAGTCTGGTGGGTGTCTTCGGCTTCTTCGTGATGAGTTGTCTCCGATTCGGTCCCATTGAGCGGTGGACATTGATTGTCCTGCAATGAACAAAATATACAGTTTTAATAATAATAATAATAATAATTAGTATTTATATAGCGCCTTTTCAAAGTGATCAAAGCGCTGTAATTTCGCTGCTGGTGAATCATCAGAATCAGGTCGCATCAACTAGGGTGCTGCCAATTTCTAGCGCAAACCTATCCGCACTTAGATTGTAACATCCACCATTTTTCAATGCAGCTCCCCAAATACCATTGGGTCAAGGAAGTTTTTGATAACCGAAACAACTAATCACAGATTTTGAAAGCAGGAGGAAACCGGAGATCCCGGAGAAAACCTGCGAGAGCGTGTATGGATCGTGATAAACCAAATGCACATAAAGCACAGATTTCGAACCCGGGATTCATTGGTGCAAAGCGAGGGTATCTACCGCTGCGCCAACACGCTCTCCCTATGTTTTTATGATGAATTCAGTCATTTGTCTTGTTTTGAGGCAGCACAAGCATCAATTTGGGGTTGGGGGAAGAGGGGGGAATGTGCATGAACACTTTTGCTTTAAGTGGGCAATCATTTTCTTTGTTAGGGGTGGTCCCAAAAATGTCAGTTATCGTCGTCATTTTTTTATGACCCCTAAATTAACACAATTATTTTATGACCCCCCCCCCCCTACTCGGATGTTGATTATTTACATCCCCCCACACAAATCTTTACTTTTAATGCCTCTCTAGTTATGGTTCTTTGGAATATTGGAGAAACAGTTGATGCGGAAGGGGAAAATGAGGGTGGACAAATGTAGACAAATTGCACGGAAAGCGCACACAAAAATTCACTTGTTTAACTACTACTACTTTTTTTTACCACCACTATTACGATAGTATTAATTTCATAACCCCCCTATTTCTATTTTCTGTGTCAAAAGACTATGCCCCCCCCCACGATATTTTGAACTCCCCTACCAAAGAAAATGTCTAAAATAGCTTAATTTGGTCTGAAATTTGTGGTTTAGGCAGTGGCGTAACAGCCAAAGGGGGGGGGGGGGGAGCCATGGACATTTTTTTATCCCCCCCCCCCCACAATAAAAAATAGGGTGTATTATTTCTTGATCCCCTTTTAAGAACCTTTTTGTTGATCCCTCCCTGCAAAATAGGGTGCTTTTTTATCCCTCTTTAATGGACCTTTTTTGTTTGACCGCCCCCTCATTTTTCCAACCACCGCCCCCCCCCCCCCCCCCCCCACAACCACCAAAGTATTTATCAAACCATTTTCAAAATATTGTCATATGTATAAGATTTAAAAGATGGATATTACTTTATCCATTTAAAATGTATACACAATATCAAATGGACGTGTAAGGATAGTCTGTTTGTTACGCAAATATATGCATGTTTACTGATATACAGATACTGTATTACACTTTGACCCTGGGTTTAAATACTGCATGTGAGGTTAGATATTTTTGAAAGGGTTTTATTTTTGTGTACATTTTGTGAATGGACATTTCCAACTTTAAACTGACGTGCAACTTGCCAAATGTAGTGCTATAGGCTTTTAATAAAGTATCTATTGGAAGAAAATGAGTGAACACAACATTATTTATGTCCCTTTTTTCTTTCTATTTTGTTTTTCCCTTTGTGAAAAAATGCACTCATTCAGTAGTTCAACAATGTCATTGTATTGTTATGCACTTATCAATTGCAAGCCTGGCCCCTGGGGACCCGGGGCATGGCGTGGACCATGCTGGAACTGTACACGAATGTACACAAATTGGTGCCCGGCTATGCGGGGGAGTGTGCAGGGACGTACAAACTGTGCCCCCGCTAGCCGGGGTGTATAGCGGGGACGTACGCTAAAGGAACACAAATGTTCACCCCGGGCGTAGCTATACATACATACGCTAGAGATGCCTTATAATACATAGGGAACACATAGAAATGCATCCCATTAGAAATTGCAGAAGAAATTAAGGGACCCGCGAACTGTTACAGCCAGCGTACACTTGTCCTGGGTAAGGGTGGCCGGGACTGTACACTTTGTAGCAGAAACGTACACAAAAATGGTGCCCCGCCCTGCAGGGACCGTACACGACTGTACCCGGGACGTAACATCAGCAATGTGTACGTCCCGGCCCTTATCCCTGGGGCTGGGGATGCAATTGATAAGTGCATCAATCTAACTTAAAATTGGAGATTTTAAGAATATAGAAAAAACAGCACAGAGAGTGTGGGTCTTCTCAGTGCACTGTCTTTAAAAAATCGTGGAACGGGCTAAATTCAAGTGACAGACACATGTAGATGTGCATCATTTATAGCCTGTGCAGAGATTCATCCTGCTAGTATTAGTTTACCATAATACAAACAGATTTGTTAAAAACCCATCCCAAATTTCAAAGTCTTACTCAAGAATTACTGCACCCATACTAGGCATGTTTGTACTTATTTTAATGCATTTGTCATGGTGATTCCAAATATGGTGATGAAATTCAATACTTTTGTCATTTTTGAACATTTTTTGAAATTTTTGCAAGTGTCGTCTGCAGACGCCTGCCGCATGGAAATAAGTGTTAGCGCGCTAGAGCATATATTCATCAGGAGTGCAATACAATCACGTACCTGATAATAAACATGCATACACTCTGAAATACACTCTATGTTCTTACGTTATTATACGGCAACGAAAAAACCAAACACCTGTTCTACGAGCAGGGCCTCTCAGGTTGGATCGGTCGGTCTGGCATTGGTTTTTTTTCTTTTCTTTTTTCAACATTTTAAAGAAAAGGTTGACTTTTTTTTATTATTAAAAATATAACAAAAAAATTGAAAATTTCCAAAACTTTTCAAAAGTGAAAAAAACCAAAACTTTTCAAAAGTAAAAAAATGCTTTTTTTTAATTTAAAAATCTGAAATTAAAAAAAAAGAAATAAAAAATGACTTCCAAAATAAAATAAAAAACAAATGGGTCGGTCGGGCCCGTAGAACAGGCTTTTATTTCAGTTGCCTAAATGGGATGAATAATTGTACATTTTGTACTATACCTCCAGTGCACTGAAATCCAAGATTAATTCCCCCACAACAAGAATACAATCCACAATGACAAGAACGATGACCAGTATCTGGAATTCCTGACTGTACAGAATGTCCATCAGTTTTTGTCGCGTCGTCTTTGGTCCGGATTTTTTGGACGATCCAATGGATCTGCTGTCTGGGTCACCTGGGGCTCCATCGCTGCTGCTGTTATCTTTTTGGATGACATGCTCGGTGTCGCCTGAGCCGTTCGGTTGGCTGAGGCCGCTGATATAGCCCCCCATCGCCTCCTCTGTAACAAAAATATTGGAAGTATTTCAGCTTATTAAAGGGACACAATGTCATGTTGATTTTTTTTTTTTTAATTGATTTACTCAGAATTCAAGATGAACATTAAAAATTGCCATTATTGTTGTTTCTACTAAAAAAACAACCAGAAAAACTTGATTAAAACAATGTTTTAAATATGTCGGAATACCACCTGTAACCATGTAAAATACTGGTTGCCGCTCTACCAGCATTTTTGAATCAACGTTTTGTTGTACAAAGAGGGCTGATTTTTCTTAATCCTTATAGGTGTAAGTTCATACATGTAATACAATTGTAAAAATATACAAATCCCAGTTTTTATCATATGTTTTTGTAATTAGGCGCTGCCTCCACCACGCACATCTCTTAATGTCCCTTTAATCCTGCCTATGGGTAACTAATCGGGGGGGGGGGGGGGGGCAGATAAGTATGTAGGTATAAGAGATTGATATCTGGAGGGAGGAAGTGCTTAAAAATAGTGACAATAACATATCGTCACTATTTAGCACTAACCTCCATCCAGATAGAGGAAGCACTATAAACTGTGACAATATGTTATGATAACATATTATCACTGTAGCACTTCCTCCCTCCAGATGTCAATTGTTATGCCTAAATTTGTTTTGTAACATTGTAACATTTAATCATAATGCATGTGTGCCTGCTTGTAAAGTCACTGAAGCATATTATTAGGCTGAGTACCGTCGGGCCTCAATCATAGATAATCGACACAGGGATGGTCAAGTCCCGGATTATCTCTATTGAAATGTTGTGTGGAGCTGATCTATGTCTGTTTTGCATACACCTGTATGACTAGCATATTTGAAAATGCCTGGTAAACAGGACGGGTATTGATAGTCTATTGCTGCAACTACAGTATCTAGTAGTAGCTAACGGGATACATAAAATTAGTTTGATAAAAAAAGCAACGGTACACGCATTCACCAATGTGATAGATGTACATGTAACACTATTTGTGAAGTTTATAGACACTTATTTTACCCAGTTTTCTATTACACGTAAACTTGAACCCATGATGAGCATGATGGGCAATAGCACTTCTTTTGAAATCGATTGCTATAACGATTTCAATGCATCTGGGAACGAGAGTGGCGTATTATTTGGATGTTAAGTTATTTCATGACAGGGCGAAAGGCTACATCAGCTTTTGTGTTGAGCGACCTTGGTCCGAAACACACATAGCTTCAAACAAAACACCCACTTAACCATCCCTGTGTCGATTATCTATGCCTCAATAAAGAAAGCATACATAAATCGCCTTGATTCCCAGAGAAGGGGAAACTTATCTGCGGAAGCATGGGCAAGGATTTTGAGATTCATGCTCACCCAAAGAGGATGTTTCCATCTCAAAATTCCTATTCTCCATCTTTGATGAGAATAAACTTGGACCACTTCCAGGCTTGGATACAGCCCCCCCCCCCCCCCCCACCCACACTTAAAGTTTGATAGGGAGAGAGAGAGGGGGGGGGGAAGAAGGGGAAAACTAAGAGAGGAAGAGGGGAACTGTAGGAATGGCTTAAAACATTTTTGTTCTAGAAATTTCAAGTTATATTTACAATGTAATAAAATAATATCCCCGGAGAGCTTTCCTGTGCCTCTCAGAAAGCCTATAACCCAACCCAGGAACTTCGAGGAGCGAGGGCCCTTAAGCGGGCCCATGGACCCCACACCGTGAGACTCTACACACTTGGTTTGTTCGCTAGGTCCAAATTAGCCCGGGGGTTCTCACATTGATATGGTAAACGTATATGTGCCTGCCTTTTGGGGTCCCTTTTCGCAATAATTGGTATAGCGATGGGGTGGTTTTTATCACAGACCAAAGCGCCCAATTGTTATAAATTGGGTGTATTTTGAGGCATTTTTTGTAAAAAGCACCCAATTTGTGCAAAATTGGATGCTTTTCTTACCAAATTGGTATATTGATGGGTGGGAAATTGGCCAAAATATAGGTATAGAGAAAGTCACATTTTCAAAGTCCAGCAGGCACATCCAAGTACGATTTCGGCAAAAGTACCCCCCCCCCCCCCCCCTTGCTTTGGACAAATTAGTCACTAAATTATTGCATTCCCCCTCCCCCATACATTTTAATCCGGGGAAAGAGAGTCTTATAGCAGAATATGACATATGGGTCCTCAACTTCTCAAGGAAGTACCTATAACAATCTCCATTCAAATGTCAGTGCTGCCCCCCCCCCCCCCCTCCTTACCCCCACCCTTGGTGTTATAGGTACTTCCAAGGTAAGCTAAATTACTAAGAATTAATTCATTTTCAATTTTTCAATGCCAACCTTATCATGCCAAGTGACCCCCAGCCCCCCCCCCCCCCCCATCCACCCTTTGCGGGATACAAAATAATCTAAGACTAATCAGAGAAACTTTCTATTCCAACATATTTGTAAACCTGTGACTGTGACACTCTAGTCTTTACCAAGTTACCAACTTATTATTAAATATTGAGGTTAAATAATGCTTTATTTAGTGTATGCTATTGATACCAGCCAGCGTAACAAACTTAAAACTTCCTATAGATCATGAATTACTAGTATCCCAAACCTGATAGCTAACGTCATTACCCTGCTCGACAGCCTTGCTGCCATCTTTGTCATCCTGATCCAGTTCTTGCACCATCAATGGCGATGCTGACTGCACCATCAATGGCGACGCTGACTCCCCACTCTCCTGTTGCTGATCCATATTTAATTGATCCAAATCCAGTTGTTGATCCATATTTAATTGATCCAATTCCAAATTGGACATAGTGCACTCCAGTTTAATGAGGCTATGCTAAAAACCAAGTAGCCTACTTTCAGGCCCAGTGATGCATGCTTAAGGGCTCAAATACACTGTGCTTGTATCAATACTTCAAATCAATACCGCAAAAATACCCATATGATCCAGGATATGGCAGCCCTGGGGATGGGGGAGGGACTCTTGTATATTTGGGGTGCATTAAGCTACACGTAGGCTGTGGACCCTTGTTTCAACCCTCCCATATTGAAATTTAAATGTTTATCCCTGCAAAGACCCCCTATATCTTTTCAAATTTAACAACTGTGTACTCAAAGACTCAAATATAAATCATTTTAAGGACGAATGAGGTATCAAAGTCAGTGGTGTAACTAGACTTTTACATTTGAGGGGGGGGGGGGGGGGAAGAAGGGGCAGTGACTTGAAATGGGGGGCTCCATTCCACACCCACACCGATTGATTTCATTTGGGGGGTAAGCGGGGGGGGGGGGCAAGGGTTCCAAGTGTGGGGGGGGCTCCCGCCCCCCTGCCCCCCGCTGGTTACGCCACGGATCAAAGTGACGTAACAACATTTGTTATAGGCCTACATTCCATCACATTAAATTGAAGTTATATAAGGGAGTGTTCAGAAATACTTTGGTGGGCGGGCAGGGCAACTGAAATTTGTTGGTGTCAAAACTTTTTTGACCCCCCCCCCCCTTTACAAATTGCAAAACTTTGTTGACCCCACCCCCCCCCCCCCCCCCCACCCCCACCTTACTATTTCATGTAGACAAAGACCTGTTGGCTTCTTTTAACGACGCTGGCGATCCGGACCATCCCACAATTTACAACATTTCAGATTCACTCAACATGAATGCCTCTTTTAGCTTTAAAAATAAAGGTAGCATGAAAATGTGCGCGTAGCGCGCAGAAATTTGTGTTTATCTCGTTAATGACCTCCTTTTTCAACAGTTCTTTTTTGAAATTGTGGAAAGTTTAATTTGCACAAAGATTCGCGCGCAACACGCAAAAGTTGCTGTACAAAATGCAAACGTGAAAACGTGCATTTTACGTTAATTACCACCTTTTTCAACAGTAGGCCCTACTATGTTAAAATTGTGGAAAGTTTCATTTTGTATATAAATTTCATTTTGTATATAAATTTCATTTTTTCGCACAATTTGCAGTGGTCGGTCCGAACGTTGCTTACCCTTTCATGATCTAAGTTTCATTTTACACTCCAAAATGAAAATGTCCTCTTCACTCTTTAAATTGTTAATGTTTCTAAAATAAAAGTTCACAAAAAATATTCGTTAGTGGGATTTTTTTGTTGGTACACAAATTGTCTTTCTACACCTCTTGCCTTTTTAAAACTGAACAATTCTAAACTAAAGTGCGCGCAGCGCGCAATTTTTTTTGGTCCACCCAGGCGTGTGTTATTCTATCCATTTGATCAAACTTTTTTGACCACCCCCCTTTATGTACCAAAAACTTTTTGGTTCCCCCGCCCCCCTCATTTATTTCTGAACACTCCCTAATGGTCTTTCTCATCATAGTAGTAGTAGTACATGTAGGACTTTCTTCTTTAAAGGCATATTATGTGATCTTTTCCAGAGAGCGCCCTCTATTCATGATTTTTTTAGAAAGTAGATTTTCTTGCAGATTTACATTTCTGATTATAAATCGTACATACGTACATTCCCAAGTTCCAAGTTTACAGAGCGATACGATTCCTAATTACCTCATAATCATGGTTTTAGAGTGAATTTAGAGTGAAAATATAAACTGTCGTGTTATCCCAACAGTTTATTTTCACTCTAAAACCATGATTTTGAAGTAATTAAGAAGAATCGTATCGCCCTGTAACTTGGAATGTATGTATGATTTATGATCAGAAATGTTTTTTCCGATGTTGAGGGCGTTCCCTGGAAGATCACATAATATACCTTTAAGCGGGGTTGTTTGTGTTGGTGAGCTGACACAGGCACACAGTTACAGATATTGCTGTCACTTATTCATATTCTGATTACCCCCCTCCCCCCTCCCCATCCCCCCCCCCCCCCCCCCCCATCCCATCCCCCTCCCCCTCCCCCGATCACTCGTTAGCAGCACATGTAATCAGCCACCTGCTGAGCCAGCCACGATCCTGCCAGTGCCAGTATCCAGTCCTTTCACACAATAGTAACTTCAATCAAATCAATTCAAACTTACCTTGATAAATAGCGCTTGATATGTTCCGTTTGAGTGAACTTCAAATCCGCCTTTGTTATTTCGGAATTCCGGTGACCTTCTGTATAACAGTCACAAATCAGAGCAGTGCCTTTGAGTTCGACTGTAACTCACAAGCCAACATACATACAAGCAACATCACCGCCATTGTTTGTACGTGTAGACTTTTGATCTTTATCTGTTGTTTTTGTTTTTGATGGCGCGCTATAGGAGACGGGCTGTAAATAGAGGCTCGCGGGAATTTCCCTGAAGTTTGAAAAGTGGGCGTATCACTTTTGAAACACAGAATTCGGAAATGCCCTATACAAACACTCACAGAACTTCAGAATACTAAGTACCACACTCTTATTTGGGAACAAAGTGAAGAAAGATTTGCCCTTGGCATGTAGTATCCATTCACCATTCATATTTATTCAGCACTCACAATACATTTATATTACAATTCACGTATGTATAAAACATGAATTCAGATTAGGCCTATACAGTAAAAACACATACAATGTTATTAAGACCAAAGAGTACAGCAAGGATAGCCCAAAACGCTGCTGCATAAATAAGAGGGAACATAAATAGATTTATGAAAAACGGGCCCATTTTGCACCAGCTATAAAATAATTGTCTTGTCGCTCCACAGTGCAATGTTCTTTCTTCTTCTTAAAACATAAAATACAATTTTCCATACAAATCCGTAGATTAGTTTGAACACAAACTATGAAAAATTGGGCTCCATTCTGCTCTAGTCCTGTCTTAGGACTACTCAATCTAAGCCTAGAAAAACTGGTCCCAGTCCGAGGTGACCGCCCCTGACTCAGTCTTTCTACATTCTATCTAATAAGTATAGTATTTCCCCGGATAGTTTTAGTGGCCATGCGCATGCTATGAGGAGGGCTAAAATTCTGCTCCAGCTAAATGAATATAATTGTTTAATTATGAATTGTCTCGAAAAAGTTTGAGTTTCATAGGATTGACACGCCCGTTCAAACAAAATCCAATTACCCTCACTCACGCTGAGTTGGACAAAACAAATGAGAATGGACCCTTAAATATCGAATGCAACTAATTTATTTTAATCAAAATACGTGGATACATAAAAGCATGGATACAAGTCGCAATAAAGCCCCCCCCCCCCCCCCCCAATCTGAAAAGTCCTTTTTTGTACCAATGTACAGTAGGGCCTACCTTTTTTGTGTACAAATGTACCTTTTTTGCACTAATATACCTTTCCGAAAACGCCCCCCCCCCCTTCCCATTGTGTAAAGCATTTTTTCGGGCCGTTTTGGACTACCCCCACCCCCCCCCCACCCCCCCCCCCCCCACCCCCCCCCACCCCCCCCCCCACCCCCCCCCCCCCCCCCCCCCCCCGCTCTCAAAATGTTTGGTTACCAATGTACCGTTTCCAGAAAAAACGCCCCCCTAAAAAATCCTGCTTACGGGCCTGCGATTGACATTGTCGTTGAGTCAATTTTTGCCGCGCCTTTGGAGGACAAGTCCTTGTCTCGGTTAATTTAGTTTGTTTTGCCTCCCCCTAATTGAACCTATTATACGCCCTTGGTGAGTATCTTGCTCCCGCGATGAAAAATGATGGCCTTTCCAAGAGGACAAAAATCACAGAAACCATGATGATTACACGTCACGTGTAGGCCTAGTTGGTTTGTAGTTCATGACAAATTTTAGTTTATATTATTTACAGGTTCATTCTGAAAGTTCGTGCACTCTAAAAACTGCATAGGCCTATTCAAAATGACAATATATCTTGTCCGAGAGACACTTAATATAGAAATATAGTCAAAATTATCAACGGTTTTATGTACACTAGGCCTATAATATGAACATGATAAAGTCCCAAAACGCAAACATGTATTGCATGTATTCAGAATATGTGTAAATAGCTGGCCAATACGACCGTTACTGGGACTTAGCATTTAACCTTTGACCATTTTGATTACAAGGCCTATATAATCTTTTTGAATAGGCAGGTTTTAGAGTGTACCTTTTGAAGTACATCCATGGATCCTCCCATCCATTCAAATCCAAGCTGTCTAGATTCGATAGTACAGACGGAACCGGAATCATTACATAATTTAAATATTTCCTCATGAATAGATGAAGGTCTTTTAGGACTGAAATGTTTTCGGTCAGAGAGTTAAAAGGACCTACATTAAGCACATTTTATCATTTCTGTCCGTTAAAAGCCGTAATGAAGTCAGCTCCCTCGGGTGTAACATCACTACATTTACTTAACATCTACTTTAATTTTGAACCAAAAACGTGAGTCTAAGGTCGCACAAAAACGCGGTGCGAATGCTAGTATTTTCAGTAAACAATTGCACTAATAATTGGTTTTTTAACGTCAGTAAACAATATTATGTGTTCAAATTCAGTATACGCATACGAAGGTTATAACTTATGCCTATAATGTTCAATAGACATATATCACTGCACACGAAAGAAGGCTTAAGTCCGTGGAAATCCAGTCCACAAATTTAAACTTCATTAATATATAATAAAAATGAATGTGAATGCTATTCAGAGAATCAATAAATAATACCATATTCAGACACAAATGCTCTCTTCAGTTGACAACCTACACATACATGTTATCCTCAATAAACAACATGTACATATGTTATGCTATCTTCAGTAGACAATCTGCATACAAATGCTATCTTCAGTAGACAACCTACACATAAATGCTACCTTCAGTCAGTAGAAAATCTGCACACAAATGCTATCTTCAGTAGACAACCTGGACATGAATGCTATCTTCAGTAAACAACCTACACATGAATGATATCTTCAGCAGACAACCTGCACATGAATGATATCTTCAGTAGACAACCTGGGCATGACTGGTATGTTCTGTAGACAACCTGCACATGAATGCTATCTTCAATAGACAACCTGCACATGAATGCTATCTTCAGTAGACAACCTGCACATGAATGCTATCTTCAGAAGACAACCTGCACATGAATGCTATCTTCAGTAGACAACCTGCACATGAATGCTATCTTCAGTAGACAAACTGTACATAAATGCTATCTTCAGAAGACAACCTGCACACGAATGATATCTTCAGTAGACAACCTGCGTATGAATGCTCTCTTCAGTAGACAACCTGTACATGAATGCTATTTTCAGTAGAAAACCTGCACATGAATTCTATCTTCAGTAGACAACATGCACATGAATGCTATCTTCAGTAGACAACCTGCACATGAATGCTATCTTCAGTAGACAACCTGCACATGAATGCTATCATCAGTAGACAAACTGTACATAGATGCTATTTTCAGAAGACAACCTGCACACGAATGATGTCTTCAGTAGACAACCTGTGTATGAATGCTCTCTTCAGTAGACAACCTGCACATGAATGCTATCTTCAGTAGAAAACCTGCACATGAATTCTATCTTCAGTAGACAACATGCACATGAATGCTATCTTCAGTAGACAACCTGCACATGAATGCTATCTTCAGTAGACAACCTGCACATGAATGCTATCATCAGTAGACAAACTGTACATAAATGCTATTTTCAGAAGACAACCTGCACACGAATGATGTCTTCAGTAGACAACCTGTGTATGAATGCTCTCTTCAGTAGACAACCTGCACATGAATGCTATCTTCAGTAGAAAACCTGCACATGAATTCTATCTTCAGTAGACAACCTGCACATGAATGCTATCTTCAATAGACAACCTGCACATGAATGGTCTCTTCAGTAGACAACCTGGACATGAATGTTATCTTCAGTAGACAACCTGCACATGAATGCAATTCTTCAGGAAATAACCTGCACATCAGTGCTATCTTAAGTAGACAACCTGCACATGAATTGTCTCTTAAGTAGACAACATACACATGAATGTTATCCTCAGTAGACAACATGCACATAATAGTCTCTTTAGTAGACAGTATGCACATGAATATTATCCTCAGTAGACCACATGGACGTGACTGGTATCTTCAGTAGACAACATGCACATCTTCAATTATAAACAACCTGGACGTGAATGCTCTCTTCAGTAGACAACCTCGACATGAATGATATCTTCAGTAGACAACCTGCGTATGAATGCTCTCTTCAGTAGACAACCTCGACATGAATGATATCTTCAGTAGACAACCTCGACATGAATGATATCTTCAGTAGACAACCTGGACATGAATGCTCTCTTCAGTAGACAACCTGGACATGAATGCTATCTTCAGTAGACAACCTGCACATGAATGGTCTCTTCAGTAGACAACCTGGACATGAATGATATCTTCAGTAGACAACCTGGACATGAATGATATCTTCAGTAGACAACCTGCACATGAATTCTATCTTCAGTAGACAACCTGGACATGAATGATATCTTCAGTTGACAACCTGGACATGAATGATATCTTCAGTAGACAACCTCGACATGAATGATATCTTCAGTAGACAACCTGGACATAAATGCTATCTTCAGTAGACAACCTGGACATGAATGATATCTTCAGTAGACAACCTGCACATGAATGCTCTCTTCAGTAGACAACCTGGACATGAATGCTATCTTCAGTAGACAACCTGGACATGAATGATATCTTCAGTAGACAACCTACACACGGATGCTATATCTTCAGTAGACAACCTGCACATGAATGCTCTCTTCAGCAGACTACCTGTACATTAATGCTATCTTCAGTAAACAACCTGCACATGAATGTTATCTTCAGTAGACAACCTCCTCATGAATGCTATCTTTAGAAGACAACCCCCACATGAATGCTATCTTCAGTAGACAACCGCACATGAATGCTATCTTCAGTAGACAACCTGGCCATGAAATAATGATACCGGTATGTTCAGTAGACAACCTGGACATGAATGCTCTCTTCAGTAGACAACCTGGACATGAATGATATCTTCAGTAGACAACCTGGACATGAATGCTATCTTCAGTAGACAACCGCACATGAATGCTATCTTCAGTAGACAACCTCGACATGAATGATATCTTCAGTAGACAACCTCGACATGAATGATATCTTCAGTAGACAACCTCGACATGAATGATATCTTCAGTAGACAACCTGGACATGAATGATATCTTCAGTAGACAAACTGTACATAAATGATATCTTCAGTAGACAACCTGGACATGAATGCTATCTTCAGTAGACAACCTGGACATGAATGCTCTCTTCAGTAGACAACCTGGACATGAATGCTCTCTTCAGTAGACAACCTGGACATGAATGCTATCTTCAGTAGACAACCTGCACATGAATGCTATCTTCAGTAGACAACCTCGACATGAATGATATCTTCAGTAGACAACCTCGACATGAATGATATCTTCAGTAGACAACCTGGACATGAATGATATCTTCAGTAGACAAACTGTACATAAATGATATCTTCAGTAGACAACCTGGACATGAATGATATATTCAGTAGACAACCTGGACATGAATGCTCTCTTCAGTAGACAACCTGGACATGAATGATATCTTCAGTAGACAACCTGGACATGAATGATATCTTCAGTAGACAACCTGGACATGAATGATATCGTCAGTAGACAACCTGGACATGAATGATATCATCAGTAGACAACCTGGACATGAATGATATCTTCAATTATAAACAACCTGGACATGAATGCTCTCTTCAGTAGACAACCTCGACATGAATGATATCTTCAGTAGACAACCTGGACATGAATGCTCTCTTCAGTAGACAACCTCGACATGAATGATATCTTCAGTAGACAACCTTGACATGAATGATATCTTCAGTAGACAACCTTGACATGAATGATATCTTCAGTAGACAACCTGGACATGAATGATATCATCAGTAGCCAACCTGGACATGAATGATATCTTCAATTATAACCAACCTGGACATGAATGCTCTCTTCAGTAGACAACCTCGGTATGAATGATATCTTCAGTAGACAACCTGGACATGAATGCTCTCTTCAGTAGACAATCTGGACATGAATGATATCTTCAGTAGACAACCTGGACATGAATGCTCTCTTCAGTAGACAACCTGGACATGAATGCTATCTTCAGTAGACAACCTGGACATGAATGCTCTCTTCAGTAGACAATCTGGACATGAATGATATCTTCAGTAGACAACCTGGACATGAATGATATCTTCAGTAGACAACCTGGACATGAATGATATCTTCAGTAGACAACCTCGACATGAATGATATCTTCAGTAGACAACCTCGACATGAATGATATCTTCAGTAGACAACCTCGACATGAATGATATCTTCAGTAGACAACCTGGACATGAATGATATCTTCAGTAGACAAACTGTACATAAATGATATCTTCAGTAGACAACCTGGACATGAATGCTATCTTCAGTAGACAACCTGGACATGAATGCTCTCTTCAGTAGACAACCTGGACATGAATGCTCTCTTCAGTAGACAACCTGGACATGAATGCTATCTTCAGTAGACAACCTGCACATGAATGCTATCTTCAGTAGACAAACTGTACATAAATGATATCTTCAGTAGACAACCTGGACATGAATGCTATCTTCAGTAGACAACCTGGACATGAATGCTCTCTTCAGTAGACAACCTGGACATAAATGATATCTTCAGTAGACAACCTGGACATGAATGCTATCTTCAGTAGACAAACTGTACATAAATGATATCTTCAGTAGACAACCTGCACATGAATGATATCTTCAGTAGACAAACTGTACATAAATGATATCTTCAGTAGACAACCTGGACATGAATGCTATCTTCAGTAGACAACCTGGACATGAATGCTCTCTTCAGTAGACAACCTGGACATGAATGCTCTCTTCAGTAGACAACCTGGACATGAATGCTCTCTTCAGTAGACAACCTGGACATGAATGCTCTCTTCAGTAGACAACCTGCACATGAATGCTATCTTCAGTAGACAACCTGGACATGAATGATATCTTCAGTAGACAACCTCGACATGAATGATATCTTCAGTAGACAACCTGGACATGAATGATATCTTCAGTAGACAACCTGGACATGAATGCTATCTTCAGTAGACAACCTGGACATGAATGATATCTTCAGTAGACAACCTGGACATGAATGATATCTTCAGTAGACAAACTGTACATAAATGATATCTTCAGTAGACAACCTGGACATGAATGCTATCTTCAGTAGACAACCTGGACATGAATGCTCTCTTCAGTAGACAACCTGCACATGAATGCTCTCTTCAGTAGACAACCTGCACAATGATGCTCTTTTCAGTTGATAACCTGCACTTGAATGGTTTCTTCAGTAGACAACCTGCACATGTATGCTATCTTCAGTAGACAACCTGGACATGAATGGTCTCTTCACTAGACAACACACACATGAATGTTCTTTTCATTAGACAACCTACACATGAATGCTCTCTTCAGGATATAACCTGCACATCAATGCTATCTTCAGTAGACAACCTGCACATGAATAGTCTCTTCAGTAGACAATCTGCAAATGAATGTTATCCTCAGTAGACAACATGTACATGAATGTTATCCTCAGTAGACAACCTATACATGAATGCTATCTTCAGGAGCAACAAACGTAAGTTCAGATATCTTCAGGAGACAACAACATAAGTTCTGATATCTTCAGTAAACAACCTACACATGAATGCTATCTTCAGAAGACAACCTGCACATGAATGATATCTTCAGTAGACAACCTGGGCATGACTGGTATGTTCTGTAGACAACCTGCACATGAATGCTATCTTCAGTAGACAACCTCCTCATGAATGCTATCTTTAGAAGACAACCCCCACATGAATGCTATCTTCAGTAGACAACCGCACATGAATGCTATCTTCAGTAGACAACCTGGCCATGAAATAATGATACCGGTATGTTCAGTAGACAACCTAGACATGAATGCTCTCTTCAGTAGACAACCTGGACATGAATGCTCTCTTCAGTAGACAACCTGGACATGAATGCTATCTTCAGTAGACAACCTGCAATGCTATCTTCAGTAGACAAACTGTACATAAATGATATCTTCAGTAGACAACCTGGACATGAATTCTATATCTTCAGTAGACAACCTGCACATGAATGCTCTCTTCGGCAGACTACCTGTACATTAGTGTTATCTTCAGTAGACAACCCCCACATGAATGCTATCTTCAATAGACAACCTGCACATGAATGGTCTCTTCAGTAGACAACCTGGACATGAATGTTATCTTCAGTAGACAACCTGCACATGAATGCAATTCTTCAGGAAATAACCTGCACATCAGTGCTATCTTAAGTAGACAACCTGCACATGAATTGTCTCTTAAGTAGACAACATACACATGAATGTTATCCTCAGTAGACAACATGCACATAATAGTCTCTTTAGTAGACAGTATGCACATGAATATTATCCTCAGTAGACCACATGGACATGAATGCTCTCTTCAGTAGACAACCTGGACATGAATGCTATCTTCAGTAGACAACCTACACACGGATGCTCTCTTCAGCAGACAAACTGTACATAAATGATATCTTCAGTAGACAACCTGGACATGAATGCTCTCTTCAGTAGACAACCTACACACGGATGCTCTCTTCAGCAGACAAACTGTACATAAATGATATCTTCAGTAGACAACCTGGACATGAATGCTCTCTTCAGTAGACAACCTGGACATGAATGCTATCTTCAGTAGACAACCTGGACATGAATGATATCTTCAGTAGACAACCTGGACATGAATGCTATCTTCAGTAGACAACCTGGACATGAATGTTATCTTTAGTAGATAACCTGGACATGAATGCTCTCTTCAGTAGACAACCTGGACATGAATGCTCTCTTCAGTAGACAACCTGGACATGAATGCTATCTTCAGTAGACAACCTGGACATGAATGATATCTTCAGTAGACAACCTGGACATGAATGATATCTTCAGTAGACAACCTGGACATGAATGATATCGTCAGTAGACAACCTGGACATGAATGCTCTCTTCAGTAGACAACCTGGACATGAATGCTCTCTTCAGTAGACAACCTGGACATGAATGATATCTTCAGTAGACAACCTGGACATGAATGATATCTTCAGTAGACAACCTCGACATGAATGATATCTTCAGTAGACAACCTGGACATGAATGATATCTTCAGTAGACAACCTGGACATGAATGCTCTCTTCAGTAGACAACCTCGACATGAATGCTCTCTTCAGTAGACAACCTGGACATGAATGATATCTTCAGTAAACAACCTGCACATGAATGATATCTTCAGTAGACAACCTGGACATGAATGCTCTCTTCAGTAGACAACCTGGACATGAATGCTCTCTTCAGTAGACAACCTGGACATGAATGCTCTCTTCAGTAGACAACCTCGACATGAATGCTCTCTTCAGTAGACAACCTGGACATGAATGCTCTCTTCAGTAGACAACCTGGACATGAATGATATCTTCAGTAGACAATCTGGACATGAATGCTATCTTCAGTAGACAACCTACACATGAATGATATCTTCAGTAGACAACCGCACATGAATGCTATCTTCAGTAGACAACCTGCACATGAATGCTCTCTTCAGTAGACAACCTGCAGATGAATGATATCTTCAGTAGACAACCTGCACATGAATGCTCTTTTCAGTAGACAACCTGCAGATGAATGCTCTCTTCAGTAGACAACCTGCACATGGATGCTCTTTTCAGTTGATAACCTGCACTTGAATGGTATCTTCAGTAGACAACCTGCACATGTATGCTATCTTCAGTAGACAACCTGGACATGAATGGTCTCTTCACTAGACAACACACACATGAATGTTCTTTTCATTAGACAACCTACACATGAATGCTATCTTCAGTAGACAACATACTCATGAATGCTCTCTTCAGGAAATAACCTGCACATCAATGCTATCTTCAGTAGACAACCTGCACATGAATAGTCTCTTCAGTAGACAATCTGCAAATGAATGTTATCCTCAGTAGACAACATGCACATGAATGTTATCCTCAGTAGACAACCTATACATGAATGCTATCTTCAGGAGCAACAAACGTAAGTTCAGATATCTTCAGGAGACAACAACATAAGTTCTGATATCTTCAGTAGACAACCTGCACATGAATGCTATCTTCAGTAGACAGTCTGCACATGAATGCTATCTTCAGTAGACAACCTACACATGAATGATATCTTCAGTAGACAACCTGTACATGAATTCTTTCTTCAGTAGACAACCTGCACATGAATGATATCTTCAGTAGACAACCTGCACATGAATGCTATCTTTAGTAATCAATCTGCACATGAATGCTATCTTCAGTAGACAACCCCCACATGAATGCTATCTTCAGTAGACAACCTGCACATGGATGCTATCTTCAGTAGACAACCTGCACATGAATGCTTTCTTCAGTAGACAACCTGAACATAAATGCTATCTACAGTAGACAAATGACACATTAATGTTATCTTCAGTAGACAACCTGCACCATGAATTAAGAATATCTGCAAAAAACCACGCCAATAAAGTTCTTAAAATAGCCCCATGTGTACAGTACGTACAGCTACGTATACCCCCTATGGTTGCACACCACTAAATACATCTCCCATAGGGTTACACGTGAAAGTGCACACTTTTAAAATGGATATTTCTCGACGTTATAAGAAACTGGTAACTTGAAATTTGGTTTCAACTTGAAGATGAAAGCCATGACTACTAACTCAACAACTCATATATGGGGGGTAACCGGCATAATTTTGAGCTAGAGCCTTTTCAAAAAGTACGAGTTGAGTTTTCCTGGTCACACGCAATTGTTGATTAAGATTATTGCGTCAGATACCGGAAATGACCTGAACACAAATGTCTCTGTTAAAATATTAAAAAATCATCATTGCATCAATTTTTTTGGACCTGAAGAACGCTGATGTGTCTGTCAAAATTCACACTATATTAATTTCGCCATAACTTGTAGTAAATACCCTAATTTTAAACTGTAATTTACAATAGGTCTCCTGTTTCGGCATAGAAACGGGCCGGTTTTGGACTTTTGCCTCAAAGGGGGTAGGGCCAGACGTTATTTAGTGGTGTGAAACCTGAAGGAGACACTTTTTTTAGTATTGCCTCATTTTCTTAATCTTTTGCACTTTACATAATGCGTAGTTATGATTTTTGATCAAATATACGACTTCAAAGTGGTAAAAAACAGTGAAAGACATTGTGCGCCATATTGGCTATGTCAGTAGAAAAGTAGATTTTGGTTACCATGATCCTCGTCAAAAAGGCATACGGCACTATGCTAATCACTTGTTGTAAAACATTTTGCATGGAAGTATTGAAATTACAAGGACATTCTGTGAGGTTGACCGTTCAGTAGACACAGCTTAATCAATTTACCCCCCCCCCCCATGCCCTATCTCCCCCCCCCCAGATACCCTATGCCCCCCCCCCCCCCCCCCCCCCCCACCGCTTACGTTCAACTCTTGCTTCAAATATGTCTTTTTAAATACAATTTAGATCATGTTAGACCCCGCGCCGTTCTGAGAGGGGAGTTTACGGAAGTATGCAAAACTTGTATTCAAATCAAATCTTTTTTTCTTCTCACTAGAGCGTAATTCGTTTAATATTATATTTTTGATATTTAAGAAAAAAAGTTTTTCTCCAAATTTTGTTCCTATTAGCGAAATTTAAACCCTCATATTTTGGCCATTTCGATAAATAAACATGATAAACTTTAAATCGTTTAAAGTAATCATTTATGTCTATGGCACGTGTCCGAGAAGTCTTAATGTCGCAGGGTCTTGCATTAAAAGACAGTGGGGTGGAGAAAATGAGCATTTATACACAGCTAAATGGAGAAAAATTTACATAATCGTCGATATCTCGAAAAGAAAATCATTAATCAAACATAATATTTTTTCAAATTAACTTTTTTGGGCAGGGAATATACGGTTTTCTTCTTTAAAAAAAAAGAAGAAAAAAAAGATAAAAAACTAGATAATGACTTTAATTAGTCAGATTGTAGCTTATTTAACCAAACGGACGGATCTTTCATGATGAAACAGATGTGTATACTAAGAGAACGAAGTGTACGGGCCGTAATAATATGTGTTAGAACCAATTTTAACTAGAAGTCTAGTTATCATTGCCGGCAAGTCAGTTTAGACAGCAATGCAGGGGTGAAGGTCAAAGCGCCTTGACCCTCTGTGAAGGAGACACTTTTTTTAGTATTGCCTCATTTTCTTAATCTTTTGCACTTTACATAATGCGTAGTTATGATTTTTGATCAAATATACGACTTCAAAGTGGTAAAAAACAGTGAAAGACATTGTGCGCCATATTGGCTATGTCAGTAGAAAAGTAGATTTTGGTTACCATGATCCTCGTCAAAAAGGCATACGGCACTATGCTAATCACTTGTTGTAAAACATTTTGCATGGAAAGTATTGAAATTACAAGGACATTCTGTGAGGTTGACCTATTCAGTAGACACAGCTTAATCAATTTACCCCCCCCCCCCCCAGATACCCTATGCCCCCCCCCCCCCCCCCCCCCCCCCCCACCGCTTACGTTCAACTCTTGCTTCAAATATGTCTTTTTAAATACAATTTAGATCATGTTAGACCCCGCGCCGTTCTGAGAGGGGAGTTTACGGAAGTATGCAAAACTTGTATTCAAATCTTTTTTTCTTCTCACTAGAGCGTAATTCGTTTAATATTATATTTTTGATATTTAAGAAAAAAAGTTTTTCTCCAAATTTTGTTCCTATTAGCGAAATTTAAACCCTCATATTTTGGCCATTTCGATAAATAAACATGATAAACTTTAAATCGTTTAAAGTAATCATTTATGTCTATGGCACGTGTCCGAGAAGTCTTAATGTCGCAGGTTCTTGCATTAAAAGACAGTGGGGTGGAGAAAATGAGCATTTATACACAGCTAAATGGAGAAAAATTTACATAATCGTCGATATCTCGAAAAGAAAATCATTAATCAAACATAATATTTTTTCAAATTAACTTTTTTGGGCAGGGAATATACGGTTTTCTTCTTTAAAAAAAAGAAGAAAAAAAAGATAAAAAACTAGATAATGACTTTAATTAGTCAGATTGTAGCTTATTTAACCAAACGGACGGATCTTTCATGATGAAACAGATGTGTATACTAAGAGAACGAAGTGTACGGGCCGTAATAATATGTGTTAGAACCAATTTTAACTAGAAGTCTAGTTATCATTGCCGGCAAGTCAGTTTAGACAGCAATGCAGGGGTGAAGGTCAAAGCGCCTTGACCCTCTGTATAGGTTGCACACCACTAAATACATCTCCCATAGGGTTACACGTGAAATGCACACTTTTAAAATGGATATTTCTCGACGTTATAAGAAACTGGTAACTTGAAATTTGGTTTCAACTTGAAGATGAAAGCCATGACTACTAACTCAACAACTCATATATAGGGGGTAACCGGCATAATTTTGAGCTAGAGCCTTTTCAAAAAGTACGAGTTGAGTTTTCCTGGTCACACGCAATTGTTGATTAAGATTATTGCGTCAGATACCGCAAATGACCTGAACACAAATGTCTCTGTTAAAATATTAAAAAATCATCATTGCATCAATTTTTTTGGACCTGAAGAACGCTGATGTGTCTGTCAAAATTCACACTATATTAATTTCGCCATAACTTGTAGTAAATACCCTAATTTTAAACTGTAATTTACAATAGGTCTCCTGTTTCGGCATAGAAACGGGCCGGTTTTGGACTTTTGCCTCAAAGGGGGTAGGGCCAGACGTTATTTAGTGGTGTGAAACCCTATGGTATCAGTAGATTTATGTACTGTGTTCAGCCTGTTACGTGCGCGTGTGTACTTTATACAGCACATACATTTTTAGTGAACGTGATTAACATCTCAACGTAAATTTACGATCAATTTTGAGTGATACGTACTGTACGCAGCCCGCACGTCGAGTCGTAAACATTAGTGGAACACACCCCTGGACATGAATGCTATTATCAGTCGACAACCTGCACATGAATGTTATATTCAGTAGACAACTTCCACACGGATGCTATCCAGTAGAAAAATACTGCATATCATGACTCGCAAACCCCCTGGCTGGGAGATTCACCTAAATGGGGTCAAAGGTCACATATAGGTCATTAGAGGTCAATCTGGGTATACCGATGAGTCATCTCAAGTCCCCTTACCCAAAGATTATTGTCACCAAGTTTGGTTGAGATTGAAGTGTGACTTATCATATGAGAGCCCTAAAGAGCAATATGTGCACTTTAAAGCCTCTGACAAATTGGGGTTAAAGGTCATATAGGGGTCATTAGATTTCAATCAGTGTACACACTACATCTCAAGTCCCCTTACCTAAAGATTATTGTCACTAAGTTTGGCTGAGATTGAAGTCTGACTTTACAAGAGAGCCCAAAACAGCATCAATAAGTACAGTGTAAAGGTTGGCAAAATGGGGTCAAAGGTCATATAGGGGTCATTAGAGGTCAATCTGTGTACACCCCATGAGCATCTAAAGTCCCCTTTACCCAAAGATTATTGTTACCAAGGATGGTTGAGACTGTAATCTGACTGAACAGGCCAAACCTAACCTAAAAAGATAGAGTATTGGCAAATTGGGATCAAAGGCCATATAGGGGTCATTAGAGGTCAATATGTGTACACCCCATGAGCATCTAAAGTCCCCTTTACCCAAAGATTATTGTTACCAAGTATGGTTGAGATTTAAACCATGCTTTTCATATCAGCAGAGCACTAAACAGGCCGAACCTAACCAAAAGGGAACATGCATACAGACACACGTGACATGATTACAATATCCCCCTCCGGCTTTTTCAAGCCAGGGGGATAAAAACTGCACACATGAATGCTACCTTTAAAGGCATATTATGTGATCTTTCAAGGGAACGCCCTCAACATCAACAACAACAAAAATGAAAGTAGATTTTCTTGCAGATTTACATTTCTGATCATAAATCGTACATACATTCCAAGTTACAGGGCGATACGATTCTTAATTACTTCAAAATCAAGGTTTTAGAATGAAAATAAATAAACTGTCGTGATAACGCGACAGTTTATATTTTCACTCTAAATTCGCTCTAAAACCTTGATGTTGAGGTAATTAGGAATCGTATTGCTCTGTCACTTGGAATGTATGTACGATTTATGATTAGAAATGTAAATCTGCAAGAAAATCTACTTTCTAAAAAAAATCATGAATTGAGGGCGCTCTCTGGAAAAGATCACATAATATGCCTTTAATATACAGCCTGCACAAGGATATTATCTTCAGTAGACAATGTCCACATAAATGCTATCTTCAGTAGATAACCTGTATTATGATTGCGATCTTTAGTTGAAATGCTTTCATAGGTATATTAATTTTTGGAATTCCTTATGCAAGGTGTCAAAAAAGGGGGTATAAACAAAACTAGCTGTTTTAAGACTTCCTTCAGATTTCCCCCAAAACTTTTTGAAAACATCATGATTTTTTAAACCATTCACACATTTTTTTAATATTCTTTGATTGCTTTTCAAAAAAGAACCATAAAAATGCCTGACACATTGACACTATTTAAAAAGTTCACCTGTAGAAACATGGAGGGAAACATTGGGGAATCTGGGAAGCTTATTCCAGGGAAATATTGGATTTGTGAGGGAAATCCGTTTAGGGAAGGACATTTTGGCAATTGGGAGGGATATAATGTATAGACCATTTCAAATTGAGATCGGAAATCTTAGGAAAAACAGGTCACGTGGAGTAGGTGTGTAGTGCGTTCTTCGCAACAGTTGATCACATTCATAGCATTGGTTGTCCGTCTAGTGATTTACTATGTTTACATACATGAGAAGTTAAACGCGGAACGAGACTATTTTGTTTTTTATAAACAATGGCATCGACCGGCAACTTCCAAATGTATCGAGCAGCCTCGATAAAAAGTGACAATATTACCCCAAATCTCTTTTATCTCACCGTTTTTTTTACTGAAACGCCGCAACATACAACTTCATGAGGGAGACAATATATCACCAACACCAGCGCAATCTACAAAACGGGGAGACGGGTGAATACCATGTTTGTTTTTCTCTCCGGCACATGGACATGACTTGTGAGCTGACAAGTCATGTAACTGAGCGTCAAAACACTAATCGGAAACATTCGGAACCGATCGTGTATTTTCTGATTTGAAATGGTCTATAGCTGTACATAAAGTTAAGTAAAACATTGTGGAAAATTTGACTTGCTTGTTGGGAAATAAAAAAAATTCCAGTCCTGCTGAAGAACAATATTTGTCTTTCTTCTTTTGTTTAAAAAAACCCTTAAAAACAAACTTTCATACAATTTACAGGATTACAGGACATATCGTTTAATTTATTCATTTTTGATACAATTATTCACATCATCTGTGTACGCCAAAGGCAAGACTGACAATAAAACTATACATAAATTATCTACATATAATATACATACATAGAACATTTCTGTCATGTTAATGAGTTCAGTTTATAGTTTCTTTGGTTATTATACACAATAAATATCATACAATACATATGAAAGCCCATTCTAGTGGAATAAAATAATTCTTTATTTTATTGCATTGATTTGCTACAACCAAATATCCTTGCTTTGTTAGATTAACACTTTCCACGCGGCTATTGGTTTTACCACATACAAAACAGATTTTTCAGAATCCTTTACAAAGGATTACTGAATCAACACTAGGCATGTTTGTACTTTTTTCAATGCATTTCACATGGTGATTCCAAATATGGTTATGAATTTTAACAATTGTGACATTTTTGAAACCTATTTTGTGAACTTTTGGAATGTCATCTGCAGACGCCTGCCGTGTGGAAAGTACTAACTATTATAGTAGAATCATAAATATTGGACGATCTGTTCTAAATTTGGAACAATTCCATTTCACATAAGAGGAACCACAATGGACCAATCATGACAAATGCGGCATCATTTTAGATCATTTTTGTTTTGCTGCTATATGTGACGGACTTAGTGGCCTTGCCCTTTTACAGATAGATGAAAGCTCGAGGAAAGAGCAGGGAAAGCGCGCTCCTTTTTTCTATATTGTTAACCCTTTGAACCCTGAGTTATTATAAGGGTTCGGTACACCTGACTTCTCCGGGGGTAAAATGCTAAATTAAATATAGTACATGCTATTATAATTTAGTGTTGTTTCAATGTAATACTGTCCTGATTTGTATTTATCTGTGTGTAAATGTATTTATATTGAATAAAGACATGATAATTAAACAAAACAACTGTGTTTTTTGCTTACCTCATACCCAGTTTTCCACCTTTGAACCCGTAAGTATAGGCAGGGTCGGTAGCCAAACCTTAAGTTAATTTTCAGTCATTCCTGCACCCTCTGACTGAATGTTTCTGCCCTCTATCATCGGTAATATATGTTAACGATGACAGAGGGCAGTCCGCATCATGCCAATCTACTCAGACGTATAATGTTATAACATAAACATCCGTTTTTATCGCAAAAATTGCCAATCATGAGCCTAAAACATACATTTTTGGGATTCATCTGCGCAATGTTTGGTTGCATGTTCATCCAATTTCGTGCTATTTTTGACAGTTTTCTTGAGCCAAATGACATCAAAACACAACGTAAACCTTGTGAAACAATGTATTTCACATCGGGTGAACATCATATGACTTTCAAGTCACATGACCATGATCAATGTATCACCTGTTCGCTCAGGTCGATTTTTCGACCTATCGGGTTATACGACGTTCCCCGATTTATCGACCTATCGATCGACCTATCGGGTTCAAAGGGTTAAAAGGAGTGAAAAAGGATCGGTGATTAACACCTCACTGAATGGGTACTTCAACTTGAATGGTTTACCCATTCAGTGAGGTGTTAATCACTGATCCCTTTTCACGTCTTTTAACAATATAGAAAAAATAAGCGCGCATTCCCGCTCTTTTCTCGAGCTTTCCTCTATCTGTAAAAGGGCAAGAGCCCTTAAAACTCTTAGTTAAGCAACTCATTGGCGAATGTCATGTGTCCACATATGAAGTCTAACTATCTGTGCAATTACGTGCTATTCAATTGTGCCATCTTAACAAGTGACACATATCGATCATCAACTACCTATGATGTGGTAACTTAAAGGCGCAGCTAAGCA
>CM069459.1:37277071-37308184 GCA_035610835.1 Ophiura sarsii
TTTTACCTTAAAAAAAGAAGAAAAAAAGAAGAAAAAAGATTCCACCGTCGCCCCCCCCCCCCCCCCCCCCCCCCCCCCCCCCCATCTGACGGGCTTGATTATGCCAACTATTGTCTGGCGTTGGTTGCGTGCCTCAAATTCCCAGAATTAATGTCAAAAATTTGTTCAATGATAGACCTTTACATTTGATTTAATAATTGATTAACGCATACTATAAAAGTAAGCATTGATAAAATTAGGCCAAGTTCAAAGGTCATGAGTGCCTTCCAAATTGATAGTTTCGTACTTTTGTCGGAAATTAACGTTTTTTGTACTATTATCTAGAATGTCCGAATCCCAGGGCATATATCGTCAGCCTGCTTCGATAATTGCCTAACTCACTTTTCAGCAAAATTGAGTTTTTTGCATAAATCATGACTTCATTACATTATGCACATGCTGTTATAATACCTAAGTCATTGACCAATCAAAAGTGTTGATAAATGAAGAGCTTTGTTTTAAAAGGACCACCAGACCATTCCAACATGTTACTCATTTTGCATTATTGAATTTGCATTGACAAATCCATGGAATTAATCAAATTATTGTATGGCTGTGTTCATCTGTTTCTAATGACTTGGATTAGTGCATCCATGCACGCCAATCCTCAATTGGCGTGCATGGATGCACTAATCCAAGTCACATCAACAATACAAGCCTAACATCAACAATACAAGACAAGCGTCATTCCACATAATGAATATCCATCCATTAATAATGCAAAATGAGTAACAGGTACACAGGTAACAGGTTTCATACTTTTGTTGTTTTCTAAGAACTAGAAAAAATGAGTTAGGCAATTATCGAAGCAGGCTGACGATATATATCTTGGCTAAAATAAATGAATACTCAATTTTTCAATGCAATGTACGTGTAAACACATCACAAAAAGAAAGTAACCACTTTTTTCGAGACAGCCTGTGTTTAATTCCTTGGGCCCTAAATAAATTCAAAATATAAGAAAGAACAGAAATTTTCTCTTGCACATTTTGATACCTCATTTGTCACAATAGCACAAATATTGATGAAGCTGTGTCTATTTGAATATGAAATGATGCAGTTTCCATTGTTGCACTTAGCCCTATACCCATTAAAAGATCGTAAACAAAACAGTAAATCTAAAGTGTACCACTTCCTTTTCTCCATGAAAAGAAAATCTTAATCCGAACATCTCACTTCGTCAATTGTTTCCAACACCTGTAGGAAGAGGACACACACGATACTGATGGATTTGTGGTTAATATTGACAATTTTTAACTTTTTAATTTAATTATTTGTTTTGATTATTCTTAACCCATTGCAGAGGAAAAAACATAGTGTCTCATATTAAACATTTCCAAGTCAATGGATGAAGTTGAAGTGAATAGGTGAAAAATATATTCATAGACTCCCTCCGATTATAATCTACGGAAGTTGGCCTATAACCCGGAGATAGTTTTTTGTTTTACTTAGAATAAAGCCTTTTTAGTGTTTGTGAAAACACCGTCGAACAAAAATTGTACAAAGGATAACCCTGTCTAACCGAGGCTTTTATTTTATAAAAAATGCTATACAATATTGGGGTATAAAAGTCTATTTTTAATATCATGATTATATAGGACACTACGTTTTATAATAGGCGGGCCTACTGAGCTAGCTGCAATGATCGGCACCGGCACCGTGGAGCATAGCGCGGTAGGGCGTAGACGGCATCCAGCAGCGGGGCGGCGCCGGGCACCTCCCTCCTCCATGCAGCGCTAAGAGCCTGCGTGTACGCGGAATTACCCCGGGGGGGCCAGTCAAACATAATGGTGTACACAGGCGTGACCAAATTTTTTCCAGACACCCCCTAAACAAGTTTTACCCTGCAAGCAAAATTACCCCCTAAACAAGTTTTTAGCGCGCTTTCCTTGCAAATTTTGACCCCTAAACAAGTTCTTGCCAGAATATGACCCCTAAACAAGAACGGGGATAACATTCTTCTGGGAACGGGGAACAAAACAAGTTACCCTAAACACGTTCGACCTGTATTTTAAGCCACCCTTTTTCTTGAAAATCAGCGTTTTTGATACCCTTAACGCGTCACGCGCGTGACGCGTCCTACACTGAAAAAACACCCCTTTTTACGCGTTCGACCTGTATTTTAAGCCACCCTTTTTCTTGAAAATCAGCGTTTTTGATACCCTTAACGCGTCACGCGCGTGACGCGTCCAACACTGAAAAAACACCCCTTTTTACGCGTTTTTTTGGTCACGCCTGTGTACACCATTATGTTTGACTGGCCCCCCCGGGGGAATTACATACTACGGTGCCAGGCCCGTAAGAAGGGGGGGCGATGGTGGCGATCGCCTCCCCTTTGAAAATCTTCCCCGGAAAATTTGTACACAGATGAAAAAAATTCGCGCGGTATTTGTCTTCCCAAAATGCAATATTCTTTGCTACAAGCTTGTTTAGAGCAAAAATGTACCTCGATCGTGCAAAAAATAGGTGCAAATTCGAAAATTTTCGCGCGCTACGCGCGCATATTTGACTCACATTTTGTTTGTTTGTTGAAAACGCCCCCCCTTTGAAAAAAGTGTCTTACGGGCCTGGGTGCGCCCTATGGGTAAACGCGGAACATTCCAGTCCTCATAGAGCGTCCTTGCTTTTGACCATCATAATTCCATAATTCCTTTCGTCAAATGAACCGACAGTGCCAATCTCAACCGACACGATGTCATTATTGGGGGGGTGGGGGTTTGGTGTGTACTTTGTTTGTAAATTTCATTTACAGCCGTACTTGATTTCATTGGGGGGGGGAAGCCCCCCCCCCCCCCCCCAAGCCCCCCCGCTGGTTACGCCACTGCACAGTTGTGTTGAACATTACGCGAAAGAGTGAATGTCATTGCAAGTGTGCGATTAAACGAGAAACTGTGTTTTGACCGATAATTGAATATACGGTATTTCAATTGTTCGCTCATATTGAGTTAATTGAGTCAATTCTTAAACATATTAAAGGTAGATGACCCGATCACATTTTCGTAACACAGAATTATTTCAAACATACGGAGATTTTCATATCATATGAAAGCTCGTATTTTTCTCATCATCATACTGAAATTTGACGGCCTAAATCGGTATAATTACGGAGAAATCGATGAAATAACGTCGAATTACCGCGAATGGTGGTAACCACCGATATAGTTTGTGTACTACTCAATGGGTACAGTTCACAACATCTTGTGCGTGTAAAATAAGAACCATTAGAGCTATGCAACTCAAACTTTGGAACACGACTTTTTTAAGGATGACCTTTCATGTAGAATAGAAAACTTCAAGTTGATAATCGAAAATGTGATCGGGTCATCTACCTTTAATCGCCGGTTTATATACAGATAAAGTATAATGATATGTTGATAATCGTTATGATTGCGTGGCCCATGTCCACCTTGGAGTCAATGTATGCACACAACTACAACACACACATATGAATGATAATCATTCATAAAATCCAAAAAAATGAATGATAATCATTCATTTAGATACTTGTAGTTGATTGTGGAGTATGCAAACTTCGTGGATCACGAGGGTTGTACATTGAAGTTTAACAATGGAAAAAAATAAGTCTGCAATGTATTTATGAATGAAATGATCATATCTCCTATTCAGCGTCAATAAGATTCATTGAACAACTCCAGCATGCTTCACTTTCATCATATGCAGTGACTGTGCGAAATTTTGTGACCGTGCGAATACCACAGTGAAAGAAATACCTTTGATTTGTGGGTGACCTGATAAAATCAGTATAATAGAGCTTATCCATGTAGCCATGCGCTATGGCAGTGGTTCTCAAACTTTTTGCCCCACGACCCCTATTGACATTCCTGGTCAGTACCGTGACCTCAAATATAAAATTGAACAAAAAACCACCACCCAGCCGGATATCATAAATGAAACTGCTTAGTTTGGATGTGAGCGTAGCGAGTAGGAAATTGTGTATATCATTGAACGCTTCTTTTGGGTTATTCTAAGCTTTTTTTTAAGCGAAATGTAACACGATTCCCCAAAAACCTATATTTATGAGCCCTTCATGACCCCCTGGAAAACCCCAAATGACCCACATGGGGGTCACTACCCCCAGGTTGAGAACCCCTGCGCTATGGTCTACAACGGGGAATCGCACCCGGTCTACATTCAATTGAATCGGGGCATGACGTCCAATTCATTGCACGAACTGTGTTGGTCTACATATTATGATACAGGGTTCTATTATCATGATTATTGCATAAAAAAGTGAACTTAGAAAGAGTTATTCGTAACTCTAAGAAGAATATTTCAGAATTCTTCCTAATAAATTGAGCTTCATGATGAGGGGCTAAGTTCTAAAGTTTGGCCTAGCTAGGGTCTATCATGAAGATCAACTCACAAATTCTTAAAAAAACTTTCTAACAAGAGGTGAAAACTTAAGGAGAATAACTCTACTCAAGATGAATCTTATCTTTTATGCAGTAGGGCCCTGGCACAATGCCTGGTGTGTCACCGTTCTTAAATTCTTTAACACGGTTATTATTCCCGACAAGATGGCATCCGTAACAGCTTTAGTTGCAATGCTTGAGACGTGCTTTGACCAGGTCAGCTTGCTGTCAATGATGACGCCCAGGATATCCAGTTCTTTTGTAGATGGTAGTTTGCACTCTCCAAAGTAAATATCAAGTCCAGGTGGGGATCTTTTCCTGGAGATTACCATGGTTTCGCATTTGGTAGGCTCAAAGGTCACTTCATTCATCAGCCCATGCTTTCATGTTGCTTAGATCTCTGTTGAGACTAGCAGCTACTGTGTTGGGATCGGTTGATGACTTAATGGGTGCAAAGATTGTTGAGTCGTCAGAATATAGATATAGCTCGTTGTCACAAATATCTACAAGGTCATCAATAAAAACAGAGAACAGTAGTGGGCCAATGATAGATCCTTGTGGAACAGAAGCATTTATTGGAGCAGTGTTGGATTCCTGACCTGACATGACGACTTTGATGGATCTATCAGATAAATAGTTGTCTATCCACGAAAGCAATTTTCCAGTAATACCTTTAGCCAACAGTTTCGAGCAGAGTCCGTTATGCCATACGTTGTCGAAAGCTCCTTTTATTTCAAGGGCGATGAAACAAACTTCATCGCTTTGGTCTAGGGAGTGGTTCCACTTCTGTGACAGGAGATCAGCTGTACTGTGGCCTGCTCTAAATCCAAACTGTCTGCTGGAGATCTTCCATGATCATACTGATGTTGCTAAGCAGCGAGATGGGGGGGATACTTTGTTGGATCAGCCTTGGAACCTCTCTTGTGAATTGGAGTGACAGCGGCCATCTTCCATTGGTTCGGAAACACACCATGCTTGAAGCAGAGGTCAAAAAGTCTGCAGAGCGGGCTGGCGAGCTCAGCACAGCATTCCTTTAAAACCTTGGTTGGGATAAGGTCTGGTCCAGTGGCTTTATCTGGATTGAGGGGTTTAGCAGTTTTCTCACATCCTTGGGTTTGAAGAATATCTTGTCAAAAGATTTGTTTGTTGAAGGATAAACATTTGGAGCCTGGTCTTTAGCACCTTGGAGTCTGCATTTTTTCTGCAAATGTCTGACAAAAAGCTTCTTCCTTGTCCCTTGCTGTGATGTGGGTAACGTTTTAATGATCAATCACTGGGATCTCAGATCAAGCTGTTTTGCCAGAGAGAGTGTTAATGATTCTCCACCATTTTTTGCTGCTCTCAGCGTTTTGTCTTCAGTGCATGCTCATTGTAAGGGGAGGGGAGTGAGGATATGATTAAAAAATCAGTATCATTGATTAGACTGAAACAACTTCTCCTAAAAGTTGAATTTCTCATTTTAAATGATTAGTCTTTAAGAAAAATACAAATCAAAAGTCAAGATGAGTGTTTGAGGAGCTGAATGCTGTAAACCAGAAATGTTGTGTGCATTTAAATTTCGCTAGGAGTACTCACTCGCGAAAAATGTCATGCTGAAAATATTTTCAATCTACCTTGTAGCAGTGCATTGCATGCAAAGTTACACTATGTAACTCAAAAGTAATATTCGCGAAATGTTCATGCCGTAAATTATGGAACGCATTTCTATTAAAATGAGTGATTAAAATATTTGATCTTTTCATCACGTATTTATGCTTCCATTGACCGTTTTTTCACCTGATTTTTGAGATTTCATCGATAAGTACTGATGTAATGTTATCGAAGAAATCTTATCGTATATTTTTCATCAAATACATTTTCTCAAATACATTTTACCGATTAAATTTCATCGAAGAAATTGTATCGAAGAAATTGTACCGAATATGTCATCGAAAATATTTCATCAAATGAAGAGGTATTTTGCAAAAGGGCCTACATCCACTTTGGCTCTTATTGAGAAAAAGTCAAAAAACTGTTTCTAAATATTCAAGTTGAGCAATTGAAAAACTAAATGGATTATGAAAGAGGTACAATACATACTAATTTAAATTGAAATAAATTTCAAATGTGCTAGTTTCAATTTTTTTTAAAATCATGTTTACATTTTTTGAAAATTTGGATATAGGCCTTTTTGCAACAAAACTCCATCTGTTTGCACATAGAGAAAAAATACCACACAACAAAAATCATTTATTTTTAAATCATTTAAAAAAAAAAAGTTTGATATAGAAATGTATAGGTCACACTCATATGTTTCAAGGAAATAAAGTCATTTTTTTCAAAAAGACCTACATCTCATTGTAAACAGCCATTGAAGTTGTTGTTTTGTTGCAAAAGGGCCTGTATCCCGATTTAATTCTGGATACAGGCCCTTTTGCAACAAAACAACAATTTCAATGGCTGTTTACAATGAGATGTACCGGTAGGTCTTTTGGGAAAAAATGACTTTGTTTCCTTGAAACATGTGATTTTTCCCTATACATTTCTATATCAAACTCATTTTTGAAAAAAATGCACCATAGCCCTTTTGCAACAAAGCTCTTCAAATACATTCTATCGAAGAATATTTTACCGAATGAATTTCATCGAATTAAATTGTATCGAAGAAAAAAACGCAGAGCTCTCGCCGAGTGAATCCATGTCACAAAAAGTTGACAAATCTTCAGCATTTGTATAGCAAATTTGTGCGATGAAATTTGTGCGATAACATTTGTTCGATAACATTTGTTCAATAACATTTGTTCGATGACATTTCATCGACGACATACTCGACGACATTTCATCGATGACATTTGTTTGATGACATTTACTCGATCAAATTTACTCGATGAAATATTTTCGATGACATTTATTCGGTAAAATTCGGTATAATGTTTTCGGTGGAATTTTCAATAAAATGTTCCAAAAATGAAGTGAAAAGATGATCGATGAAAGATGTTCGATCATTAATATGTGATGAAAAAATCTAATTTATTAATCACTAATTTTAATAGAAATGCATTCCATAGTAATTAAAATAAGGACAGTATTTCTGATTCATTAAATTAAATCGTGAACATTTCTGGTTTTAAAGTAATAAATCAATTAAAATTCCTTCCTTCTGTTAGTATTGCCACATTTGTGAAACCGTATTTTACCATGAATGGTTTTATGAACGGGTGGACCTGTGGTTCACCAGGAAACAAAACCCTTTTAGGCCAAATTAAATTAATTGTTTGTCTCAAAGCTCCCGCGCGCGTTAGTTTATTGATGCGCGTTAGAAGAAAAAAAAATCAAAAAAAAAAAAAAATCTTAAAATTTAACAGATTTTTCAGATTTTCATTGATCACATCATCTTAAATACAAAAGTTCACTTTTACAAGGATTTCAATATTTTATATTTAACACCAAAAAAAAACTTGAAAAAAACCCGCATTCCGCATTAGTTTTACAACAGGAGAGGAGCTTTGAGACAAACAATTAATTTAATTTGGCCTTACCTACCCCTTCCCCACAAGAATGTATGCTGACATTGAGAGGACATGCGATACAAGATGACAACTGAAAAACATACCAACCAAGTGTAACAACACACAGTATAAATTTGATCACTTTTTATTAATAAAAGTAATATCTCATGCACATTGCACACTAACTTAATCACCATTATAGACTGTAAATAAACCATAGATTTTTAATCTAACCAGCCAGGTCATAATTCCATCATGTCATAGCTGGGTGCATCCATTTATTTGGGGGAAATATTTCAACATAAACTCCTTGAAAAAGAGTTAAGAAATTATTTTCAATCACCGATTTTTCAAATATTTCTTGATATATTCACATTGTGTTACATATCGATGGAAAGATGATGGGGTTCTCTTTCCAACGATACCACATTTGTAGCAATCACTTTTTTTCAGTGCTCAGTCATTTTTTTGCTTGAGAATCAATCCTGACAAACCACAGAATGTTTGTTTTTGTGATAAGCCCTACAGTAGGGGCGCTAAGCATGATGGGGTACATCAAGAAATCTTCTTTGACAGTGAGTATTGATTAAAGGTATATTATGTGATCTTTCCAGGGAACGCCCTCAACATCGAAAAAAAAATAGAAAGTTACAGGGCGATACGATTCTTAATTACTTCAAAATCATGGTTTTAGAGTGAAAATAAACTGTCGGAATCCCGACAGTTTATATTTTTCACTCTAAGTTCACTCTAAAACCATGATTTTGAGGTAATTAGGAATCGTATCACTCTGTAACTTGGAATGTATGTATGATTTATGATCGGAAATGTAAATCTGCAAGAAAATCTACTTTCTAAAAAAAAATCATGAATAGAGGGCGCCCTCTGGAAAAGATCACATAATATGCCTTTAATTAATCAAAAAATACTGCATCTGTCCTTGTCATCATTAGAGCTTAATTTTACAATAGGAAAGAAATCAATATAATGAGAAGTTTAGGAGCGATAATAAATCAGTGATTTTCTCCAAAGTAACTCGGCCAGATTTAATCAATTTTAACCCCCTGGGCACTACCTGTCTTTCGTACAATAATTCTCATTGGTCAATTACATGATATAATCATTTTGATGACCAATTACAGTTTTGCTTATAAATATTTGATGCTAATATTTTTGAAAATTGTAATTATTCTAACGATGTCACTGATTGGCACAATATTTGACACATTCTAAATTTCAACCAATCGGCCGGTAGTTCTCAGGGGGTTAAAAAGAAGACTCTTCACAGGCAGAAGACTCTTCACATGCAGCCTTTCGTGTTTTGGATTAGCTGCCACCACAAAAGAAGTTTGAAACCCGGGGGGGGGGGGGGGGGTACTCACGTATGTCAGGTATACGGGGATGTGCCGCTCCAGTGGGTCGCTTTTTCATGAAACATCCTTAGCCATGGGTAGGCTTTTCAGTGAAAAATCCTTAGACATGGGTCCTGTTTTCGCGTTTTTCGTGAAAATTGGCCAAAATTAGGTCATTTTTCGCGAAAATTGGCCAAAATTAGGTCTATTTTCGCGAAAAATCACCCTTAGAAATGGGTATGGGTTTTGAATCTCCAGCGGCACACCCCCGACCAAACCAAATCCGAGTACCCCCCCCCCCCCCCCCCCCCCCGGGTTTGAAACATGGTTCGGACGCACAACCATCCTCTTTCAATACAACCCAGTGAATGACCTCAAAATTATTATAACCTTGAATTGAAATGTTAAGATTACTTGAAAACATACTGTGCATTCTGGCCAAGAGTTACGTGAATAGAGTTTAGTGGTATCTCTAAAATGGCTGCTAATCCCAAACACCAAAGGTCTCTATATTCTGCCTATACATCAGCTTTAACCCCCTGGGGTCTACCTGTCTATCTTACAGTGGTTCTGATTGGTTTATTACAAGATGTACTCATATGAATAGCCAATTCAAATGCAGCTTGTAAAATGTTTCAATCCCATCTTTATCAGGGATACAATTATTCTAACAATGTCTCTCATTGGTGCAATAAATGATGTATCCATCTTTTTAACCAATGGGCCGGTAGTTCTCAGGGGGTTAATTGAAATGTTAAGATTACTTGAAAACATACTGTGCATTCTGGCCAAGAGTTACATGAATAGAGTTTACTGTAGTGGTATCTCTAAAATGGCTGCTAATCCCAAACACCAAAGGTCTCTATATTCTGCCTATACATCAGCTTTAACCTTTTGGTTTGTCCGTGCCAGGAGACTTTGTATTATAATCTGCATCTCTACTGACTGTTTTATCTGCGTCATAGATGATGGGTGATTGTCAAACATGATTATAGCATCTGCTAAAATAACAACGTTGCAAAAGAGGGTAAATCTTCACAATATCACATGGTCCAAGTCAAATGAATTAACACTGTTCAAAAATATAAAAGGGGAAAAAGGTTTGACTCAGAAGAAACCTAAGAAACCTGAAAAAAGGCTGTACGAAAAGAGATTTTTTTAAAGTTTAGAATGCTATGCGAAATGCGGTATCTTTTTTCTTCTCTTTTTTAACATGAGACGGGCTCTGTGAGATTTATATTTTAACACTACCATAGTAGAAACAAATCACAGTTTGATGAACTGTATTAAACTTCTATTTGTATGTTGCAATTTAACTCTTGTAAGCAAGAAAATGAAGCTGATAATACGGTAATTCACAATATGATTGAAGAAGCATCATTTTTTAAGGTTTCAAGAAAAAAAATGGGGAAAAAGGTTATGCGCTAAAACGCGAAGTTTGAAAGCTATACCCGTGCAGTCTTCTTCTGAGACAAACTTGTTTTGTTTTTTTGCCTAAGTATTCCATGAAAAGATACAGAGTTTGATCTTTAAAATGTTAACCCTTTCCATGCGGCTATTAGTTTTACCATATACAAAACCAATTTTTCAGAAACCTTTCCCAACTTTCAAAGTCTATCTCAAGGATTACTGAACCAATACTTGACATGTTTGTACTATGTCAATGCATTTCTCATGGTGATTCCAAATATGGTGATGAGATTCTATATTTTTGAAACATTTTGTGAAATTGTGGGATGTCGTCTGCAGACGCCTGCCGTGTGGAAAGTGTTAATGTTCTTGCGGGAGACTGGGTTGTTTGGTTACATGACAGGTAGGTATGAAGACTGCCAATGTCTGTAGATGATGGTACTAAACAAAATACATCTATTTGTCTTCCTCTGGACAGTGACGTAACTTTACAGGCGCAGCATTTATGCACACGTGTGTATCTTCCGTCTTTCTACACCTGTGTGTATACGCCAGCGCCTTGAGTAGGCGCGCACGTTTATGTGCTGCAATTAGTAGAATACGCAGTTACGTCACTGTCTCGTGATGGATAAATAGACTATAGACACCAGTCTTGCAGAATGTTCTTCAGTTGAACATTTGCAATGGTTCATATTGGGCATTGGGCTACTTTTCCATCAACACTCTTCAAATTGGGCTTCTTTCCTGACTTTGCTTTACACACAGCATGGTAGGCAACACTGCATTGATAATGTTCCAGCATTTGGACTATTTTTTTCACCACCTAGTATCAGCGTGGCAACACTGCAGATGACTGAGAGATAAATCAAAGAAACTCCATTCCAATACCGAATTGTAGCCCGGGACAAGTGCTGAAATGTGAACGACAAACAGATACATAAATAAATGTTAGTTTTTATATAGCGCTTTATCAAATTAAGTATGCTCAAAGCGCTTTACATTTATTCCGCTGCTTCAGTATAGGATATATCAGAACCAGTTCGGTTCACTTAAGTTATTTCTGCCTATCTTACAAATTCTGATAATGGGGCGTATTCCTATCAGACACTTAAGATTGTAAACAGCTACCCATTTTACAACTTGGTGGAGAGAAGTAATTGCGGTAAAGTGCCTTGCCCGGGGCAAGTGCTATTCATTTCGGGCTACTACATTTTCAAGTAGCAGTGCCCGTTCGGGCAATCACATTTTTTCAGTATGCTGCAATGGGTTGACTATTGACTCTATAGCTAAGCTTAAGATTTCATTCTTACCACAATAAAGTTCATCAAATTGTCGCTGACTTTGTTTAAAAACAGAAATAAAACTGTCCGTACACTGTAGTAAACAAATACAAACATGTACAATCTTGCATTTCAACCTGGCATAGTCAGTACTCGGCATACCTCATGACCTGACGATGACCCCGGCTCGGTTTCCAGTCAAAAATATTTCGGGCAAGGTTCGGGCAAGTTATTTTGCTCAACAGCTTGCCCGATCGGGCTATTAAAAAATAAAAATTCATCGCGGCCTGGCACAACATGTTTACCACAGTGGGACTCGAACCCACAACCTTTGGATTATGAATGCAGTGCTATCTATCCACTGCGCCACACATGCCCACAATAAAATACACTAAGCCTCTACTCATCTAGCTGACAATTGTCTTTGAATTGTCTAATCGGCATTGAATGTCATGTGCCTTTAAAGGCATATTATGTGATCTTTTCCAGGGAGCTCCCTCTATTCATGATTTTTATAGAAAGTAGATTTTCTTTACAGATTTACATTTCTGATCATAAATCATAAATACATTCTGAGTTACAGAGCGATACGATTCCTAATTACTTCAAAATCATGGTTTTAGAGTGAAAAAAATAAGATGTCGCGCGGACCTGACAGATTATTTTCACTCTTTAAAACATGATTTTGAAGTTAATTAGGAATCGTATTGCTCTGTAACTCAGAATATATTTATGATTTTTGATCAGAAATGTAGATCTGCAAGAAAATCTACTTGCTAAAAAATTCATGAATAGAGGGCACTCCCTGGAAAAGATCATAAATATGCCTTTAATTCTATGATCTGACCCATCGCTCAAATTTGTTTTGTTCCCTCAAGGTTGCACAACATTTTACAAGTCATGGTGAAATGATTCCTTTTCACGTGTATGGTTCAGCAACAACTAAGAACTACTTAGTTTAAGACGTCTAAGTTTAAGGCGTTAATCTGTAAATAATCATGAATTGAGAGTGCTTTTTTCCCCGGGGTTTCACATGATAGTGATCAGTCATGTGAAAAAAGCACAGTTAGTCTCATTCTGAGACGGAACATAACAATGGTCTTTAATTCTTTATTAAATATTGGGATCGGGATCGGGGATTGACAATTTCCAATCTAGGGTGGATCGGCCAAACTGATATTACAAATAGACATATTTGGGATGAAAATCTTGATGAGATACGCAAAATTTCCGGGGATGGTCTGACCAACATGAACTTACCTATCTGATACATGCGAGGTCTGAGGTATGCAGTAATTCAGCTCAAATCTTGCTATCCTATTGAGTCTCAGCACCAGACCGACTCCATAACTAAGACGCATATTGCTGCGTAATTGGGCCACATGGTCTTTCCACCTGCCATCAACTGGAAACAAAAAAAGACAAATTAGAGCAAAGAAAAAACCCTTCAGAATAAAGCGACAAAAAAACCCTGTTCTACGGGCTCTACCGACCCATTTTTTCTTAGATATAGAAATATTATGGACATTTTTGCACATTTTGCGCAATTTTTTTTATTATTTTGTTGTTGCAATTTTTTGTTTTTGCATTTTTTTGCACAGGTTTCAAAATTGCTGAAAATTCACCAAATTGCCCCATAATTGTTGGCGGCGGGGTGGGGGGGGGGGGGGGACGCCAGACCGATTGACCCTACCTTGGAGGTCCGTTTGCCCGTAGAACAGGGTGGGGTTTTTTGGTGGGTTTTTTTAATCTTAAAGGTCCAATTTTGGATAGATTTGTCTACATGTAGGCACACCATAATTACAGTCTTATTTCAATTAGAGTTAAGCTACTGCATTGGTTGTTCAGATAAAAGCAAAAATTACCTTTCAAATTTTCCCACAGAACGAATGTTTCGGAATAACCATAAACTTGAGGTTCAAAAATTGAGCTTTATCGGATAAGGGTTTAACTGCCTGCAGTTTGATTTAGAGTTTATGCTTATTTTTAGACCTGGGATCGTTACAAACAGGGTACAATTTACCCAGTGTCTCGTCGCTAAATGCTCCACACTTTGCAGAAACTGCTGTGCTATACAATCTAAAAAGTGTATCACAGTTTTATACTATGCATTTTAATGTAATAGTTTATCATTTTTCACAAACAATAGGAATTTGACAACAATTGGCTACGCAAAATTTTCACGAAAAATCAATCACTGGTTACAAATATAAAGAGTCAAAAACAAACCACCTTAAATTAATAAACTAGCATCCAACTAAATATTGTTGTTATTTATTTTTTTCAAAAGAAGAAAGGAAATTAAACGAAAATGGAAACAAATCAATGAAAGTAGTACCGATTAATATCTTGTCTTTTCTCTCTGAACCTTTCATTATGAGCAAACTTGTCTTATGATGATGTTACATAATTATTCATATCTTTAAAACTACTTAACCAAATCAAACATAGTTTTCAACAAAATGTAGCAAAAAAGAAATGCATTTCATGAAAACCATAAATGTTATTTGGAAACTTATTTTCTAATCCCTCAAAGGTCAGCTTGTATTTTGTATGGAACACCTATAAGAATAGAAATCGGTTACAATGGCTTTTGATGGCTTATTACCATAGCTATTTACTGATTTTACACACCTAGCTGCATATTACATAAGTCTTTCTTATATTTCTGAAGCATTATAGGAAAAGTCGAATTTCCTTCAAAATGTTTTATTTTTATTTTTTCAATTTTTGAAAATTGTTAAAAAAATTCACATTTTTTGAAAATGTTTGACAAATTCACAAACATTCTCAAAAAGAAGAAAATCATCTCAAAACCACCAGACTGACTCACCCTATCTGAGAGGTTCCTCAACCGGTAGAACAGCCTCTAGTGTACTTGGCCATCACAAGACAGTGACGTAACTGCATATTCTACTAATTGAAGCATATAACGCGCACGCTGGCGTATACACATGAGCGTTGAAAGATGGAAGATACATACGCTGGCGTAAAAGCTGTCCAGGGGAAGCAAAATAGAGTATAGCGTGTTCTTTCCGTTGCCTTACTACCAAATAGCGTTTTACTGATAATACTCACCTAAATTCAGATTACATAGATTTCCCGCGTTGATAAAAAAGTGTGTGCGAAATTTGTCACTAAGAAAGCTGTTTCTAGAACTAAATGGTAACGGTGTGTAGAGATGTAGACCTGCGGCACAGTATGCTTCACCACCTAGTGAATCGCCTGAAACAGAAAGAGTACAGAAAAAAATTCTCAGTCCAGACCGACTCCATAACTAAGACGCATATTGCTGCGTAATTGGGCCACATGGTCATGATCACTACACATAAACCTACCTATCTGATACATGCGAGGTCTGTGGTATGCAGTAATTCAACTCAAATCTTGCTATCCTATTGAGTCTCAGCACCAGACCCACTCCATAACTAAGACGCATATTGCTGCGTAATTGGGCCACATGGTCATGATCAAACAATTGTCAACAAATTAAGACGATTTAACAAAGAGAACAAATTGAAATAAGGCGACAAAAACCCCTGTTGTACGGGCCCGACCAAGAGAAGATATCGGTAGCTTCCCACAAACCATTGTCGCCGGTCGCATTACCCTGTCTGATCAAACATGCACTCCCATTACTTTTGTACATGGTTCCCTGTCGTGGTCCGGAATTAACTGGGTAAAACGTGAATCGATAGTGAAACAAAACACACCATTGGCAAGTTCTGGTTCTGCTCTATTTTTTTTTTTTTTTTTTTTTTTCACTATCGATTCATGTTATAGAGAGACATTACTTTTAAAAGCTCTAAAAACATACTGATGCATTGTGGGAAGGTTACAGTGATTTCTGTCTAGTCCAAAATCCGCTAGTTTAATCGCACCTGTGAGAGCACCCATGCGTGAAACTCACTTTTGAATTACCCGCTTTGAATAGAGGTAATCCACTTCACTCATGCGTGCCCGTAACAAAAGGTTCTCGTTCCCGTAGTATTTGCTGTTCAGATCAATTCAAGACACGACCTTGTGTTACACACAAGTACTGTTCACATATGACCTATACATTTGGCAGGTTATTTTGAAACAAGTATCTATCAAGTATCCATCATTGGTTACAGATTTAGATATCTGTGGTGTTGATCTTTTTAAATTCTGAAACAGACTTTAGTTCCCACAAAGCCGATACATGGATGCCCTATGTATTGCTAGGCCTATCGTATTAGCATGTAATACGCTCCATACAGCCATGGATCGATTACTAAACCTTTGTAAGTATTTCTGAAGATGTGGATACATTCAGCTTTCTTACCAGGGATTCTATTAATTTTAGGATAGGAAGGTCCTATAATCCGCATACATAGATATCAGGTCACGTTTTTTATGCAACAGAGCCAGGTCACGTTTTTTATGCAACAGAGCCACTTTAGGCCACAAAAAAAAAAAGTTGTGTTGCCCTCAAGTGTCAAAAATTTAAAATCAGGTCGGGCGGTCGGAAATCCTCTTTTTTCTTTTCTTTTTTTTTTCTTTTCAAATTTTCTTTTTTCAATTTCTTTTTTTTCAATTTCTTTTTTCTTATTTTTGGCAGAAAAATATATGGTTTATGTCAAGACAAAATTGATATAGGCCCATGTCAATTTAACTAATGTTTCTAGTGTGACAATAGTCTAAAAAACATTTATTTAAGCTTACTTATTCATTTCAAGCAAGAAATAGTCACGTTTAGACACTTTTAATCAAATTTAAATCTAAAAAATAAATTTAAAAAAAAAAAATTAAAAATTAAAAATGCGACCCTAGTTTTTACGATTTTAGGGTCGGTCGCTGAGGACAACACAACAATTTATTTTTCTTTGCCTTATGCTCACACAAAAAAATAAGGTCACATCAACGAAATGCAAGGAATTCATGTAGACTTGCATCAAGTAACTGTTTTTGTCGCCAATGGAAAAACATTTATTAGTGTACCATACCTTGTGAACGTGGTCCTATTCCTCTGAGATTGAATCCTCTAACGGATAGTGGTCCACCTATGAAGAACTTGTCCTGAATATGAGTGGGACTATCACTCATGGGCTTCATCACACCACCTTTCAAGCCCAGGGATAACACCTGTTCCAAAAACAATAACAATAGGTTTTGTTTTAGCATGCACAAAGATATTCCCACAAGGTATACAAGTTTGTGCTGCTCTGAAGGGTTGCTTTTTTGTGAAAAAATTCCCTAAACATGGGGTATGATTTGTGCTAGAAACCCTAAACATTTGACTTATTAGAAGTAGCTATAGTATACCATACACAATGTGATTTCAAGTATTTTTTTATACATGCAAACATACACATAGTGAAAGAGCAAAATCATCAATTGTATGTAGTCTGCAGTAGCAGCAGTAGACTCAAATTGGCTGAAAAAAACAACTTGTTTGTTTGTCCATAGAGGGTCCTCAAATGGTAGGCCGGATTAGTTTTGATTTTCTTTTGCTAGTGGTTGTTCTGGCCCAGTCCTAGCCAGCACGACGAATTCTGAACCATGTCAGAACTTTTGAATGACCCATACTTGACCCAAAATAACCCACATAATACTACATGGTATGGGGTCATGTGGGGGTCAATTAAAATCATATACGCGGCTTTGAAAAAAAAGTTGTAAACATAAAATGTGCTGCTCTAATGGGTCGCTCTTTTATGATAAAAATCCCTAAACATGGGGTATGATTCGTGCTGGGTAATTTGAGTAACACCCCCTTCCCCCAGGGTTCCAAGTGGTGCACTCTAGACCCTTTATAATTAGTTGCTATCCTTTTAAACATTACAACAAAGAATGCCACCTACTCACCCGTGGGGAGTACTTAGTGGATATGAGGTAACAGGGATGTGTCGCCAAATAGGGTCCCATTTTTGACCAGTCAGGTAAATGAATGACCCTTTTCTTTGCCTTTTTTGGGTAAATTTATGGGTCTAATATCCTTAAATTTGCTATTTTTCACAGAAATGTTAGCAAAAACTGTCAAATACGTAGGAAAATTATGGGTCTCTGGTAAACATATGGGTCCATTTCCCCCGAAAATGGGTAAATGTTTGGGTCCATTTTCATTTTGCTAGCGGCACATCCATACCTAAAACGTATCTGAGTGACCCCCAAGCTACTCACCCAATTCCAAAATATTGATCTATTGATTTGCAACTCAACATCGCCTTTCAAGAACTTCACATCACCCCCTGTGTAACCGGCAGCCTCCTGAGTGATCTTCACAAGATGCCCTCTTTTGGGCAACAATACTTCGTCTCTACTGTCTTGGGTGAAGATGTACTGAAAGATAGGAGGGAAAATAAGGGGGTAGTAGTAGTAGTAGTGAAATCCCGCCTTAAAATAGGCGCACCCCTGATTAAACAGGGTAAATGTTCCTTAAAAGTTACACATAAAAGCACAAATAGTGTATTAGTCACTTATTCAGCAACATAATCCATTCACAAAAGTACATTGATTCACTTATTCAGCGACTTCAACCATTCACAAAGTTACAGGTTTTGTTTGTTTTTTGGTTTTTTTGGTTTTTTTGGTTTTTTGGGGGTTTTTTCCGGTTTTTTCAGCGACTTGAAAACGTAAAAGAAAATGCCAGAATGTCCGTCGTTTACAGGTGCACTGCGGGATTGTGACTAGACTTCCATGAAGACTTCAAAGTTCACTCCGGGGCAAAAGTTGACGTCCCACTGCAATAATGGCATAGAAAAAATATACACACAACAGAAGTTCACTTTTTCAGTGACAAGTTCATGACAGACGATATATACAAAATATTATTCCTTGGATGCTACTGGACAAGATTACAAAGTTGGATCCACTACTCCGCAATTTTTGCGGTGAACTTTCCAATGTTGTGACTGACACTCTTGGCCACAGTACGTAGCTTTTTTACACCGAGTGCATTTTCTCAGTTTCAGATTGCATTCCGTTGCCATACAGGACGGGTTGAAACAATTATTCACAGGATCTAGTTTGTCAGATGTAGAACCAGGCTCGGTATCTTTAACAGCATCCGGTAGTTTTTCCTCTCGGGATGTGGGCGGGATATTTGACTGTGACACGGTAGATGCCGGTGGATGCTCGCTCCGCTCGGCCTCCAGCCTTCGGCGGTCGACAGGTCGGCATACACCTTGGTTTACTCGGCGCTTGACAGGTAATTTTGCAAGGTGTCATTGACAAAGACTAATAATAACCTAACCAAATTATGTGTTTTGTTCCTTCAAAGACTTGAAACACACAATATAGACAATTAGGGATACTTTTTTTACCCAGTTGGGGACTAGTTTATCATAGTGGTACATTATTTTAGTTGTTATGCGGATGTTTTATAAAAACAGATTTCGCAACATTTGAGTTAAATTACTGTATTATCCCTTTTAAGCGCCCATGTCCTTATAAGTGCCCATCCCCATTTTCCAAATGACTATAGATGATGTGACCGTTGTTTACATCAGTAGTGTTTACAAACTGATTAGCGCCTGGTCTGACTACTGCATACATACTATTCAAAAGCAAAATACTCATCACCGAGCGCCAATTTTAAAAGCACCTGCCCTTATGCGTACGCATACCGCCGGGCAATCAGATTTAGTACCTGGTCTCTCATTGTGCTTAGGGATGCAGACCATGACTACTGACTGCACTATTCTACACCGTAAGTAATGATCAATCAAGTGTGAATTTAATTTACAAAGCACATTCCCTGTAGGTCCGTACGCATACCGCGGGGCACTACGTCACAGGTCACATCATCTATTGAACACCACGTTTAGCATAAGCTATTCCTCACTTACTTTGACAGCCGATTTGAATGAGTGTCCAGACTGTTCTCTGACATCAAATGAAGCTGTTCTTGTCAAGCACGACAGTTCCCTCCAGATTCCTTCCCATCTGATGTTATGAGTGCCTAACTGACCTTGATACTGAGAAGAAATTAGTATAATAATCATTGAAATGATAGTTGTACCAGCCAGTCCTCAATCTTATATTCCCACATTTTTGATTTGTCAAGTTATGCCTACAGCCAATCATACTGGGAAGAAATAAGAATAATAATCATTAAATGACTTGGTGTACCAGCCAGCACGCTCTCAAATTATTTCCCCCCTTTTCAACTGTTCAAGTTACGACTGCCTATCAAACCATCATACTGAGAAGAAATTAGAATGATAATCATTTATAGGTGCAGCCCTCAATTTTATTTTCCCACATTTTTGATGTTTCAAGTTACAATGTATGCCTTCCTATCGGATGTTATGACTGCCTAACAGACCATCATACTGAGAAGAAATTAGAATAATAATCATTGAATTAATAGGTGTACCAGTCAGCCCTCAATTTTATTTACCTCATTTTCAACTTTTCAAGTTACGCCTTCGTATCTGATGTTATGACTGCCTATAAAATAATCATTAAATGACTAGGTGTACCAGCCAGTCCGCCCTCAAATTACTTCCCCCCTTTTCAACTGTTCAAGTTATGACTGCCTAACAGGCCATCATACTGAGAAGAAATTAGAATAAAAATGCCGGTTTATTATAATAATCATTGAATTAATAGGTATACCAGTCAGCCCTCAATCTTATTTTCCTCATTTTTGACTTTTCAAGTTACAATGTATGCCTTCCCTATCTGATGTTATGACTGCCTCATCATACTGAGAAGAAATTAGAATAATAATCATTGAATTAATAGGTGTACCAGTCAGCCCTCAATTTTATTAACCCCATTTTCAACTTTTCAAGTTACGCCTTCGTATCTGATGTTATGACTGCCTATCTGACCATTATATTAAGAAGAAATTAGAAAAATAATCACTAAATGACTAGGTGTACCAGCCAGCACGCTCTCAAATTATTTCCCCCCTTTTCAACTGTTCAAGTTACGACTGCCTATATCTGACCATCATACTGAGAAGAAATTAGAATGATAATCATTTAATCAATAGGTGTAGCCCTCAATTATTTTCCCCATTTACAACTTTTTAAGTTGGGATGAAATTCCTCCTAAGACAAAGATCTTAAAAAAGAAACCACTTTGTAAGTAACTTACCACTGCATCAGTATTTACACCATGCTCAGTGGCTCGGTATGAACTTGGCAGATAGTCCCCAGATGTCTTGAAGGCACTCGTACTAAACCTGCACAAAAATGATAATAGGATACTTGTAACTTGTAATTTATGTGTCACAATCTTACTATAGATGGGGTGACATGTGACGTCATGCCGGGCATTTGGTCGGCAGTCGCCATTGTTCTTTGCACGCGGTGTGCGCGCGCATCCTGTTTTGTTTAGGACCTGTGCTTTTAAAACTCGCGCCAAAGCATTATAAAGGGCAATAAGGCATAGTGGACAGTGTTGTAGTCATATGCTGTTCCCTCATGCATGTATCGACAGTCCAGTCCTTCGACCTTTGCTTTTGTTGATTAAATATTGCTGTAACCCATCTATAGTGCGACCCAGAATCCCTGAGACCAAAACATCATGTACATGACATGTGCGTGAAATTCAACGCATACTGTGTCGTCACCATGTAATTCACTTGCCTTATATTTTGGCGGGTATGCACGCATACATTCTTAATTGGTCCAAGGCAATGTGAATTGAACTATATAAGATACATTGTATACTACTTACTATGTACAGTCCAACCTCGGTCATCCGACCCTCTTTTATCCGGAAAGGTCCCAAAAGAAAATACATTTTTACAGCCTAATCACCTTATTTTCACACTCTGAAGCATTTGAAGGCCATCTTTTGATGTTGGTAGTGCTGTTTGGTGCTTAAATAATACATTGTCACTGTAATTACCCCTCATTCAGTACCCTTCTGTTGTCCCAAATATGGGGAGGCATATTTGTTCTGGGGATGTTCTGCCCTATCTCTTTACATGTAACAGGCGCCATTTTGAATTTCCATCTTGGGGGAAATTTGGAGGTATGTCAGTATATTTCGGAACTACACGAAAAAGAATGAAGGCAACTGCGATCGCGTACTGGAGCCGTGTCTCTCTCCACATTGGCAGGTTGGAAATATGCGGAAAGAGCAGTTTCCAAAAATTATCAACATATCTCAAAATTTGTCCCAATGGTGGAAAATCAAAATAGCGGCGCATCGGATCTAGTTTATAAATCTGTGGTTTTCCAAGATTATTTATATTAACTTTAATTTTTGAATGGTATAAATTTTAATAAAATGAACTTAACTGCAGGAAACTAACTTGTTTGTCTAATCATATGATGCATTTAGGTCTATCTATTTACCTTTTATCAAGATTCTTGGAAAACGGTTTGTGAAACGACACATTATAGCCCGTCGTGTGTTTGATTCCATGCGCGTACTCTACGTGTATTGACTCCAGACGTCCAAACAGGTTGGGCATCTTAGCTCCCACGTGCTGAAATTTAAAGCATCGAAATGCACCAAAAAATATTAGACATGGTGACAGGCAAAATTAGAACAAATCAGGAAGGATGATTCATATCTAATGATACACAGTCCTAAAACTTCTCATAAAAGGCACTCAATCAATGTCCATAGGATGTCCCCTAACGAAATCACAGGTGACATGGTGCCCCCCCCCCCCCCCCCCCCCCCCCTGCCCTAATGAAATTACAGGTGACATGGTGGGGAAGGATGATTCATATCTAATGATACACAGTCCTAAAACTTCTCATAAAAGGCACTCAATCAATGTCCATAGGATGTCCCCCTAATGAAATCACAGGTGACATGGTGCCCCCCCCCCCCCCCCTCCCCCAATGAAGTAAAAAACACACCTCAAGTTTCTGTTTAAAATTCAATTTTAAGCGTACCTGTTTACACCTCAAGTTTCTGTTTAAAATTCAATTTTAAGCGTACCTGTTTCCCTTTATTAGTCTGTTATTTTTCACTCCTACCATTAACGCAGCAGTAGAGAAGCGCTTCATAAATAATGAGACGGCAAAATTGAATTGATTCAACAACAAAAAACATTTTGATTTTCCCTAAGCTATAATAATTGTTGTACATTTTACTAAACAAATGACTGACATGTCATCTTACCACATTTCTGTCATTGTCACAAATGACTGACATGACATCTTACCACATTTCCGTCATTGTTACTGGTTCCTATTGTTGTATTTACTGTGCCCGCAACACGTCCTGTTTCCCTCACACGAAACGTAATATCAAGCCCATCAGAAGCCGCATCATCACCTGCATTAAAAATTACATTAATTAATCAAATTATCATCGTTGTTTGTCGTCATCAGGCCAACAAAATAAGAAACCCTGTTCTACGGGCCCGATGGACCAATTGTTTTAGAAATTTCATGAAGAAAAGAATTCACATACAAATGAATACTGACCCAAATTATTTGTTGGTTTTGATTTTTTTTCCATTCATGTACATTCGTATTACATTTGGACCTTCCATTTAACATCAGATCAGAGGAACAACATAGACCAATCATTACCAGGGATCAGGGTTGTCACTAAAAGGCCGTCAGTGGCGGCCGGGAGGAGCCGGCACTCTTTTTAAAAAAAGGTTAAAAAAACGGCACTATTTTTTACTTTTTTTAAAAACAATTTGTGGATAAAATCATTAAACTGCCTCATAAAACAAGAAATTGTGTGGCAGGAACCCTCAAAGTGCATTAACCCTAACCCCCTGAGTGCTAAAAAATGCTAATCCTAAAAAAAAAATGCTAAGTCCCTCTCCAAACGCATGCGCCGTCGGTTTTTGATGACGTAGTCAACCGAGCCTATATAGTGAGCGCAGTATAATGCACGAATGTGTAGCTGAGGGCTGTGGCTTAGTGGTTTGGATGAAGGTCTTGAGAACGGAGGGTCCCCGGATCGAATCCCGGCAGGTTCCTGGTGATTTAGTTGGTGATTTTTCTTCGAAAATTGTGATCCCGGACAAAAACCCTAAACCGGGGTTAGGTTTATGGTAACATTTCTTTTTTCTTTTTTTTGTGTTATAACTATTAACCCCCACCCCCCCCCCCCCCCCCCCCCCCCCCCGAGCGCTAAAAAATGCTAATCCTAAGTCCCTCTCCAAACGTATGCACCAGGGTTGTAGCTAGGCCAACTTTTGTGCCAGGTGGCGAAAATGGCGAACGGAGGGAGCGAAGCGACAGGACGGGCTCAATATTTCGCTATTTGGTTGTTTTTGGGTTGGTTTTTTTAGAGTGCCAGGCGGCCAGCCCCCCGCCCGCCCGGCGTAGCTACAACCCTGGTATGCGCCACTGGTTTTCGATGGCGTAGTCAACCGAGCCTATATAGTGAGCGCAGTATACTGCGCGAATGTGTAGCTGAGGGCCGTGGTAGTTGGGACGTCACGTGGGGCTTGAGAACGGAGGGTCCCTGGATAAAATCCCGGCAGGTTCCCGGTGATTTAGTTTGTGTTTTTTCCTCGAAAATTGTGATCCCAGTCAAAAACCCTAAACCGGGGTTAGGGTAAATAACCCCTAAAAAACATTAAGAAGGCCTCTAGACCCCATGTCATGATCCACTGCACTTCGTTTGCAACACTTACTCTGTTCGCCGTCAGTAAATTAACCAGCACTCAATTTTGGCTAGTGACAACACTGCCAGGGATCAAATTTTAATTTTTTGAGGACACCCAATTTCAAGGCCTTTGAACTACGGCCAAAATTGTTCAAGAATACTCTTTAAATTAACAAAGGTCTACAGTACCAAGGCAAAACCTCAAAAGGGCACAGCAATGTCCAATTCAGACCAAATTTCAGGAATTTTTTCCCTCCCCTCCCCATTGTATTCTTGCCCCCCCCCCCCCCCCCCCCTCCAAAAAAAGAAAATGTTGATGCTGCTGGTGCCGCCACTAAATTCAACCAAATTTGATTGGTAATCATGCTGTCTACTGACCTTTGCTGGTATCGATAAACACGCCAACACTCTTGAATATGCCGAGTACCTCCAATTTATGCTTAGCATCTGCCGTCTTCTCGATCATATCCTTGAATGTTTTGGCTGCAAACACATCCTGGATCTGTTGCACTATGATGTCATCTTTGGTACGAACGAGACCATCGATGTGTACACGCTGGATCTTCACCTGTGTGTGACAGTTATGCAAAAAAAAATGGTTATGTTGTCCTCCACAGCTTTCAGAGAGGAGTGGCGGGCGGGCGGATTTTTTTTCTTTCTTTTTTTTTCAATTTTCTTTTACCAGCGGAAGCTCAAAGTTCAGCCAACATGAAGTTGAAATCACTCTAGTCTAAGAGTCGCACATATGTTATAAACACTTAATTTAATATTCAATGCCATTTAAACTGTTTTTAAAAAAAAATGTGGAAAGAAAAAAAAATCTGAAGAAAACAAATTGGAGCGGCCCTAAATCTGACGAGCGGGCGGTCGAGGCGAGGACAACATAACAAATTTTATTTTTGGCCTTATTCCAAGTTTTATAAGCCAACAAAGTGATGATAGTTGATAGAAAATAGCAAAACTGTTCTACAGTAAGACAGGCATTAATTTAAAGAGTAGAAAGAGGGGCTTGGCAAGGCAACACAAATTGTTTGTTCGTCTAAAGGGTAGGGTCGGTCGGTCAGATTTATTAAAAGGTTTTTTATAAATCACATTCAAAAGATGTGTAGGTTTAGCCCCAGAAATATGGGGATATGGGATTTTATATCTAAAGGCCATCAGTTTAATTAATCCTATCCTCTAACAATAACATCTTCTAATCCAAGAAGCTTCAGAGGTGTTTATTTGGGGAGGGGGAATTAATAATCCATTATCGATTTAACCATTGATGAACTTAACTTGTTTAGAGCTATTTTTGGCTTGTGCGACCAAAAATACAAGTGCTGCGCTCAGCCAGCAATAAAATTAAGGTAACTTGTTTCTATGGGCTTATGTAAGGACAAAAGTAGGACACTTTTGGTTTTACATAAAGCATGCACGAGGCACATCTTGGCAAAAATTTCACTAACAGGTATGACTGACAATACCCAGTTTAATTAAAGGCATATTATGTGATCTTTTCCAGGGAGCACCCTCTATTCATGATTTTTTTTAGAAAGCAGATTTTCATTTCGGATCATATAAATCATGAATATATTCCAAGTTACAGAGCGATACGATTCCTAATTACCTCAAAATCATGGTTTTAGAGTGTATTTAGAGTAAAAATAAGTTGTCGGCGCAGACTCAGACGGTTTATTTTCACTCTAAAACCATGATTTTGAAGTAACTAAGAATTGTATCGCCCTGTAACTTGGAATGTATGTATACGATTTACGATCAGAAATGTATATCTGCAAGAAAATCTGCTTTCAATATTTTGTTTCGAGGATTGAGGGCGTTCCCTGGAAAAGATCACATAATATACCTTTAAATGTATTAGTTTAGTAACTTTTTATTTACCGGTGTTTTGCCGCTGAATGTCCTGGACTGGGGTTCATCTTCTGGTCCAACAGGATTTTTGAACAAAGAAGTATTTTCCTGTAAAAGAATGGCATATGGATGAAAGTTGAGAAAGAATTACGTTTATAAATATAGTCATAAATTAAAGATATTTGGAACAAATATATAATGTAGCACATCAAAAGTGGGGGGTGGACTTTTGCTACTCAGACTCGCACACGGAACCTCAAGGCTCAATTGGTCGATAGCATTGCCATTTATATAAGCATTTACTGATAACTTTTGTTTGTCCATCAGATCAGACCACTGAGTCCCAGATGGATACCGAGTTTGGGAGTTACACCCAAGGGCGCATACAGGATGGACGCACCCCGGGTGCTGTGAAAAGACGATCCCCCCAAAAATGCAATTGATCAGGCCCTTTTCTTGTTCTTATGATAACTTATAGGCTATAGCCCTAGTCCTTGGTACCAACATCTAGGATTTTGGTACTTATTCAGGCAAGTGTGTAAGGTGGAAGCTAACCATCTCTTGAAACACAGACTTAATCAGTCTATAAAATAAGTCCATGCTTGTAAAAAACTAATCTGTGCAGATTGCATAATCAGCATCCATCTGAATCTGAATCTGAATCTGATTGAATACTTCGCAACATTCCTTTTCGGAATCAAACGCGAAGGGGGCTTAAATACACAGGACGTGTTAACTGCGCAACCCCATGCCCTGTGACCTAGGACGATGTGTGCCACAGACCGGGATGATCCCCTACTCTTTACGAAGGAATCTGTGACCTTTTAACGTGCTCGGATTTTGCTCTTCCGATACACGAGACCACCATTTATACGTGACTTCTGAACCACGAGACAATAGAGACTAAGTACCTTGCCCAAGGATACAAACATGTTGGCCGAAGTGGGGCTCGAACCCACAACCTTTGCATTGTGAGACCGGCGTCTTATCCACTCTTGAAGGCATCATGTTTGTGAAAAAAAGTTATTGATTGCTCCAGAAATGCCAGAAAAGATAAGCTGGGATTAGGCCTATGTTAATCCTGAATAATCCATGCATGCCCAGCATAGGACAAACATGATAAAAGAATCAATAAACTTAATAAATGAATGAATAGAACAAGAAATTATTGACTTCACCAGGAGACCCAATTTCCTTAATAGACTATGCAATAAGTCTGGTCAAGAAAATGGTTAGCTTATTAAATTGGTTCCCTTCAACACTATGCCCTGAGTAAGTACCAAAATCATAGATTTTGGTACCAAGGACTACTATAGCCCCAATTCAATATTGCCTTTCTTTTCCGTTTCTTTTTCTTCTCTTATCTTTCGTATTTTGTCTCCTTTCCTTTTCCCCCTTTCCTTTTTCTTTCTCCCCTGGCCCTGTAAGTCTAATTATGGTGTGTACCCTACCCCTAAAAATGTCTAAATTTAGTCTAAAACTAAACTAAGCTTTTATTTTTAGCCTTTTAATTTTATTTCATGATTTTATTTTAGGCTAAGCCTATTATGGCTTATTTTTGTACAGAAAGAAAGGGTAAATAATAAATCTCTTCACTACTCACTTTCGCGTACACAGTTCCCATATTTACTTGTCGATTCTCGCGAAATGCGCAAGTTTAAAACACGGTAAAGATAGGCAAAAATATTTTTTCAGAACATGTAAGTTGCCATTACTCTTAAATCCCTTATTATCAGGAGCACCAAATCAGAGTCTCTAGCAGAAAGGGTAGGACGCAGCATATTGCAAACCTAGATTTGTTTTGAACATGTTGAAAAGAATGAACAGGAATTCGGGAATTCATGTCGGAACCGGGACACGGAAACTCATGTCATCTCAAAGGAATCAATTGGATCCAATTGCTCCCAATCAATCAAAAAACGACTCCTCCCACTACCATTGTCATAATTGTAAATTGTTTACTATAGTATAAGGATTCATGTCAATAAAACCCAAGGGCGTCGAAATTTGCTTATTTTATCACAGAAAAAAATCAATGCTTGAAATGACTTGCGTGTACTGATTCTGGCATGCACGGGAGGGATGTGCGTGTGTGTTGATTATAAAAGTTCTCATTAATGGGAAAGATTGGTTGTAACCAAAACAGGCAATATGTTCATTGTAGACTAACCAAATAAAGTCATAATATCTAGTTTTGTTATCTTTCTTTTTTTTCTTTTTTTTCTTTTTTTAAAGAAAAAAACCGCATAGGCCTATTCCCTGCCCCAAAAAGTTAATTTGAAAAAATATCATGTTTGATTAATGATTTTCTTTCCGAGATATCGACGATAATGTAAATTTTATCCCATAGAGCTGTGTATAAAAGCACATCTTCACCATCCCACTGTCTTTTAATACAAGATTGTGCGACATTGGCGCTTCTCGGACACGTGCCATAGACATAAATGATTGCTTTAAACGATTTAAAGTTTAACATGTATATTTATCGAAATGACCAAAATATGAGGGTCTAATTTTCGCTAGTAGAAACAAAATTCGGAGAATTTTTTTCTTTCTTCAAATATCAAAAATATAATTTTAAACGTATTACGCTCTAATGAGAACAAAAAAAAGATTTTGAATGTAAGTTTTGCATACTTCCGTAAACCCCCTCTCCGAATGGCGCGGGGTCTAACATGATCTAAATAATATTTAAAAAGATATTTTTAATTCTAAGACACGCGGAGTGAGATTTTGAATTCAAGTTATGTATACTTCAGCAAGCCCGCACCCTCTCCGTTCACCGCCGCGTGGAATTTACTAAAATAATATTTTTAACAGATTTTGAATTTATGTTCTGCTAACTTCTGCACCCCCCCCCCCCCCCCCCCCCCCTTCCCGGTCTATTCGCCGCCGCCGCTGCGTAGAGTTGACAGAAATAATATTTTCAGAAGATTTTGAATTCAAGTTCTGCATATTTCCGCACCCACCCCGGCCCCTCCCGCGTTCGCCGCCGCAGCTTAACCTGGCCGCCACAAATCCACGTCATCGATTCTGCTATAGTCTAGTAATGGGCCGTCGACTGCAGAGCATGTCGGAACCCGGACACGGAAACTCATAGTGTCATCTCAAAGGAAGCAATTGGATCCAATTGCTCCCAATCAATCAAAAAACTACTCCTCCCACTACCATTGTCATAATTGTAAATTGTTTACTATAAAATTCATGTCAATAAAACCCAAGGGGCGTCGAAATTTGCTTATTTTATCACAGAAAAAATCAATACTTGAAATGACTTGAGTTTGCGTGTACTGATTCTGGCATGTATTATAGGCCAGTGAGTATTTTATGTTTTGCATCCAAATTACTTGAAAAAGCTGTGTACACTCAACTTGAGTCCTATTTGAGAGCAAACAATATTTTGTATGACTTTCAATCCGGTTTCAGGGGGGCCTTTTCAACTGAAACTTATTTGACTCATTTAACCGATTACATACGTGACCAGCAATCCATGGGTAATTACCTAGTCCTGCTTGACCTACAGAAGGCGTTCGACACGGTTGACCATGTCATTCTCTGCAGATGGGTATTACCTCGGTGGAATGGTTCACTCCTATCTGAGTGGTGGGACACAAATAGTTAATGTGAACCAAGTTCACTCAGATCCACTTATGATGTGACTTGCGGCGTTCCCCAAGGGAGTATCCTTGGTCCACTTTTGTTTCTTTGTTATGTGAATGACATGGCCAGCCAGGTCGATTGTAAACTTTTACTCTATGCTGATGACAGCGCCCTCTTGGTGTCAGGCAAGGACCCTGACTATATTGCTAACAAACTAAGTAGGCCTAAAGAGCTTGAGTCTTGCCGCCAATGGCTAGTGGATAATAAATTCTCTTTGCACCTGTGAAAAACCGAATGTATACTTTTTGGTTCTAAAAAGAAACTTAGGAAGGTTAATTCTTTTAAAGTCACATGTGGGGGAATAACTTCAATCTACGAATAGGGCTAAAGCCCGGGGCTAAAGTTGGGTGTTACTCTGGATCAATCTCTAACTGGGGAAAACATTGCCTGGGATGTGATCAAAAAAGCAGGTTCAAGGTTGAGATTTTTATATAGAAATGCTTCTTGTTTGAATACAAAGACACGCAAAACTCTATGTTTTGCACTCATTTTGTGCCACTATGACTAGGCCTATGCCTGTTCTGCATGGTTTTCACCACTCCCTCGATATTTAAAAAATAAGCTTCAAACTAGCTATGCAGAACAAGGTGGTCAGGTTCGCTTTGGGTATGGGTCCACGCACCCATGTGGGTCAAGAACAACGTAGTAAGCTTGGTTTGGTATCTGTCAAATCTTCCATGATCTCTCACCTGACTATTTAAACTTCAAGTTTACACGTATATCATCTCTACATAACCACAGTACCAGTGTAGAGATGATAGTACCAGGGGGTAGCTCATAGTCATACAACTTCACCATTCCTAGGATTCAGGGCCAGGCCCAAAACACCCTTTTTTTACATATCCAACATTGGAACTCCCTGCCTAATAATTCCATCAAGGAAATCAATAATTATTTCAGATTTAAAAAGGCCATCAAAAAATACCTGGCTGACCAGGCCCTTGTGGCTGAGCAGGGTCCATTTGTTGCTTCATAGCTTTCGTACTGGATTTTTAGGGTTCGTTTGAGCAATATTCTTTGGGTTTTGTGTTTTTATATACACTCGTCAAAAGAAGTTCCTGGACACTTAAATTAAATTAATATTTAATAGAATCTTACTATAAATCTGGAAACGGTGTGTGTTTGTGTGTTTGTGTGTTTATTTGTG
>CM069459.1:37308284-37391902 GCA_035610835.1 Ophiura sarsii
TCAAGTGGTCTATGCATCCCATTGCCCAATACACATTTACACAGTAAGGTATATCGCGAATCGGTAAAAATCATTGATTATCCTTTTCTGATGCATTGTGGGATTGAAAAGGGGGAACATTTTGACCCTTTGCAATCCCACAATGCAACAGAATGGCTTTCAATGGCTTTTACTGATTCGCGATAAACCTTATTATAAAGAAAATACACTATCGGTCATGATAAAACAAGATTGCATTCAGGTACCCTAATTGGTCAAGCTTTTCTGCATCAGGATTGGATTTGACTTCACAGAGTGATATAAGAAAAAGTAGCACAGCTCATTCAGTTTTTTACTAATCACATCAGGGCAAAGCCCATGCATGCATCAACTCTATGCAATGCATAGTTTACACTACTGTAAAAGTAGACATTTTCGCGAGGTTTTTATTTTCGCGAATCAATCCTCAACCGCGAAAATATAAACTCGCGAAAATTGTTATTATTAACCGTTTTGTTCACAAATGTTGAAAATCGCGAAAATAAAAAATAGCGAAATGCCTGTTATGACCATTTTCGTGAAAATATCTTCTCACAAAAATATTGACTTTTACAGTAATCTACCAACTAGAGGCCTGATTTGCAACCAATCAGAGCATAGTAACCAACTAGAGCACTGATCTGTCAACCAATCAGAGCAGAGATCAGACAGCACTACTGCCCAGCAGAGCAATGTTATCTTTTCCTTCATTACCAAAATCATAACTCCTCCTGACAAAATATTGACCCATAAATATACTTAACAGAGTGTTTGTTTAAAAATCCTTTACTTGATATGAACTCCAGTTGTAAAGATATTCTCTTAACTACAATACATCATTAATTTATATACAAAACATAATACAAAATATCATTTCAGAGTATTCGCAAGAAGAGTGAGTGGTACTCCAATGTACCAACAGTACACTTATCAAACTGCGTGATACATTTCACGGACATAAATTATGCTAATGAGCTAATTCGTGAAGGGTGCCGCTCATTAAATGACGTCACTCACATCATCGATATTTTCGGAACGCCAAAATTGTAGGGTTGAAATTCTAGGTCGAGTAAAATGATGTGCTTATTTGTTGTCTGTGAGCTTTTGTGAATTTTTTCCCGTATTGGAGTATTTTTTTAATTAAAAATAGTTCAAATTAAACGTTGGTTCCAAGTTCAACAGACAGCACATGTATTTAAGTACACAGCAACTACAATATGCAGGCAACATTTGAGAAAAACGATGCCCAGCTTTGCAAGGGAGTGTACGGGGAAGTGTACGGGTGAACATGACAAACCAAAACAAACAAGCCTCCGTGGCGCAATTGGTTAGCGTTCGGCTGTTAACCGAAAGGTTGGTGGTTCGAGGCCAGCCGGGGGCGTTGTTTCTTTTTGCATTTAATGTAGATCGACAAATCACAGTAAAAATATAATATTGACAAAATCACAGACCACTTACACAAAAATCGCATCTGCGAATGCTCTTGTCGTGATCGAAATCCAGCACACAAGCAATGGGCGAGTTTTATAAGTGCAGTAACAGAGGCCCAAAACCCAACGACTTGCTCATTCCACCTTTTCCAATTTCTGCCATTTTTTCCCCTGAAGGTTCCATTATGAATTTTTCCCAAGATAAAGAGTGAAAAAGCTATTCTTTGTAAAATGTTCACTCTTTCCAGGACCTAGACCAAGTACTGTAAAAGTGGAAATTTCCGCGCGTAGAAATGTTCGCGCTTCGCACATTTTGAACAATTTTGCTTGTTTTTATTTTCGCGATTTTGAGCTTCTGTACATAGACCTACATATAAAATGAATATATTCGCGCGTTTTTATTTTCGCGCGAAAATTTCCACTTTTACAGTACTGTAAAAGCTGAAATATTCACGGTGGTTTTATTTTCACAAAAATTATAACACACAAAAATATTGTTTTCAACATTCATGCAGTGCATCCAGAAGGTTGCCCGCGGGAAACAAAAACAAAAAAAGCGAAATGTCTATGACATCAAAATGCGCGAAAATATCTTTACGCAAAAATATTGGCTTTAGCAGTATTTGGTTCATAAAAGAATGGACAATTGTTTTCATAAGGGATTCACTCTTATTCTGTTGTTGTATGCTCTATCAGCAGCAATACCATATAACCATCCCGGGGGAGGGGGGGGATTGGCCATATATGTATGTGCTACACTATAGAATTCCTTTTAACCCCTCTTTTGACAGTTCCAAACATGATTCAGTTCTCCAAGCCCTTATTTCCAAATCTGCAGTTCAAAGCCTCAAATTGACTAAAATTCAGTTCCAAAAGCAAAATAAAATCCAAGACCTCAAAATGTGGCTTTTTTTTAGTCAGTTCCCTCAAGTCCTTCAGTTCAGCGCTTCGTACCACACAGTTGATACACACCTCTATCAACATTAAAATTGAGTTAAAACAAGAGCAAATTGAAGAAGAAAAAAATCATACATATGAATACACCACATCTATAAAGATAACTTGTCGTGGGAATGCAAGAAAGCCATCATTTTATCAGACTTTAACTATTGGAATTAAATAATTTTAATTGAATAATTAAGCTTGTTATGCAATAAATATAAGTTAACAGAATTGAACACAGAAATACTTCTCCTGCAAAATTATCAATTGATATAACACTTGAGTTGCCTTGCATTCCCGCACAACAATCTATAAGCCCATACCTGCCAACATACCGTTACATAGGGATAATTGAGACCTGTCATCACAAAATGAGAGTTAAGTCGGAAAATTAGATTCTGAAGTTTATCCAGATTCAGAATGCCCAGAAAACAAGCTTTAAAATGATATGCAACATGTCATAATTCCTCAATGTATTCCTCATCAAAAATCAAATTGAAAGACAAAAATTCCTTTGTTTTGTATTGTTTTTTGGCATGTTCATTAGACCATATCTCCTAATGCACACTGGCGACTTAACGCTCATTTTGTGGTGACAGGTCTCCTATATCGAGCCAGATCCAATTTTACTATAGTTCAATCAGTTCAAAATTGGCGAGAAATCTCTCCGCACTCAAAACTAATCCGATATTGCCCATGCTACTGTAAAACCACTTGCTTTCGCGGGGATTTAATTTCGTGAATTTCTCGAGGGGTGTGGATTTCGCTAAATTAAATACCCGCTAAATAAGCAGTAATTTTAAATTCGCGAAATAAAGTATCCGCGAAATGATAGTGTTTTACAGTAACATTTCCCATGATTCAAGTCAATGTGTGCATTAAAGATGCACTTGTTTTTCTACATAATTAATATATACTGATACTGATTTTTGTTTCTATTTATCAAATGAGACTTATAAAACAAATTTGTACAAGTAGGGTCTCATTATGACCGTTATGTCGGGTCTAACAAATTAGAATATAGCTTTTTGACTAAACATCTCTGAGATCAATCTAATTTTTGGTTTGCCTTACTTGAAATGTTACACCTAGCAATCACGTCGCTTTGTTAACCCCCTGGGGTCTACCTGTCTATCTTACAGTGGTTCCGATTGGTTTATTACAAGATGTATGCATACGAATAGCCAATTCAAATGCAGCATGTAAAATGTTTCACTCCCATCTTTATCAGGGATACAATTTTTCTAACAATGTCTCTCATTGGTTCAATAAATGATGTATCCATCTTTTTAACCAATCGGCCGGTAGTTCTCAGGGGGTTAATTTGTGACGAGGCAACAGACAAAGCATGTTTCTACGGCTAACAGACATCTTGTGTAGGGTTGGTCGATCAAGTGTTTTTGGTTTTTTCTTCTAGTTTTTGTGAATTTCCAACATTTTCAACAATTAAAAATGTAAATTTGTTTCTTAAATAAACGTAAAATTAGGTCGGTCAGCCGCATAGAACAGGGTGTTTGTTTTACAGTCGTCCAAAGTATACATTTTGACATTTTGACAAACATGTTGAAAAATTAAAATGGACCATATGCTATTCTAAGATTCTTAAAAAAATACATATTTCCTTGGAAAGGAAACAGTGAACAATTTCCTTTAAATTTAAAATTTCTTGATTTCAGGTCTAACATAACATTACCCTCAAAACCCTAATTCCTAGCAAGGAGTTTGTTGACTGAATTCCCCAGTTTTTGTACAAATACATACTGTAAAAGTGGTCATTTTCACGCAATTAACTTTTTCGCGCTTTGCTGATTATCAGCCATTTCGCTTGTTTTTAAGTTCGCTATTTCAAAGTCCATTACATGACTTGTACACAAAATATATATATTTGTGTGTTTTTATTTATGCAGTGGCTGCTTGGAGCGCAAAAATTAATGAAGCGCGAAAATTAATGAAGTGCGAAAATTAATGAAGCGCGAAAATGTCCACGTTTACAGTAGATGTTTGCAGCCTGCATGTCAAGTTCACTTCAGTGAGCCTTCCTCGTATTTGATTGGTCAATCAGTCAGATGACTATTGTCTTATTAGAAGTAACCAATCAGAGACGGTGAAAAAATGGTATTCAAAATAAAATACAGTTGTAACTGGTTTTAAGGGAGCAGTACTGCCTAAACTGGTTTATTCACATGGATTTTATATTTTCAGAAATTTTCCTGATGGATAGAGTAAAACGACTCGGAAAATGTTACATGATATACAGTGCATATGGACAGGGACTTAGTTATGTGGTAAATTACAAATTGTCCCTCTTATACCTCAACTTTCAAGAAATATCTCTATACATAAAGAAGAAAAAAAGATATAAAAAACCAAAAAACACATGACTTAAAATCCAATACATGATCATAAATTCTCCATATACTTGGTAGTGACTTCACACTGCTTTGGTCCTAGTCTGCAGAAGGGCTGTAAAATTGAAATAAGTAAAAAAGAAAAGTGAAATTAAATAATAATGAAACAAATAACTTGATTTAAATGTATGAATGCCCTGCCCTTCCACTGTTGCGCAAGCTTAAATGGTCTACAAATGTGACCTGCCATAAGTTCGGAATGGTCAAGCTGCATTTATGTGGGGCATTTAATAATACAGGGCATTCCAAAAGTGTTGACATTTTTAAAGCTTTGTAACTCCCTTGAAATAATTTGCAGTACCTAACTAAAAAACGTATTTGGATAGTGAAAACTCATAGAATGATTTGATACCAAACTTGACCCCTTAATATAAAACATACGCTGAAGGTTTTGGTCACATACGAGGGGGTATCAAAAAGTTGTTGACATCACCCAGAAGTGAAGGAGCTATATCGATGAAATTTTGTCAGTGTAATCACTGGTCCTTAAAAACATTATGGTGCAAAGATGGTCTCATAACTATGTTTACTTTCTTTAGAGGGGGCGCTAGATGCCAAGGCCATGTACATATCAATGACGTCTTCCAATGGTGCTGTGTACATGATAAATGATTATGGTCCAATAACTGATCCTTGTGGGATGCCTTCCAGAGGTGTATGAGGCTTAGAAATTTTGTCATCTACAGATATATTGAGACCTACGAGTGACAAATGACAAAATTTAAAACAAACTCTAAGCCTAATATTCTTCTGGAAGGTGTCCCACAAGGATCAGTTATTAGACCATTATAATTAACCATAAATACAGCTCCATTGGAAGACGTCATTGAATTATATGGCATTGGCATCTAGCGCCCCCTGTAAAGAAAGTAAACATACTTATGAGACCTATTTTTGCACTATAATGTTTTTAAGGACCAGTGATTACACTGACAAAATTTCATCGATATAGCTGCTTCACTTCTGGGTGATGTCAACAACTATTCGATACCCCCTCGTAATTCACAATACCATACAATTGATCAAACTTGCTGGAGGCAACACTCGCTGTGGGTCGTTATTATCCCGGACTCACTGCATGGTCCTCACATTCCATTTAAGTGGATTTTGGCAAAAAAGACTGTAAAAGGCAGGTGTTCCGATTGCTGGTTCGATTTTCAACTTGATTTTTCCTATTCAACATGAATGGCAAGGCTCAAGATAAGCGGGCGCTGGGCGATTTTTACCCCTCCATTGTCCTGCCATAGCGCCCGGTAATGCTGAAAAATAAACAACCGAGCGCTTAAATTTTGTCCAAACCAGCGCCTGTTGATGATCGGGAAGCTTGCCCAAGATTTAATACGATTTAATAAAAAGTTAGCTCCCGGAAGACTGAAAGTAGCTCCTGGTTTTATAAATCCCATGATCCGGGTGCTACTTTTGAAAAAAAATAGCTCCTGGTTAAACTAGGCGGTTCTCGAACCACTAGTCTCACTTGCTTGCGCGACCGCCTTCTTGTGCGATCTATTGTAGGAATTAAATCCGAACTGCTCGTGTAAGAGCATTTTCTAAATTGCTGCCTATTTTACAAGTTGACCTTGGGAGACCTTTGCCTTATATTGAACAATTTGTAATCTCAACCTACCCCACGTTAAGTAAATGTAAAGACTCGCGCCAAGCTTCTTAAGCTCGCGCGCGGAGTGCCCATCTCTCTTTCGTTAGCGTTTGGGCCAGACTCCCCCATGTAATATTTGGCTGTGGGGGGTTCGCCACTCCTCCCGCACAGCGAGTCTGTTTTACTTCCCAACATGAATTAATGCCGGTACCCAATTATACACCTGGGTGAAGCGTGGCAAGTGCGGTAAAGTGCCTTGCCCAAGGACACAACATGCTGGCACCAACGGGGCTCGAACCCACAAACTTTGCATTGTGGAGCGAGGGTGAATCCGCTGGACCACGCATGCCCGACAATGCGGGCATGCACTCCCGGTGGCTGATATACAACGCTACCGTTTTAGGTATTTTATCGGTGAATTTGGGGTACAATTTGCCAGTTTTTCGTGACTTTTCGTGATTTCTGGTCATTGAAAATTTAATCAGCAAAAGAACATACCACCCCCTTTCCCTTCACCAATTCCCATCAATATAGGCCTTATGGATCTCCAGATTCCTTGTCTCGCAAGTCGGACAGACAGACAGACAGACAGACAAAAAAGTGGCCACTAAGTCTCTTTCTGAACAAGTTCAGGCGAGACAAAAAACTGTTATCTTGAGCCTTGATGAATGGTCTGGTCATCCTTAAAATAGTAGTACTCCAACATTTTGAGTTGCAGAACTCCAATGGTTCTTATTTTAGAAAGACACGGTGACATGGAATTTGCCCATTGAGTAGTACACAAACTGGCCCTGTGGTTAACCACCTTTGGCAGTAATTCACTGCCTGGAAAGGCCACATACATAAAGTTCATACAGGTATTTGGAAAAAATCACATAATTATAGGACATAGCTAATCTTCTTATGTAAAAAAAAAAAATCGCAAAGGACATAGCTCAATTTTGTAAAAGAAAAAACACAACACATAGCTTTTAAGCCAAAAGATGCTGAGACAAAGTATTGCATTTGTTTGGCCTTAGTGAGAAATAAAATGTCACCCAATTTTAATTTCCTGGACACGGGATCAAGATTTTCTAAAACATTTTTTTTCGTTGTCGACTCGATCATCGGATTATTACGAACCTGCGACTCTTACTCCTGTTCTTGCTACGGCTCCTATTCTTGCTGCGACTCCGACTCCTGTTCTTGCTGCGACTCCGACTCCTGTTCTTGCTGCGACTCCGACTCCTGCTCTTACTACGACTGTGTTTGCGTTTCCTCTGTGGTGACTTAGATCGTGAACGAGATCTAGAATGACTGTAAAGATTAGCACAGAGAACAGACACAAAAAAACACACATTAATCAAACCATTAAACTTGGACAATTACCGTTTTAAAGGAATAAGTCATAAATAGATATGTTTGTTCGATGAACGATGTTTGTAAAATCATTAAACATCACTTTTCAAGAGATGTGGATTATGTGCCATGCAGCTTATTAAATCATGAACTGTTCATTAAAACAAAATCATATCAACATCTTAAAATACAGACAATGTGGCCATATATCTTGTGTCTTGTTTTCAGTCCAGTTACAGAATAAACATTGCCAAATTCTGCAACTATTACAAACTAGTTTTGAGCATGTGCATATCCATTATGGGACACCAAACAAGACAATGTCAAGTTATTCAAATGACGTATCTTGGTTTGTCAAAGTTAAGTTAATCTCTTAATGTAAAGTTGGACATGGGGAGATTGAAAGTATCAAACCTAATACTACAGTCATTCAGAAGTTTAGAGCCACAAGTCCCAACCCTCTCCAATAGCTGCCACATGTTACTTAGAGCAGCTATTGCAATAGTGCTTACACCTAGTGGTATAAATTATCTGTAATGGCTACCACATGTCTTGTGTAGGGTGAGCTACATGTCGCTCAGAGCAGCTGTTTCAATTGTGCTTACACCTAGTGATATGGCTACCACATGTCTTGTGTAGGGTGAGCTACATGTTGCTCAGAGCAGCTATTTCAATTGTGCTTACACCTAGTGATATGGCTACCACATGTCTTGTGTAGGGTGAGCTATATGTTACTCAGAGCAGCTATTGAAATTGTGCTTACACCTAGTGATATAAATTATCTGTAATGGCTACCACGTGTCTCGTATATGGTACACAACATGTTACTCAGAGCAGCTATTGCAATTGTGCTTGCACCTAGTGATATGCATTATCTGTATAAATGGCTACCACATGTATATGTTACTCAAAGCAGCTATTTCAATTGTGCTTATACACCTTGTGATATGAAGATGCATTATCTGTAATGGCCGCCATGTACATATTGCTCAAAGTAGTTATTGCATTGTGTTGATCATTTGTGATGTATGAAAATGCACAATCTGTAATTGCTAAGGCCAAACAAAGAAGAAGGTCTGTCTCAGAAACATTGTGCAAAAAAGCTAAGTGCTGTGCTATAAGGCTATTTTTTTTTGTTGCTTATCCAAGCTTACGGAGAACTTTTTGAAACTTTTTTTTAAAAATCAAAAAAATCAACCAAAAAAAAATCAAAAAAAAAGTGTTTTAGCCCCCGGCGCATAGACCTACGCGCCGTAGCTCATTTCACATACCACTGCGGGCGGGCTTCTGAGACAGACCTTCTTCTTTGTTTGGCCTAAAGTGACACGTGTGCTATCTTGGTGCTACATGTATACAATGTGTTATTGGAAGAAAAGCCCCCTTCAGCCTTACAAATGGCAGCAATTGCACAAGGGTTTTCTGGCTCTAAATCCTCAAACATTAGGTCAATTAAACCAATTGATTAGTTTCTCGTAGCTCTCCACCTCCTCACTTTCTGGGATAAGGTAAACTTTTTTTAATTTTTCAATTTTCAAAAGATTATTGAGTTTCTAATACTGAAATTTCAATTGTTCAAAACTTCACAGGCCATGTTGTGTATCAAAATTAACACTGTTTTCCAGATTTGTTTGCATGAAAACAGCCATATTTAAGTGTCAATTTAGAAGAAGAAAAAAAACTGCCATCCCTTTTCGAAAGGTCAGTGCTACCAGAAACTAAAGTGGCCATAGCATCAGAAATATCACACTTTTCCCTTTTAAAGGTAAACCAAAAAATGTTGTGCATACTTAATACTATCAGGTTGGGTCATATACTTAACTCGCAGTATCATTCAATTTAACATGAAAGGAAGTGAAATCCAACTGAACGCTTCTAGCAATAATTACTGTGAATGTATGGTTCGATCACAAATCATATTATTTTCTCAATTATTTTTGTGACAAATAAAACCAAACATGCAGTTTGAAAGTAAACAGCACGCAACAATTTGTTTTTGAATTGGTCATGTTAAAACATTGAATCGAACTTGTTGAATTTTCTGATTTGGAAAAAGTAGCGAGGGTAGAAAAAAGTTACAATCAAGAGAGATGAAAACAAATCTACATTTTGGTCGGTAACACACACTCACCCAGAAATTTGTACATATGAAATTGCAAATTTGTAAACTCTATTATAGAGACCACCAAAGCGCTTTAGGCAGACGGACGCAAACTCTTATTAACCACCTGAGGCAGACGGACGCACGGACGGACTCACAGACGGATGAATGCTCATTTTTAACCAGCACACGTGCTTAGCAGGGTGGATGGACAGGACAATTTGGCAGATGGCTTGCTATGACGGACGGAAACCAACCAGGAAGCGAACGCCTGAAAAACTCTGAACCCTCAAGCCTTTTTCTCTTTCCGCCGAAACCAACTAGAAACACCCACATGATTCGACGTCGACCCTTTTGAAAATTTTCGAGAAAACCAAGACGCCAGCTGTGCTAGCCACTCCTTAAGGGCGGGTGAAACCTGCTAAACCTGGAACACGTTACCCCCATGGTGATCACATGTCGACCGCAAGATGGTCACATGGTGACCACATGACGGTCACATGTTCGGCCGCTGATCTGATTTGAATGGAGAGAAGCCCCTTATGTCGAGTTATCCAAACTCTAATACCCTGAAAGGTGAAATAACAAAACATTAAAAAATACCATGATAATTGGTATGATAGTTTGAAAAGAAAAAAACGAGATATCATTATTACAACTGCACGGAACAGCCCGTCTCATCAGGCCCGCCAAGATCTATAAGTTGTCCGCTGAAAGAGATGTTTGTGAATATGTGAGGGAAGAGAGCGAACAAAGAAACAAAGAGTGCACACACGATCAAATAAGATTACAGGAGTTTGTTTTGCACACACTGGTGTAAATAACATAAGTCTGATAGGGGATGTGGTTTTTTAAGAGCACTAAATGTGCCGCCTGATTTAGAAAAAGTGCTTTTGGAAGCAAAAATTGCTTTTGGAGGTAAAGTGTGCTTTTTTGCACACAAAAATGCATTAAAAAACCCCCAACAATCGTGGCTATGTTGTGCTTTTCCATGTTTACACATTTCTTATTTAGACCTAATTGTCAAAACCATCATTTTTCACTCAAAAATAAATTCAAACTAAACAAGGTTTTTTAGTATAAACACTTCCACAGTTTGTCTGTAACACACAGTGGTATAAATAATAACATAAGTCCACACATAAGGCTAAGTTTAAAAAAATCATTTGTCTCAAAGCTCCAGCGTGCATTAGTTTATTGATGCACATTAGAAAAACAAAAATCTTTATTTATTTTTATTTTTTAATAATCCCAAAATTTCACCAATGTTTTCAGATTTTCATTGATCACATCATTTTAAATACAAAAAAAAATCACTTTTACAAGGATCTCAATATTTTATATTTAAAAAAAAAAAACTTTAAAAAAAACCGCATTCCGCATTAGGTTTTGAAAAACTGAAGAGCTTTGAGACAAAAGATTTTTTTAATTTAGTCTTATATTAGTTTAGGATCCATTTCTATTGATTTCAGTTTCAAGCTATAGTTTGATCAGTTCCAAATTGGCGAAGCCGCCTTACAAGCGGGCGAGCATGAAGGTTACTAGCGCACTGTGCATGCGTGCGACTAATACCGCGCGAGTGTGGCCATAATCGTGGACGAACACTTGGATTACTTTTGCATGCGGAGAGATAAAAAACGAATGTTTCTCACCAATTTGGAACAGATTAAAGGTATATGTTCCGATCACTTTTTTGGGGTTATTGGTTTTTTTCTCACATCCCCATATTTTTCTCATTATGTCTGTAAAATCTTACGGGTCAGACATGTTCCGTTTAGAAATTATAGGCTGAAATGTGCTGAATTACTCCCAAAGGTGGTACTAAGGTGGTTAACCACCAGCCAGTCTGTGTACTTCTCAATGGGCAAGTTTCTTGTGACCTTGTCCTACTAAAATAAGAACCATTGGAGTTATGCAACTCAAACTTTGGAATGTGGCAATTTTAAGGATGATCTTTCATGTAAAATAGAAAACATCAAGTTGAAAATCGGGCCAGCAATCAGAACATCTACCTTTAAACTAAAGTACAATTTTAAGAAATTCATCAATTTATCAAATATTTTGATCAATCTATCTATCCACCATGCGTTACATCTAATAACACACTTGGAAAATTATAGTTGCTTATGACAAACTTTAAATCAAAATTCACCAAAAAAATAACAATGATGATATGTTTCAAGTTGATGTCAGTTTTAAAGCCCTTATGGAATGTATGTAAACATGTTTTAAAATTGTCAATTTCTATCACGGTTGGACCAACAAACAATTGTCTACCATAGTAACCGAAAATAAAAATAGGGACAGCGGTCCTAAAAACTGTGTCATGATGTCATGATACATTTCAAAACACCATTTATATCATAAAGATGAGTACCCTCCTATTTTTCGCACCACACAACACATACCTTCTGTTATATCTTCGGCCGGAGCCATCGCCCGGTCTCCTGCCCATGTCACAGTCCCTGGCGTAGTGGCCTCTCTCGCCGCACGCGTAACAGTTCTCGTTGCGTCTGTCCCGCATTCCGCCGCCGCCCCTTCCACCGTATCCACCGCCACCAAACCGGCCGTTGCTGCGACCGCCTCCACCTCTTCTTGATCGACCGCTGGACACCTCCACTTTCACTTGGTTCCCACAAATGCGGCTGTCATAATAACAATTACAATATTTTAATAACAGACTAAACTTGTACTAGATGACACTGTAAGAGTGGTAATTTGTGTGCGATCAATTCCTAAGTGGCCTATCTTTAATTAGCATCAGAAATATCATGCTTTTCCATATTACAAGAGACCAAAAATATTGTGCAATTGGTCTAAAAAGGGTAAAGGTAAAAAGAGTCGTGCCGAGCTAAGCTAGCGCGCAGAGTGCCCATCTCTTTCATTGGCGTGTGGGCCAGACACCTCCATTTAATTTTTGCTGGGGGTGGGGGGGGGGGGGTGTGTTGGGGTTGCCACTCCTCCCGCAGACCCGCACAACATGTCTGTTTGACCTTCCCTTCCCAACAATAACCCTAACCCCACTACACCATACAAAATCATCCAAAATAAAACTATCTTCACGCGCGTGCTGCTGTATTGGCTTGATTATGTCACCTACCTACCGCAGGCATATGTGGGCACGAAGTTGCATATGCGCTGGGGAGTTAGCTTAGTCGATAGGGGCACAGAATGGGTGCGGATGGTCCCAAATCCCGGGGGGTGCTCGGCGATTTTTTTTTCTCGGGTTAACAAATCTGTACTTTTTCCCCCTCCCCCCGATACATGCAAAAACATAGCCGTGGGAGATAGGGTTAATTAATGCAGGTACCCATTTATACACCAAACATGCAATTTGAAAGTAAACAGCACGCAACATTTTGATTTGAAATCGGCCATTTCTGCGACCACCTATTCGTGATCAACCACTAGACACTTCCACTTTCACTTGGTTCCCACAGATGCGGCTGTCATAATAACAATTACAATATTTAATTATATTTGTTTGTACTACATGATAGTGTAAAAGTGGTAATTTTTGTGAGATAAATGCTTTGCACTTCGCCGATTTTTAACTAGTCTGAAGGTTTTTAAATTTGCTATTTATAGTTTCATTACCTCACATTTTTAATTTTATTTGGGTGTTATGATTTTCGTGGTAGCTTATATGTATGTATGTAAACTGGGCTCAAAAAGAAACTTATACTTTTTCTTTTTTTGAAAATCAGTCCATCAAATTGAACTAAATTGACACACAGGATTACTTCAATACTCTACTCTAATGAAACGTCAATATCCAAACGGTTACCTTACTGACAGAATTGAAAATGCAATGGCATGGAAATGCTTGCTGTATCACATGACACAGCCTGGACATTTTGGCAACATAGAGTTTAAGGCACATGAAGAAGTCGAAACAAATTGAAATAAAGGTAATAACTAATATCAGTGCATTTTTCAGATCTATCAGTAAGGTAACCGTTTGTATATTGGAGTAGAGTATATTAAAGTAAACCTGTGCATCATTTTGGTTTATTTTGATGGACAGATTTTCAAGATATGACCATGTGAAAAATTATCAGTTTCTTTTTGAGCCCAGTTTATGTACATGTATGTACAACAGTGTATCCTTACCTTCCATCTAGGTCTCTTGCTGCTTCCTTTGCATCTCGTGGATCATCGTACTCTACAAAAGCAAAACCGGGTGGGTTCCTGGCTACCCAGACACTCTTCAGATGACCGTAGCGGTCAAACTTATCCTCCAAGTCTTGCCTGCTGACTCGAGTTGGCAGATCTCCCACATAGAGCTTGCAACCATTATCCCTGTCCCTTGACGAACCATATGAAGAACTGTATGAAGAGCGATCACGAGAACGGTCACGATCGCGAGAACGGTCACGATCACGAGAACGGTCGCGATCATATGATGACATCTTTCTAAATCATGCGGGGAAAGAAGAAAAATGTTTTAAAAAAAATTAAAAGACAGATAAAAATCAGAATTTCAAAGTCTTGACATCTTGACAACTGACTCAAGTATAGCTTGCAAACTGATAGTCTCTGGACAAGGCACTAACCCTAACCCTTCTACATCATACAAAATCATACAGCCAGAAACTATCTCCCCGCACGTGCTGCTGCATTGCCTCGATGACGTCACCTACTGCAGCCTTATGTGGGCAGGAAGTTGCTGCCCGCATATGCGCTGGGAGTTTAGCTCAGTCGGTAGAGGGACAGACTTTGGTGCGGATGGTCCCGCGATCGAATCCCGGGGGATGCACCGATGCAGGGCGATTTTTTGGGTCAACAAAATTGTACTTTTCCCCCCTCCCCTGATACGCACAAAAACATAGCCGCGGGAGTTAGGGTTAAGGAAAAGGCACGATCATGATTATATGCCATCTATAATAGGTCTGCATTATCTAAAGAAACTTAAATATTACTAAAACAATCAAGATAAGTCTTGCATTTATCAACTGTTCTAAGTTCCACATTTGGGATATATAAACGTCAAAGCTGTCTGACACCTAGAGAGATGAGATTGTGTGTAACAGGTAACAGACTGGGATGATCCCCTTAATGATAATATAAACCTTTAAAGGTGCATATCATTCTAGTGATAGTTATATATCAAATGAAAGCTTGTGACTTCTAGATTCCAAATTATGTGTTTTTAATTTTTTATAAACTTCTAGTAAGCCTCTATGCCTTTTCAAAGTTTTCAGTGACTCCCCTCTCTAAAAAAAGATTGAGTGACCTTGCAAATCCACAGGGTGGTGATGACATCATCTCCTGTACACCACCTTACACTACCAGCACAGACAGCCCCATGCACTTGCACACACCCCATGGAGTGTCAATACATACAATGTACTGGTAACACCCATGGACCACCACATAGCATAACATTTATATAATTCTACGATTTAATCATGGAATTATTTGTATTATATAAATTCTACCTGTATTTTAATATATTTTAAATAATCGTGTATAATATAGGCAATTCAATATGGGAAAAAATCACTATGGTCATTGTGGATATTTACTATAGGCGAGGAACAAAATACAGTTTTTGAATAGTGATTGTGAAAATCCTGTTTGAAGTTGTGTGATATTTGGCTTAGAAATTTGGGAAATTAGGATTATAACATTAAATAAATCCTAAAAAGCAAAAGGCTTAACTTTCTATTTTTTTAAATTTTATTACACAGGTTTGGGGCAAGTCACTTTATATCAAAGTAGGAGTGGGCTATAGAGGGTTATAGTTTCAGATCATGCTTGCTACATGATTTTTTGATGACTCTATACGTACTGACAACATTTTCAACAAAAAAATTGAAATAAATGCAAAATCCAGGGTGCCCCGGCCAAAAAACCCAAAAAAGTCGGCCATTATGGAAAAACAGTATTTTGATCATAAATCAATCATTTTTGGTCCAATCAATTTGATTTTGGTGGCAATACCCATGTTTGTTGGGACATGGAATAATCTTATACAACTTTTATCGCATGACGATGTTTCGTTTTCCTGAAAATGGCATTTTTAGTGAAAATAGCCCTGTGAGGGCGCTGTTTAAAAAAAGACCTTTCGCATCGAAGCATCTCAAATTTTAATGTTGAAATATGATAGCAGTTACATTTTAGGCATTTCCTGAAAATCTGAGTAAAATACCATTTGTTGTTTTGAAGCTACACCATTTTGAACATCTTAGAATTGTCTCCATTGAAACACACACTAATGAAAGTTCGTTGACCCCTGTACTATCCTATGGAAGTGCTTTTAACGCGTTCTTGTGATTTTAAAGTGGATGCCACGGTAAAATGAAATGAGGTAACATGCTCACATCTTCAGACAATGTTTCTTGATACACTCTTAACATATTTCATGTATTCAAATTCATTTTTATTACTGCGATAGCTACTTTTTTGCAAAGCGCCCTCACAGTCCAAATTTGACCAAAATCAGCTATAACAAGAAAACGAAGGGGTTATATGAAACGAAACCAGCATAGAATGACACCCTGTACCCTTAAACATGGGTATTGCCACCAAAATCAAATAAAATAGACCAAAAATGACTGAGTTATGATCAAAAACTGTTTTTTCCAAAATGGCCGCCTTTTTGTGGTTTTTTGGCCGGGGCACCCTGGATTTCGCATTTTTTTCAATTTTGTTGTTGAAAATGTTGTCAGTATGCATAAAGTCATCAAAAAATCATGTAGCAAGCGTGATCTGAAACTATGACCTAAAAATGACCCTCTATAGCCCACTCCTAATCAAAGGCAATTTTCACCAAGGGATATGGTATTTCCAAGAGAACATTTCCTATTTTGGTCTGATGTAGATGTAATTCCATTACCGAAAAGTAAATAAAGTTTTTCTACTGGACTTGTTCTTGCTGAATTATAATGTAATTGTAAATTCTCATCCTTCCCCAACCTACTAAGATTCTCAAACATCAACTTCAGCAATATCTATACTTGTTCTTATCAAAACAGTGGTAACGGAATTACATTTGGTAACAGAATTACATTAAGTTCACAATTACAACTTTAGTTTTCTGAAGATATAAAGAAACTATCTAGTAATCTCTCTTTACATATTGTTAAACAATCAATCACAGAATATGTTTGTTAGGTTATTATTTACTATAAGTCCAATTTTAAACACATTGGTCCAATAGTTTGATATAATGGGTGTTTTTATGTTTTTCCTCCATTTTCTGGTTTTTAAAACAAACACAAATCATCTTTGTGAGCTTAGTTTGCATACAGGGATTTCCATTTTAGTTTATAATAGTGGAAGACTTGGAAGTCATGCTGAATGTTAACACACTCATTCAGATAACATGGATAATCTGATATTCAAACAATTTACAATGATCTGGTAAATTTATTCACAATTTCGTAATTCCGGGTTTCATTAACAATGAAATTGTTAGCATAATGATTATGTTATAAAATTGAATCCTACATATTAATAGTATTTTTAATTCAAACATCACACACTTGTACGGTATTCCATACTTTCACTATGCATTATATCATGGGTTTGTTCACATATTGTTATCAGTGGTGTGTGGGGTGTGTGTGTACTGTGTGTACAGGAGCTGATGTCATCAGCTTGTGCTGTAATATGATCCGGTGAATTTGTTAGATATGAAGGAGGCCCTCTGGAGGTTAAAAGATTGGTGATTTTGATTCTTTTTTACTGATTTTCTGGCACACAGGGTTTCGGGGGAAAATCAGAAAAATATATTTTGAAATCTAGAGATCACCAGCTTTCCATTGATATATAATGATCCATAGAATAACAGCCACCTTTAACATGTTCAGGGTGAAGTGTCTGAATACAGGGGAGTCGGACCAACGGCTTAAACGTGACTCTCTGAACCACAACGCACTGACATTCACTGTATAGACCGGCAAAATGTACACAGTGAATGGGGTAGAGGGGAAATTCTACAATTACATCTGATTATCAGCTCAAACCAGGGAAAGAGAATATATAATAAACAACTTTACTGAATTTTAAGGATTTCCGACCTAAATAAGAACTTTTTGGGGTAAGCAATGAATCTTGGTCCCTAGTAAATCTAGTTCTTTCCCCTCATAGTCATAGTTTTTATCCCTGATTCATGGGCCTTATGCTAGCTAGGGTTATTCAAACCGGATCTTCTTGGCTTGAAAATCAAAATTTAAGCGCAGCAAAAATTGAGAACAGTGTTGTTGTAACTTTGGCAATGTCCTCAAATAGGTCTTACACACAGAATCAAGCACAAGGCAGCTATCATTTTGAAACTGTAAATCCACAGCAAAATAATTGCTGCCTTGTGATTTATTCCGTATATCATGACTATTAATTATGCGACCTCCTTCTTCCGACAAAGTGCAGAATTCTTTATGAATATGGTCGCACTGCTTATCCCATGTTTATTGTGAATTGAAAAAAGCCATTATCAATTTCTGTTGCATTGTGAGATCGCAAAAGGGCAAAATCTGCCCCCGTTCTGGATCCCACAATGCATCAGAAAGGATAATCAATGGAATTTTTCCGATTGGCGATAAGGCTTATTCCCAGGAACCTAGAAATACATACAAATACAGACCCAGGATATGATCCCCTACTCTAGTCGGTGACATTTTTAACATGCTCGGGTATACTATAACGCTCTTCCAATACACGGGACCACCATTTCTACACGACTTCCGTTTGGTGGATCGTTACAATTCGGCTGTTTGTTGATTTCAATTGTAATTGACATGCGAATTGCGGCGATTCCTAGCTTATAACCTCATCTCCATGCCTCCTTCAGACCGTACATATTGAAGTAGTACTAGTAGTAAGTCATGGCATGTATGGTAGTAGTAGTAGGCATGTTCAGCGCACTGTGGTTCGGTGCGCGAGCATGCCATTATCCTACCTACACATGACCTATCGGGCTATAGTCAAATTCATAATTGAACGAACAACACGCACGCAGCACAAAGATTACCGCGCCCCAAATTACAGGGACTGAGTTTTAAGGCGCTACAGAGCATTGCTCTCCTTTAATCGCTCCCCTTGATTACTCTCTCTAGGAGAGTAGTTTAAAGCTCCCCTAAAATCTGATCAATCTTCAGTCACTTTCTTTGTCACTGCTCTTCTTATGCTCCCCTTAAAAACTCCAGGAGAGCTTTTTATATTACTCTTCTGTTCATTTTAAAAACTAGTCCCTGAAATTATCATGTTTATTATGGCTGTGTGCGCTTCACGCAATGTACGCAATACGCTGCTTCAATGTGTTCGTTCAATTATAAATCTGACTATCACTATCAGTCTATAGGTCGACACAGTCATCTGGGTACTTCGTACATTTTGTTATTGTTTAGGCCTAGTACAGTTTGCCGTTAACCACGTCATAAGACATTTTAACAACTCTCTCTGGTTTTACGCTCTGTTCATCCATGATGTAGATCAACCCAATCGATCACGGCGTGTAACTGTAAGAGAACTTTGTTTACCTCTAGGCTCTTTTGTGATGTAGTCAACGGCGCGTGACGTCAGTCCGTGTTGACCTATGCTAAAGTTTAACTTAGTAAGAAATAGTAGCCTATAATAATTATATAGTCGGAGGTGGCTCAAACTTGTTCCGATACGATCACTGATCTACTCTCGTGGGAGGAACGACAACACTACTCTACATGAACGAGCTAATAATTTATACTATTACTAGTAGTAGTCTATGAATTATTTATGATGGCCGTAATTTGACTGACTCTAAATCATGAAATTAGTCTAACTCTTACTCTAATCTAAAAAAGAAAGTCACTTTGATTTTGAACATGTGCGTATAATAATGGAAAGACTATTTAAAAAAAAAGGATTGACGAAAATACTGATATGGCCTGTATATAATTATAAGGGCAATATCCTCAAATAGGTCTTACAAACGGAAAAAAGCACAAGGCAGCAATTGTTTTGCAGTTGATTGGCACTGTAAATATGATAGCTGCTTTGTGCTTTATTCCGTATGTAAGACCTATTTGAGGATATTGCCATTATAAGTACAAAACGTACACGCGCCACGCATGCACTAAAAATAAGTAAATTATCATAATCATTTCAATTCATTTTTTCATTCACCCATCATTCACATGATTCAGCTAGCATGTTCAGTTCATTCATCCATGTTATGATGTTGGCATGTATTAGCTACAAAAACAAGCATTGACTTCCTACGTCGTATTTGTTTCATAACAAAAAATAAATTTACTGGTAGTTAAATTTAAGTTATCCTTTACTTATAGAACGATACTTACGGATTATTTTGATACCATCTATGTAATTCTACGCTCACGAATTCTGGAGATTTTAGAGGTTTTTTAACGACTAAATGATTACCGTTCTTCAATGCCGTCGAGTTTACTTGGTCCCTGCATCAATGGGCTCCACACAACTCATCCAAAAGGGATTCTGGGTACCGGGAATCAGCCTAAGAAATAGGGGTCAATTCAGGGTCGATTAGACTAACTCTCCGTCGCCCTCTACGTCGCTATCTTGCAGGCTATATTTGTACAGCTTTTGTACGGTAATATTGAAGACTTGGGGATGTACCTAGGGTCGATACGGAGAGTTCATATCAAATAGCATTCTTCCGTTTGCACAGCGCATTAATTCCCTTTCTAGTATTTACGTAATGAAAACTGCATACCCAGGACCCTAATTGTACATAATTTGTCGTATTGGATGGTTTTAAATGTCAAATATGTTAGAACATTGTATAGTTTGGTAATACTAATAGACCATTTAAAATTGAGATCAGAAATCTTCGGAAAACAGGTCACGTGCGTTCTTCGGAATCTCACTAAAAGCAGCCTGGTGCCAACAATTTGGAACCAGGCTGTTGTTAACAGTTGATCGCATTCGTAAATCGTGTATTGGTTGTCCGCCTAGTGATTTACTATGTTTGCACACACGCGTACACCCATGAGGAGTAAAACGTGGAACGAGACTAATTGAAAATATTCGGAACCAATCGTAAACTACCGCGAATTGAATTTCATCTTTGCTGACGACTTTTTCATTTCGCTGTGATAGGGTAGTCTCGATAGATACCAAATCTATGATTTGGGTATCGGCTCAATGCTATTATGTTGAAAGGAACTGTTCTAGACAGAAAATTTAGGAACCTGAAAATCCTCCGTTTTTATGTCCCACTCACCTGTTTGGAGAATCAAAGTTGTCCTTGAATGTTCACTATTTAGTCATGGCATTGCTATGAAATTAAGAACTAGCAAAAGTGTTCTGAAAAGTTGCATTGGCATTTTTTATATAGGCACTAGCAAGAAAAACAGGGTATAAAACACAAAATCACATTTTTGTCGGCCATTTTGAAAGAAACAACAACACGAGGTCAATTACTCAATTAGGTTTTTATTTTTCTGTGCAAGGCTACCGGATTGAATTTCATCCAAATAATAGATACATATTGGTCAAGAGCCAGGTGAACACTAAAATTTAAAGTTAAATATGTCCGTAAAAACAGAACTTAGACATTAATTATTTATGTAAATTAGTCACTTTTAGAGGGTCACGGTTCAAGTCACATTTCCGGTTCCACTTTACAGAGTTGCTTGAACATGTACCCATATCATGGATATGGGTACTGCATGGACTAGTGATAGGGCCGATTTTATATCATTAATATTTCATTTTGAGTAGCATTTATGGAGCTGAAAATGTATCTAGGATGCAATAACAGTACATAGCACATGTATAACCCAGGTAAGTGTATTAAAATGTTCTAGAAATAGGCAAACTAGAAACGAAAATCGCCGGCGTACGAACATATGCTTTCATTTCATAGCTCTCATACTGAGTCGTATCACGACGTATGAGAGCTATGAAACAGAGCTAGGCATGTATATTGTATGACGATGAGAAATTTAAACAACTAAAATCGCTATCAATAACATTCTTATTACAGCGGATTGGCAACATAGCCGTTGAAATATTATTGCTGTGTCGCATACAATTCATTTTATTCAGCATAATGATCAAAAATACTTACAATTTTACAAACAAACAAGAGACCAATCGACAAAAAAAAAATCTGCGTGTGGTGTGGATGTTTTCTTGATTGATTGAAAGTGCGCCGGTGTCAATGATCTTTTATCAATAAATTTGTAGTTGATTTCAGTCGACATGAAACAGAGCCACATGGCGCAAGGCACCAACCTGCCACACCTATTAGCAGTTTGGTAATTCGTGCCTAAATTTATGCTCTTCAACCACAATTCTACAATCCGTTGTACGCACAGGCGGTGCAGGACACGATCGACTATAATAATTGGGTTGGAAGGGATGTCGAAAACTTGAAACCTGTGAAGTTGGAAAGGGGCGAGCCTATTAAACAGTCTTGATAAGTTGATGGTATAACTGCAGGTGTCGAGTCGATGTAGTATGAATGGCCGTATCCGTAGGCTTCTTTCCACTAGGCAGTTTTAGTTTAGGCCTATTCGTTCGCCCCTCTCCCAAATAGGTTAAAAATGCTGTTTTTGCGAACGTTAGAGAGCGAGAAAGGGGCGAGAAAGTACGTAGGGGTGGGCATTTCAGCCGAGTGCCATCAGCGCCATAAGTTTGCCCAGATGGCGCCGGAATGATGCCCTTTCTACGGTGCCTGGTGACCGACCCCGTGGCGTGCAATGACGCGTGACGTCCCCCGTTCAGCGCTTCGAATCTGGGTCTAACGCCTACTGAGGCCTACCCATATTTCCAGTATTTTGGGCTAACCTGAATGAACTTGGCTTGCTATCTATCTGTCAATCAAGGATACGACACGCCATAATGGATAGGAAACCCAATTAATTGTTATTTTAAATAGGCCTACATCAACGAGTATTATGTAGATTCAAGTTAAAGGGGCACGACTGAGTAGTGTTGAAGATTTTTAAATTTTGAAACATTCCCTTTAGAATTCAAGATGAACATTAATAATTAAATGGTCATGGATTGCTGTTACATCTATTGTTTATGGTTTACCACTCACGAAATCACAAATGCAGCCTTTATATCCAACATATTTTATATTATGAATGTTAATAGAGCTATATCCATGATTATCTGGGGAGCACATGCTACTCATTTTGAAACACACTGAAACACATGTGACCTTCCACTCTAAATCAAGGTCAAGGTCAAATTGGTCAATCAACCACCGAAGTTGGCAAGGATCCACCTAGAACGGTTTAATTTTACCAACTTCAAAGAACATGTACATGTATATCTCCCTGTCGTCAGCGCGCCTGCACCGGGACCGGAAGACATATCAGTGGCGTACCCAGGGGGGTCCAGGGGCAACCCCGTTGGTAATAAAAACCCTTTAAAGGGGAAGTGCTAGTACAAATGAAAGACTTTGATATTTTTTAGGAAAGCATTTGGTAGAATAATGACATGTAATTGGGTAATCAGTATTGGCACAAGAGCAGGCAGTGAACGTATTGGCAAATTTGGGCATGATATCAAGTAATGAATATGAAGACAAATTTGCAGTAGTTGTCCGTACTGTATATATGTGAAAATCAGACACAATTAGGCAAGATATCAACATTGAGCTTGTATTTGATTATTGTAGTAGAGATCTTCCGCTTAACAATGGTACTCTTTTTTTAAGCGGAGTTATATAATTTTTCAGTTATAGTCTTTATGAAAACTCCAAACTGAGATATCATCCTTTAAAGATGTACTTATAATGTACTAACGATGTACTTTTATTTGTATTTTTTTATTTTTTTATTTTTTGGTTTGAATTTTTAATCTGAAACTTTCACATTAATGTTATAAACACTCTGAAAATTAATTATTTACAAGAATCACCTCCAATTAGGGTTTGGGCTGTACTCTTTTTTTAAGCGGAGTTATATAATTTTTCAGTTATAGTCTTTATGAAAACTCCAAACTGAGATATCATCCTTTAAAGATGTACTTATAATGTACTAACGATGTACTTTTATTTGTATTTTTTTATTTTTTGGTTTGAATTTTTAATCTGAAACTTTCACATTAATGTTATAAACACTCTGAAAATTAATTATTTACAAGAATCACCTCCAATTAGGGTTTGGGCTATTACTCAGTTTGGAGCTCTGCCCAATTCGTGAATTAAAAAGAAATTTGGAAGAAATGAAACAATCATTTGATCTTGTTGTGTGCATTCATTGGCGGCGTAGCTACAGGTAACCCACCAAGGGTCATTCGGGGGGGGGGGGGGGGGGGGGGTGCAATTAACAATTCAGGGGAGTTAAAGGGTTTTATATATATACTTATCTCCAATTTCATGGCGTTTCTCGTCGTGGGGAATCAATACCAATCCTAATCACCTGCAGCAGAGGCTTTGTCCCAGGACCTACCGGGCCGGGGCCCTTATGTAATGTGGGCCCTGGACCCCACGCCACTCTCGTGCCCCCGGGATGACAAGCCTCCTGGCTACGCCCATATGTCGCAAACAATTGACTTCAAAACTCATAAAACGACCGCCAATTTTGTATTTATTTCATTAAGCCTACCAAAGAATGGAAATTAACTACCCAGTATGATTTGTTTGTGCAGTTATAAACGATATCTCCATCTTTGGCAAACACGAGAGTAAACATTTTAGAACCACCCTCTCCATAGGCTTTATTGGTATAAGTGTTGTAAAAATCAACACAGATTGTCAGAGGTATATTTGCTCAATAGTGAATTAAAAAGTACAATAGTTTTTAAACGGCTTTCGTTGAATAACAAAATAACAGACATAAGGGACACTTTCTATGCGGCTAGTTTTACCAGAGTGATATTACCTATTACACCTCCCTGGTTTTGCCATATAAAAAAGATTTTGCAAAAACCTTTTCTAAACTTTCAAAGTCTTATCTCAAGAATAACTGACCTAATACTAGACGTGCTTGTACTTATGTTAATTAATTTCTCATGGTGATTCGAAATATATGATGATGAAAGCCAATAAATTAAATACGTTTGTGAAACATGTTGCGTGTGCATAACCGCTCGCATGGACAGCGTTAATCTATTCTATATTTGCCTAAAATTCTCAGTTTGCTTCCCCCCTCCATTTCTTTACATTGCCACAAGCTAGTGGATATTTATCGCTTTGTTTACCTATCGGAGTAAATATACTTTACACAGGCTAGGCAAACAACTGCGGACATCATCTCAAAATTTCACCCCGGGCGCTAAACAACTGAACACATCTCTCGTCCAATCAAAGCCATGGACATAGATGGATTAGGCGGCGCTTGTAAGTGACCTTGATGCAATACACATAGCATCCAAGCGTCACACTTCTCGATCAACCAATATACCCGTATGAGAGTGTCATTTGGCTGGACCCGTTCGATAATTATACCGATTTGGTCACGGTTTCCTGAACCAAGTGACTCGAAGTCATCGCGTACTTGGAATATTGATTTTGAATTCAGGCTATAAGAGCTAGCTATCGTGATAGCTAGCACAAAAACGACCCTCCGTCGGTAGATTTACGATTTTGACCATGCGATTTTTTGGGCCGTTTATGCTGACAACTTCATCCCTACCCTTTTCATGCTTTTAGAGCGAAATATGATGATTCCCCCAAAAGCTATTTATGGCCCCTGGAACACCCCAAAACGACCCCCATTATTAATGTGCCATCAGCCGTTGGTAACGTGCTATTAGCAGTAGATAGCACGAATGATTTAGTGTAGCAGTATATAACATGGATAAATCAATGTAAAAGAACCGCTGGTGGTGTGTAGAGGTAAACGCAACATGCCTGGCTGAATGAAATGAAAGTTAGAAAAGATGAAAGAAAAGAATGAATAAAAAGAGCCACTTCCAACAAATAAAGTTAACAATTTTGCTGTCAGCCATCGGACATATGAGAAAAGAATAGTCTTGATCCATTAACCATTCTTTGGTTTAACATTTTCTCATATTCCTTTTTGGTTTTACTGGGTGAAGATCTCTTGTGTGTTTTATATACTCTGATTTCTTGTTCTTCAAACCTTTATGATTGAGAGTCGAGCGAGATTATTAGCGGACAGACGTTTAAATTAAATTTAAATTGCACTAACATTAAATCGAGACTCTCGGAAGTATATAATAAGAGTCGATTTGAGACTGTTCTTCTGTATAACAAGATGGCTTCAGACACATTCTGGACCTTTTTAGTGTTAAAATAGACATAATAACGTTGAATCTTGATTTTCAACGTATAGGCGTTTTACGTGTGATCACGGCGTTTCATATTAACTGATTTTACAGGGCTGGCTGTGATTTTAAATATGATTCAAATTCCCGTAACATTTAACTCCACTTTTTGTCGAAATTGAGTTATGTGCAGAACATGACTTTTTAAAGAGAGTTACAGTCAAATACACCTTTTAACCGTTGTTCTACATCTGTAATGTTCGAGTCCAAATGGCCCTCAGTCATTTCCGGAACTTCGCGAAAATCTCTGGACATTTGAATATTATAATAAACTATATTTCTTAAGCCAAAATGGTGGAAATAATGGTTCATTTATCGTAGTAAAACATTAATAGGAATGTCCTTAATGAAAAGAAAACGTAAGATTATAGGATCATTGTTTTTAAATTGCACAAGACGAACAAATATTGTTGTTGTTTCACAAAATGTGCAAAATTGTCCAAATTTAATTTTCTCACGAAATAACAACAATTCATACTTCAAAAGTGTAGAGCTGTATTTGAATGCGGTTTTCTGTTTTCAATGTGACATTGTCTCACAGGTGCATCTTATTTTGAAATCAAGATTTCTCGGTAAAGTGGTTTCTGAAAATTGATCGAAGTATTTGGTTCCAAAAGGCGCTAACTCCACTCGTTTTCGAAAATAAAGAAAGACACAGGAAATACAGTGAAAATAAAACAATGAAATCAACCAGTTGTTATGCTTCCACGTATGGTATCTTTCATAGGACAGAAAATAAACATAATCAAAGAAGGGCAACATCATCATTAAAAAAACCGCAGCTTTTAGGCTCCTATTTCACTTTAAAATGGAGTTAATAGCGCCTTTTGGAAACAAGCTCTTCATTTTTTTAAATATAAATTGAGAGGTTTTTTTGGTGCCAGACAATATAATAATGTTCACATTTCTTGTTAATAAGTGACTTTAAGTTAGAAAAGAGATACACGTAGTGTATGGTAGATAATTGATTCCCTAACAGCATGAAGTGCCGCGTGATAGAACGGCGCTCAGTTTCGTCATGGTTTCGTAGTTGCATTCATGCACTGCGCTCTCGAGGACATATCGGTGCATCTGGCGTAGGCCTCAAGCGATTATACAACTTGCTATCATTATCAATCATGACCATGATGTGCGACGCCAATGGTCGTGCGTATATGTTGCCAAATGTGTTTCCGAATCAGAAGCTCCTCTCTCGTCGTCTGCGATTTGTCACCCATCGGGTCGCGGATTGCCATTGCCACACTGCACTACACTTGAATATTGAAGATGACTGAACCGCACCATGTTGTAAGCGGGCGACATCAGTCGCTGTCGCACGCACAAGAGATTTGTTAAGCCACTCTTTGTGTCGCACGATAGCGACTCATGTCCAACCCGTGTCTGAGTCCGTCGATCTTTTTCTGATCCATGATGTGTCGTCTGCTGCCCGTAGACTGATTTCCAACAATTGGAAACCAAACCTGTTCCTTATATGATCCGCATAAAAAGAGTAGTCCTATCGTTGAAAGTCTATTAAAAGAGAAAAATAAACATGAACATTCATGAGATTTGGTGGTTCCACGTGACCTGGCCCGGGCGCGTAAAAAAGTGATTAACCTCAAATTGCATTTTCCAATCCTTTTAAGTTCTATTTTCACGGCCCAAATGACTGACCCTGTACCGGCTGATTTACGCCATTGTCTTTAGACACTTCACACAACAAGCGACTGCACTCGAATGTCACAAAATGTTTCAAACTACAATGTCAAAATTATTAAATTTCGTCACCCTATTTGGATTCACCATGAAAAATGCATTAAAATAAGTACAAACATGCCTATAGTATTAGTTCAGTAATTCTTGAGATAAGACTTTCCAAATTGGGATATATTTCTGATGTTTTGTGTATCGGGGGAGAGCGGGGCTAGTCCGCCTCTAATTTTCAGGCTTGCCTAGCGGACTCATTTTACAAAATAGAAATCTATCCTACTTCCAAATGAAAGCTACGTTTCTTAATAGCTACATACCCCCATCGTTTTCAGTACTCAAGAACTTGTAGTAAGTGCAGGAGTAAGGAATATAACCAACAGGGCGGACTTACCCCACACTACTCACGCCGGGGCAGGTTCGCCCTCATGATGGGCAAACTCGTCCGGCTTCAAAGGTAGGTTCAATATTGCAGAAACTATCAGTTATTCCATCATTCCATGTAAAGATTGATTAAAAGTCAACTAGATACAACTATGACAAATAAGGCCATGTGGCCCCAACATATGAAATGGACACATCATATGTCCATTTATTATGTTGGGGCGAGTCTGCCCCCTAGTCTTAGCGTGTAATTGGGCATGGGCGGACTCGCCCCGGCGAAATTGGGCGAACTCGCCCCAGGGCTCCTTTTTTGTAAATCTCATTGCGTACTAATGTACTAAACACGGAATGTGAAATTTTTAACTGCACAATATGTTAGGCAAAGCCCTTACCTTTTGAATGAATATAAAAGTTAGTACCATCGCTGTGTTGTCTTTATAGATTGATGCAACATTTTTAATGACAAAATAATTTTTTAATTATTCAAAAACAATTATTCAAGATAAATCCTTATGGGATATGTATCCGGGTCTGAAGTTTTAATAGTTACTTTGCTATGAACGGTGCAACCAAATTACACCAGTCTGATTCTTTTTCAACAGTCACGTGATGAGAAACACGTGGTGGGCGAACTAGCCCCCGAGGGCGGACTAGTCCCGCTCTCCCCTAAAACTAAGTAAAAGCCACGTGGAAAGTGATAAACAATTCTTGATGATTTTACGGTGCTCAAAAAGTAAGGCTTACCCGGTATGATGTGACCTGTGAAGAAAATTCCCTCACTCGAGGTAATTCCAAAACTATCCAACGAAAATATTTTAAAACGATAGGCCCTATATCGTGAAGAAATTTCTTCTTCTCTTTCATTTGAGACTATTGAAAGTAAAGGTTGACTGAATAATAACAATGTTAGGCCTAAATGTCAAAACCCAAAACAAAGCACGATTTTCATTTTTGCATTTGTTTTTTCCCTCCAACGGTAGGCCTATAGTGTGACGGGTAGTATAGTATGCGTATTATATAGTATAGACGTTATATGATGTGACTACATTTATACGATATGTTTCGGCAAAGATTGCAGCACATGGCATGGACGACTAGTTGATAACCCCATTAATTTGATATTATTGGCTAAAAAGTTCACACACTCATGCCGAATGCAGACACGCGTTTGCTTACTGTTAGGGAGCGGGCATTATTTACGCCAGGGGGGGGAATGGAGGAGTTAAGGGGGGAACGCGAAAAAAAATCTATACAGACAGGGGGGAACGCGAATATTTAAAAATCAACTGAGGGGGGAACGCGAATTTTTTTTTTTACACGTGTGGGGAAAAAAATAAATAAGGGGTAGATTTTTAATAGGGAGGGGGGAACATCAACTTTTTTACCTGATGGATGGGGGGAACCTGAAATTTTTTTGGAAGACAAAAGGGGGAACATGAAAAAATGTGGGGAAAATAGATGGAAATCCTCCATTCCCCCCCTGGCGTAAATAGTGACCGCTCCCTTAAGTGAAGATTGTTTAAATATTTTAATAATAAATAATGGTATAACCTACCTTTAGGAAATACGTGTCGTAGAGTAGAACTGTAGGCTGTATATAATTATATAATCCTACGGATTTTTGGATGGATATATGTTGGTGTTGCGTTGGAAATACTCCAGCTCCATTAATTATTATGCGTGCCACACGTCAACCACCGCCGCCGCGTACTAGTATCGTTCGCAAATACCTTTTTGTCATGAATGCCAGTTTTCACCAATCAATTTTCTTCACGAATTTAAGAATAGTTTTAAAATCAACCTTTCCGAGATAGCTTGCCATCTTTTATGCTCAATTTCTAATATTGACACGCGTAGTACTCGAATTGCACATAGCGCACGTACGCCAGTCCATATTTGGCATGGGATTTCCCCTTAAATCCTTATATGGAAGTCTCCTTGCCAAATAAGGATTATTTACCCTTTGACACGTCATAAAAAAGTTTGACAAGCGCTTCATATAATTATTTTCAACCAATAGAAATCCGATGAAAAGAGCTTCATTGACAACAGCGTTGCCAGGTATTCCCCAATCCTTAATTGGATCTTCTTGATAGCGATTGTTACCCCTCTGTAAAAATATATTACTGACCTTAAATTACTTTTACAGAAGTAAAATATCCTTGTGGTGCAATGATTTTTTATTCTACATGAGTCCAAATTAATGAATTCCTTTAATTAAATTATTTTAGCATGATTTTGGTATACAAAATAGGAAAACAATTATATAAACAATATAGAATGCTAGTGCATAATTACACAGCCAATTATAAAGTGTTTCTACTTGTGGAAATACAAGTAAATCATACATTTAATAAAAAAAAGGGTGTTTTTTCTAGGAAACGACATGATAAGCATACTTAATTTGTTTAAAAGGGATTTCAATAATGGTTCCAATGGAATTACTGTACAGTTTGTTCTTAATCAGTGAATTCAAACGTAAAATTGGCCTAAATTGGAGGAATCTACTTGTGACCATTCTAGAAACACTACTAAGCTGAATGAAAAATCAAGATGGACGAAATTGGACGATGGAAAGTTCCCAGCAGCGGTGGCCAGCAGTATTAATTAAATTAAAGTAGTTTTAGGGCCTACATTGTAGGCTTTTATATGAATAGTCATCACGATGATGCACTTGCGATATCCTCATCGTCGAGACTATTACACTTGGGATGAACTGAGGTATTTTTGAGACTTGCCAACAACTTTACTAAAACTTGTTGATTAGATGCTAGAGTACATGAGTAGACTCAGTAGTGAAAGACTGCAGAATTTTGATTCCTAAAACAAAACAAGAATAATACAAGACGTTCAAACGTGGTTCAAACGTCCCATTGATATAATTGGATACAATAGGCACCACTCATCCTTTGTTTGATCGGCCATTCAAACGCTAGTGACTTGAGTCCTTGACAGTATGACACGATGGTGGATATCAGGATATCTCATCCATTACTTTAAATTTAGACAAGTCATGATATCTGGATCTGTTTAAAGGGACACTAAGAGATGTGTTGGAGGCTGCGCCCTCTATTATGATAAAAACTGGGATTAGTTTATTTTTATAATTGTATTACATGTATGAACTTACACCTATAAGGATTAAGAAAAATCAGCCCTCTTGAGTCTTTGTACAAGAAAACGTTGATTCAAAAATGCTCGTACAGCCGGGACGAGCATTTTACGTCCGTCAATATCTCCCTGCAGTACACGTGATACATAACGCGAACCATATTTGCATAGAGGGCGTTTTTCAATATAAAGCGATGATATTGTTTTAATCAAGTTTTGCTGTGTTTTTGTTAGTAGAAACAACAATAATGGCAATTTTTAATTTTTAAACATTTAAAATTTTCAACACCACTTAATGTCCCTTTAACTTAGCCTTTAGGTCAATTCAATTCAATTGTATCAAAAAAGGGACTGAATGTCGTGATGAAAGAATAATCTTAGCGAATCAATCAAAAGTGCATGACACCTCCCGATATTTTGAAAACTTAAATTCTAGTAGATCCCGAAGATTCCATTTCAATCAGTTGATAATTAATGCCTGCTGAGTTGGATTGGATGGACATGATCATGATGATGTCAATAATTACTAATGGCACAAATTATTAGTCGAGGTCTAGTCGATAAACCAGACGATTGGTACCAACCAAGTGCGAAAAGTGGAAGTGGAAGTCTAACGATCAGAGCGTGTGAAATAGTTTGTATGACAACAAACAAAGGACAATTGAATTGGTGCCTATAAACCTATATTGTATCCATTGTAACTTATTTGTAAGGCCCCCCCCCAAAAAAAAAGGTGACTTGCCCTTTCCGACCGACCCGAATTTTCAGAAATTTAGGGTCGCTATTTTTTTTCTTCTTCTTTTCAAAAAATAAAATAAATAAATGTTAAAAAAATTGAGAAAAAAATTTGAAAGAAGCACACAACAATAAAAAAAGAGATGAAAACGTGTTTTTGAGTAGTATCTGCTTGTTTAAAAATCATAAAAAAATCTAAAAAAATCAACAACAAAAAAATCTTTAAAACGTGTTTTGTGTAGTATCCCTGTAAAATTTTAAAAATCCGACCGTCCGACCCAGACTCTGGCCCTGAAAGGGCAAGCCACCTATTATTTTTTTGCCTAATATCAATGGGACGTATAACCACGTTTGAACGTCTTGTAGAATAATACTGAGCAAGATTTTTGAATTTGAATTGATTTGACGGAATACATGGAATGATAGAGCTTGTAAGCCTTGTATTCCAACCGAGAAACAAGATCTGTCAAAATGACGTCAAGCTTCACATAAGGTAATACGATTTATTCTGTTAAAATAAACTAACTGAATAAAGATCTTGTTTCTTGGTTGAAATACAAGCTCAACCACATGGATGAGGGCCTAAATAACTTAAAACCGACCATAGGCCTAACTTCAATCAAATTCAAATTGATTCATGAATTTGACTACTGACTAATTTTAATTAAAAATGCACAGTCAATTCATGATTCATGAAGTATACGGTTTATTCCGTAAAATCAATTAATCCCTCTAAAATACAAGATGATTTCCTCTAATTACTAACTGCCAATATCGTGTTTACTGCACCGTTAAAACACCTCAACTCAATCTCAAAAAACAAAACAAAAACAAACAAAATCATTTAATAGTAGTAATGTGCTCATCATTTGCAGACCACCCCTCCCCCCTTTCCACCAGGTACCTGGGCAACTACTGGGCACTTGACGGGATAGGGTGGGGGATCTATATATGATATATTCCCCTGAGTCCTGGTTGTTTTAGCTGAGTGCTGGTTACTGCGAACCGATGCCAACCAGTGTAGTGACATCCCTGCCCAGCACATACATGTAACTCTTCTTAGCCCCTAACATTTTTCTGTAAATATTGAGAGTGCATCCTCTTTTTTTCTTCTTTTTTTCTTTTTTTCACATTGGCCACCTGCAAATTTGAGTTGATATAAATTTCCATTTCTCTGTCCTTGTCCAAAGGTCAATTTGTAATTTGCATAACATTTCCTTTTATTTATTTATTTTAATTCCACAGTTGCTTGTCAAGGGCTCTTGGTGTAAGTATAGATCGGTTTGTTACAAACCTTTTTAATATTATCTTAAGTGAAAACAATTGTTTCACATTATTTCTCAGTTTTTATGAGTTATTATATTATGTGTCATCAGCATAATGTGAACGAATAAGAATGTGATAATGGCCTAAGATTAGGCAGGGATGTAGCTACACTGGTCGAGGCTGGTCGGTAGCGACCGCCACTAAGGCTAAACAACCGGCACCCACTGCCATTTTCAGGCAAATTAACCAGCACTACAGACTCCAAAATTGAGGAAATGTACATCAAATGCCACAAAATGGCTGAGAATGCCAGAGCGTGCCAATAATGTGTGAGATTTTAGCCGGCACTAAAATGTGGCTAGCTACAACCCTGAGATTAGGTTAACCTTATGGTCTTGGGAATAAGACTAAAATTATTTTGGATGAGGTTTGAATATTTGAATCTTTAGGGAGGATGAGAAACTACTTAATTTTTTTACTTGGCCTTACTAAATCATACTAGAAATCTGCTTCCAATCTAAGGAATTTTTCAACATATTTCTTTATATTTTCATCATACTATTGTGTTCACATGTGTTAAGTTGTGATCATTGTAACAGTGTTAGCACGGTGTAAAACGGTATTCTATTTACAAACAAAAACACTCTGAAAATAAACTGCCTGGTTAACCCGACAACATAATTTTGAAATCATTACTATTGTTCTGACAGTTCCGTAACTTAGTTTCATGTTTCATGTTTATAAATATAATGGGACAAAACATTGCATTTAGAGAAAACAATCAAAGATAGAAGGCGTTCCATGACTAAAGATTGCATAATGAAAAGAAGAAAAAAATGTTTGTTTCCAGTAGCAAGCCTGAAAAGTCAAATGCGAAATGCATTTTTTTAAATTTTTGTTGTTGCTCAAATTCATAGTGGAGATTCACTTAAAATGGTTTTATTTAGTCAAATCTTTGCATTTTTGTTACTCTTATGCTTGCTAAAATGTGATATTCACCGCAGATTTTCACCTTCCTGTTTGTCGTATGTGGCCAATCACCATCTTGAAACATGTTGGACATAATTTTGACAAAAGATGGCGCCCTAGCAATATTTTTGTGCGCAAGAATCGGGCGTCTCGGTGAAATGCACCCATGCTACTGGAAACAAACTTCTTTTTTTTTGTTTGGCCTAATATGCCTTTATAAATTTGAGTGAAATAAAGCCCAGGTGTTAGGGTGAATGTGCACAAGTGCTAAAACAAATCATATTGACTTTTTATTATAAATCTCTTTCTCTAATTTCGTTTTGTTTTAGTTTCAATCAGATACCATCCATAAATGTGTTCCAGATGAAATCACCACCTCTGAGACTGGTCTCAGCTTTAAGGTAAGGAAAGAAAAAAATCAAATCAAGTAGAATAAAATAAAATTGAAAACATTAAAGAAATAACATATTAAAAAGTTTTGGAATTTATCTTTGATATGATGCCAAAAAGTAAAATGAAATAATTATAAGCAAGTTTAATTTTTGTTTGCAAATACTTTTATATGAAATTGAACAAATTCCATGCGTAATCAGGGTTGTAGCTAGACCAAATTGAGCGCCGGACAATTTTACTGACGGCGAACGGAGTAAGTGTAGCGAACGAAGTGCAGTGGATCATGGATTGGGGTCTAGAGGCCTTCTTAATGTTTTGAAGGGGTTATAAATGCACTCTGAGGGTTCCTGCAACATAATTTCTTGTTTTATGAGGCAGTTAAATGATTTTTTCCACAAATTGAAAAAAAAAAAAAAAAAAAAAAAAAAAAATTTTTTTTTTTTTTTTTTTAGTGCCGGATTTTTTACCCTTTTTTTCTAAGAGTGCTGGACGCTGGGCGCGACTGCCGGACGGCCCCGTCCGGGTCCGTCCGGCGTAGCTACAACCCTGTGCGTAATACCAGTCATATATTTGAGGTAATGTTGTAAATATCAGTTTAATGAACTATCCGTTTAAACTATTAAAAAAAACACGTTTAAACGTTTAAACATATTTTTATGCCAATCATGACGTGCCAAATTCGGAAGTCAAACACTGCCTGTCCAGGGGCCACTTGGCCGCCGAAATTCGGCCCCCAGGAGAGAAGTGTAAAAGTGGGCTAGTGCAGTGGCATAACATATTAGTAATTTGGCTTACGTTTAACTCTTTAACAAATTATATTAACTTTTTGACAATAAAACATTGGTCAATACTAATAGACTCACGACATGGTCCTGATATTTAATTATTGTTGTTCTGTTTCGTACAAGTTTGTGTTGCCAGTTTTTGCCATGAGGTCAGCTCTCAGGGTTACGGGTTTCCGGGGTTTCCCATTTGTTTATCAGAATACAATTCATTCATTAATTTCTGGGGCAATTATTTATCCATATAGTTCTTTTTCATGACAAAAATAATATGCTATTGCTAATCGAATATCACTTTCAGGTTTAATGATTGATACGGGTTTCCAGGGTTTCCAATTCGCTTATCAGAATACAATTCATTCATTCTTTTCTACAGGGTTTCTATTTCGTTATCGTAATAATTTTGACATATTACATGTACTTGGTACATACAACAAGGCCCTTTCGACGTTTTTTTGGAGGAATTTATTTCTAGAAATGTTATCGTATTTATATTTGGTACAACAAATCTGTAATGGTTGCATGGAATGAGAATTATGAGTAAGCGTGGGTTGCTTGTTTACCTAAAATTTAGTAGGACTTTTAAAATTTTATTAGGGCTTACGTTTAGCCGTTTAGCGAATTCTGTAACCGTTTAAACGGTTGGAATTTACAACATTAATTTGAGGATCTGTTTTTATTATAACATAACAACAAAATGGTAAATGCAGTGGTTGGTGGCACCATCATCATTTGTTGTTGTTTTTGGTTTGTTTTTGAGGGGGGGGGGGGGGGGAGGGCAAATGGAGGAGGATAGGGAAAAACAGGGGGACGTGGAATTGCAAGTATTGCCTGAAATTAGCTTAATTTGTTCTGAAATGTCTAATATTTAAAGCTGATTTTATGTAATTTTGACATTAATTTTTAATTGTTTGGGGGACAAAATGGGATGGGGCTTTCAGCTGACTGGGAAAAAGGTCACAACCCCCCCCCCCCCCCCCCCCCCACCCCACTGTAGTGCCGCCTCTGGTAACCACTACCACATTTACCTACACATAAATAAGTTTTTACTATATAATATAGCGGATTGACTCAATCATAGATTGAAAGAAGTCACTGCCACATTGTCATCTTCCAGTCAACAGCTTCTCTTGGTATTCATGGAAAACTTTTATTTTGTCTGTTTTTACTCAGATGATTCAGAAGCTGATAGACCTCAAGTACTTCAACGATGCCCTGGACGTGTCCATCAACATGCACTCAGCCGATTACAACATCAACTCCATTCTCAAGAGTCTGAAGCTCCTTAACCACAGGCTGCTCAGGTAAAAAGGATTAACCCTAACACTGCCATATACCACGATATACCACGACTGGGCACGTTGGTACCACCCGGCGTGGAAGTTTTTCGCTGAAAAAATGGACCCACTCCATACAGTCTGGGCAATACACTGCCCAGACTGTGCTTGGAAGGTGTGGTGTAGCGGGGGATTGGAAGCTCCGCGTGCTGGAGGTCCCTGGATCAAATCCCGGGGGGATATTTTGGTCGATTTTCCACGTTGAAGAAAAAATTCTGAAAAAAGTGGGGGGTAGAGTTAGGGTTAACAAGCAATTTTTCAAAAAAATTCTAAGTTTTGTTAATATAACCCTAACACTGCCATATACCACGATATACCACGACTGGGCATGTTGGTACCACCCGGCGTGGAAGTTTTTCGCTGAAAAAATGGACCCACTCCATACAGTCTGGGCAATACACTGCCCAGACTGTGCTTGGAAGGTGTGGTGTAGCGGGGGATTGGAAGCTCCGCGTGCTGGAGGTCCCTGGATCAAATCCCGGGGGGGATCGGGGGGATATTTTGGTCGATTTTCCACGTTGAAGAAAAAATTCTGAAAAAAGTGGGGGGGGGTAGAGTTAGGGTTAACAAGCAATTTTTCAAAAAAAATCTAAGTTTTGTTAATATAACCCTAACACTGCCATATACCACGATATACCACGACTGGGCACGTTGGTACCACCCGGCGTGGAAGTTTTTTGCTGAAAAAATGGACCCACTCCATACAGTCTGGGCAATACACTGCCCAGACTGTGCTTGGAAGGTGTGGTGTAGCGGGGGATTGGAAGCTCCGCGTGCTGGAGGTCCCTGGATCAAATCCCGGGGGGATCGGGGGGATATTTTGGTCGATTTTCCACGTTGAAGAAAAAATTCTGAAAAAAGTGGGGGGTAGAGTTAGGGTTAACAAGTAATTTTTCAAAAAAATTCTAAGTTTTGTTAATATAACCCTAACACTGCCATATACCACGATATACCACGACTGGGCACGTTGGTACCACCCGGCGTGGAAGTTTTTCGCTGAAAAAATGGACCCACTCCATACAGTCTGGGCAATACACTGCCCAGACTGTGCTTGGAAGGTGTGGTGTAGCGGGGGATTGGAAGCTCCGCGTGCTGGAGGTCCCTGGATCAAATCCCGGGGGGATATTTTGGTCGATTTTCCACGTTGAAGAAAAAATTCTGAAAAAAGTGGGGGGTAGAGTTAGGGTTAACAAGCAATTTTTCAAATAAATTCTAAGTTTTGTTAATATAACCCTAACACTGCCATATACCACGATATACCACGACTGGGCACGTTGGTACCACCCGGCGTGGAAGTTTTTTGCTGAAAAAATGGACCCACTCCATACAGTCTGGGCAATACACTGCCCAGACTGTGCTTGGAAGGTGTGGTGTAGCGGGGGATTGGAAGCTCCGCGTGCTGGAGGTCCCTGGATCAAATCCCGGGGGGGATCGGGGGGATATTTTGGTCGATTTTCCATGTTGAAGAAAAAATTCTGAAAAAAGTGGGGGGGTAGAGTTAGGGTTAACAAGCAATTTTTCAAAAAAAATCTAAGTTTTGTTAATATAACCCTAACACTGCCATATACCACGATATACCACGACTGGGCACGTTGGTACCACCCGGCGTGGAAGTTTTTTGCTGAAAAAATGGACCCACTCCATACAGTCTGGGCAATACACTGCCCAGACTGTGCTTGGAAGGCGTGGTGTAGCAGGGGATTGGAAGCTCCACGTGCTGGAGGTCCCTGGATCAAATCCCGGGGGGATCGGGGCGATATTTTGGTCGATTTTCCACGTTGAAGAAAAAATTCTGAAAAAAGTGGGGGGGGGGGGGGATAGAGTTAGGGTTAACACTTTCAAATGGAGGCTAAAACAAACACTTTTACAAGGGGTGGTTGGTGGGAGGTAGCATACTGGGTAGCCATGCAGGGATGAGCGCCATTGTAGTGTGCTCTGCTGATTACCAGATCAACTCCATTCTCAAGAGTCTGAAGCTCCTTAACCACAGGCTGCTCAGGTAAAAAGGATTAACACTTTCAAATGGAGGCTAAAACAAACACTTTTACAAGGGGTGATGATGGGAGGTAGCATAGTAGTGTGCTCTGCCGATTACAACATCAACTCAATTCTCACAAATCTTAAACTCCTTAACCACAGGCTGCTTAGGTAAAGTTTCATTGTCAGAGCTATAGTTTGTTCAGCTCCGAATTAATACAGAAGGATGTAGGCAGGCGCACAGGAACACAACAAGCGCATTGTGCATCAAATATGTGACGATTATGTTTAGCCAAAACGTGTGCGGCTAAAATCTTGTGCATATGGTGTAAATCGTGCTTAAACCGTGTATATCACGCTAATTTGGAACTGATTGAACTATAAACACAAGGTTTTTAGAGGAGGTGTGAGGGAAGAGGGGGGTACATGCCACTACATGGAGTGCATTTTTATGATATGAATCCTTTGACTCTTCATTATTAGCACAAAACAATTCTCAAGGATTTTTTTGTGGTATACGTAAGACATTTGAGATCAAAGATTATCCTGAAACGTGAAATTGTTCCAATCGCTGTGAATGGATGCAAAACATGAATACTGACCATCACGATGGACATATAAAATTGGAAAGTCTCTTTCGCAAAGAGTAGGGGATCATCCCGGTCTGTAACTGTTCACACATCTAACGGACCCCAATGGAAATAAGCTTCAACGAGGCTTTCTTGGGTTATCCAGGGTCGTAAGGCCCAAATAAATTTAAAAAAAAAATAAAATAAAATAAAATTAAAAAAAAAATAAAAAAATAAAATAAAATAAAATAAAATAAAAATAAATAAATATGGGTGTTGGAATCCTACACATTTGTGATTCCTATCTTGAAAATGGTCAAGTGTGAACAGGATGTGTACCCATATGCATGATTTTGTACTAATTAGGAAATAATTAATGCCTCACGAACTGTGCATATTATTATTATTTCACATTGTTAGACTTACATTCTTTTCTCATTTGCAACAGGCACCCCCAAAAATTAAACAAGTGGCCAAACATCCCATTTTTCTTTTAACATTTGTAACTAACTGAAAACAATTGAAATTTGATAATATAGACAAATGTGTTGATTTTGTTTCTATTCTAGCTTTGCTGAATTGCATGATGTGCGTGTAGCATTTCAAGTCTATGAGGCTGGTGACATGAGAGGCATGAAAATAGACCAGCATACACTCCTCAGGACCCTCAAGGTATGTTATCAAGATGTCAATATCCCAAAGAAGATTTCTTGGTGTAGTCAAGAATTTTTCAAGAGGGCTGATTTTTCTTAATCTTTTTAGGTGTAAGTTCATACATGTAATATAATTGTAAAAATATACCAATCCCAGTTTTTATCATAATTGAGGGTGCATCCTCCAACACATCTCTTAGTGCATTTTAATGCGTTCCGATTTGTCAAAATCTTGCCACATGTTTGGCACGATGCATTAGCTTAAATTTAATGTGGTTTATAGTCCTTCTTCAACATAACTATTTGCACACACAAAACAAAACAAAAATATTCTTGTGACAATTATATTACATGTATGAACTTACACCTAAAAAGATTAAGAAAAATCAGCCCTCTTTGTACAACAAAACATCAATTCAAAAATGCTGGTTGAGCCGTAACCAGCATTTTATGTTAAACAGTGTCCTCCTGCAGCACGCGTGATTAATAACGCGAACCATATTAACACAGAGGGCATTTTAAAGAAAAGTCTCAATAAATGGGGATGGTATTGTTTTAATCAAGTTTTGCTGTGTTTTTGTAAGTAGAAACAACCATAATGGCAATTTTTAATGTTCATCTTGAATTCTGAAGTAAATTTATTCAAATTAAAAAAATGTCAACACCACTTTGTGCCCCTTTAAGCTCTCTACATGTCCCTTCAAGAGCTAACCATTGTTTATAATATGTTTTTCTTGTTTTGTTTAATACGCATAGTTGTGTGGAAGGACTATAGCCCCATTGAAGCTGATGCATCGTGTCAAGCATATGCTGCACGATTTTGATGAACCTGGACGCATACAGCTCTACGAGTTTCTTGATTTGATAGTATTGTAAGTTAAACCCAACTCAACAACTCTCCTATTCTGAACTGCAAGAGCTAACTATATAATAAAGGAGCTAAGCCATTGCTTATTATTTTGTGATTAAACCGTGGTTATATACATGCGTGGTAAGTGCAATGTTACTTACTGTCCACTGAAGAACAATAATAGTTTGTCTGGGTGACGTCCCTATCCTGCTGGGATATTGATTAGACTGTATCCCTATGTCCCTCTATTTGGATGTCATCTTTTACAAATGGTAAACCAAAATTAAGGGATTGGGGGAAGTCATGTCCTTAAAGTGCATTACAGTTCATGGAATTCCATCAATATTACACTTAGCGAACTAGCGCCCAACTACAACATAAGACGACCTGATTGGCCCATGCAAACAACAATTGAGTGAAAGAGTTGGTGCATTGCATTACATGATGCACATCGCTGTGATGTTAAACCACTGACGCATTGTTGCATAATGGTGTATATATTGTTAGATTCATGGTTAGGCAAAGAAAATGTATTGTTGTGTTGCCGACCCTAAAATCTCAAAAATCAGGGTCGCAATGTTTTTTTGTATGTTTTTGTTTTTAAGATTTAAATTTTACCCAATTTGTCAAAATATTACTATTTTCTGCTTGAAATGAATAAGTTTGCTTGACTAGATTGCTTTTAAATTATTATCACACTAAAAACATTAGTCAAATTGACATTGACCAATTTTGTCTTGTCATGAATATTTGTCAGCAAAAAAAAGAAAAAAAGATTTTTGGCACTTGAGGGCAACACAACAGATTTGTTGTGTTCCTTATTCATGACAAGTATACTATACTCTGTTTGGCCATCTCGAGACAGTGACGTAACTGAACAGGCGCAGCTTTTACGCACGCGTGTGTATCTTCCGCCTTTCAACGCTCGTGTTTGTACGCCAGCGCCGCGAGTATGCGCGCGCGTTATGTGATGCAATTAGTAGAATACGCGGTTACGTCACTGTCTCGAGTTGGCCAAATAGAGTATAGTGTGATTTGTTTTCAATCTTAGCACACCCTCGTAGTGGCTGTTAAAGGGGCATTGAGAGATACGTATGGGAGTCCGCCCTCAATTATCCTGGAAATCAGTTTTTTTGCATCAAAGTAATACTTAAGCATAATACTAACTACCATCTGAAACAGTTTACCAAACATTCGCAGTTTATCATATACAATGTCATGATTTTCTTAGTTTCGATATGATTATATTGAAACTAAGGTGCTGAATTCGGAAGTTATGCTATCTTTTACACACTGACTTTCGCGGCAAATCTCAACCCGGAAGTGCTGTTATTTGCTTATTTTGGCATGAAGGCGTTGTCGGAATTGCATGCAATTTTGGATTTGGGCTATGTTGATGATTATCTTTAAGTTTTTTGCTCATTTAGTATATGGATACATCTCTCAATGCCCCTTAAAGTATTGAAGATAGGTAGTATTCAGTCTTGTGTATTGGTTAAGAAAAAAGATTAACTTTTGTGACTTCTCTGTTCAGATGTGAGCAGATGGATGACATTGATGTGCCTGAGTCAAAGCGAGGACCTCTGGACAAGACATGGAGAAAACTGTTTGAGGTGAGAGATATTCTATCACTTCATTCTATCTGTACACAGTTAATCTAACGATTGCAAATGATGATATTAACATGAACTTCTTAAAACGATGGCCATACGTACAAAAGGTATAAATTAAGCCCCCCCCCAAACTATATATTGTCATCTCATAATATATAGTGCATATTTGCTGAAATTCAGCAGAAAACTAATCAAATTGCCTGTTGACATCCAAAACCATGACCACTAGGCCTATATAAGAACTTTTTTATGAAATTTATCAAGCACTGTAAGTTTTAAACTAATAATGTAATTCACATAAAAGTATACATTCTTTCAAATGAAATTAGTCCGAGAATCCATTGTTGGTATCAAATTTGACTAAAAATAGGGATTTTTACATTTTTGCCCCAAAATCACTTTTTTGGCGCCAACATTTTTCAGACAACCTTACGAAATCAGTTTTTTGGTCCAAAAAAAAAAAATGAATATAGATAATTGACTATGATTTTGGTCAAATGCCCATCATTCATATTCTACTTTATTTGTTCATTTCAGCTTGATGATTTTGAACATGTGTGTGCCACAAGCGACGAAAAGCTTATGAACCATCTGAATACACAATTTAGAAATACCGAACTTAACTACGGACACGAGCAACTTGGGAGCAAACGTATACCGAGGGAAGCAGCTGTGGATACCTCAACCAGAAAAACACAGGTAAATTTGGCGCAGGGAAAATGAGAAGAGCGCCCCCATCATGCGCACCCTCATTCACAAATGTGACGTGATCAAGCGAAATGAGTCACATGTTGGCAGTTTTGAATTTTGATATTTGTCCATCATTTTAAAGCAGGTAAAAAATGCTACAGTATGGTTCAAACCCCACTAGAATCGAACTTCTAGTTTTTAAGTTATAAACAGCTTACCAACTGAGAAAACAAATTAAAACATAAGCATTTTTCACTACTTTTTACCTGTAACTCAAAATCAATATTCCCGTCATACGACTCATTCCACTTGATCGCGTCGCAAATATATACGATATGTTCATTCCAATTTGCCTTTGATTCTGTCACTTTTAAAACTTTCCGCACGGAAGGCGTCAGCAGACGACATTTCAAAATTTCACAAAATGTTTCAAAAATGTTATTACTATATTTGGAATCACCATGTGAAATGCATTAAAATAAGTTCAAACATGTCTAGTATTGATTCAGTAATCCTTTGGATAGACCTTGAAAGTTGAGGAAAGGTTTCTGAAAAATCTGTTTTGTATATGATAAATCCATTAGCCGCGTGGAAAGTGTTAAGATGCAAAATGACTCAAGTGATTTTACCACTACTTCAAACACTTGGCCACATCTTTGCCGTTATAAATACCACCTATTTGAATGAAACAAAGTTTATTCGGCAGTTTAACAATTTCCACACGGCTATTACTTTTACCATATATACAAAACAAGATTGTTCAAAAACCTTTCCTAACTTTCAAGGTCTATCTCAAGAATTACTGAACCAAAACTAGGCATGTTTGTACGTATTTCAATGCAATTCTTATGTTGATTCCAAATATGATAATGACATTTAATAATGTTGACATTTTTGAAATATTTTGTGAAATTTTGAAGTGTCGTCTGCAGACGCCCGCCGCGTGGAAGGTTTTAAGACATGACCTTTGTGGACTAATATGACTTAAAACAATTATGACGTTAATTAAAATATGTCTGATGATGTTTTAAAGTTTGTTTAAATTTTAAAATATTTTTGGTTAAAGTCTGTATGGTCTGTATGGTTTGGGTTACAGCAGGTTGAAAATCCCTAGATATTTCAGATTTTATTTACCATATTCTTTTTTAAACTCTTCAAACCCAGCGGCCCCAAGCTTTCAAAAATGAGGGGTGAAAATGTAATTGGGGGTTTGACCCCCAATCAGGGTTGATGTCATTTTTGCTCGATTGATTTTGTATGCTTCACATATTTGTAACTTTTGTCCCTTTTTTTTAAATTCACGATTTGTAGCTTCATCACATAGACCTATATATTTGCATGTTATCATTTTAGCGGTAACTGATTTGAGCGCGAACAATCTTTCATCTCTTTATCTAGGTAAAGTTCCACGGACAGCGCTACAAGCAGTTGCACAAATTCCTGGATAAATCTAGTGCCACAGTTCAGCTTGCCAAGGCGGGAGGCACTAGAGGCAGACCAATCACGGCTCCCGATATGGAGGAGTTTCGTTTCCCGGCAAGATCACCGATACCGCAGTTACAGCGCCCTCAAACTGTACCAGAGGTAATATGTGAAGGCTTCGTCTAGTTTTGTTGGGTTTCTTTTGCTCGTTCATTTCGTCTTTTTCAACCATTGATCCATTCACAACACCTTGCAGCGTTTAAATGGATATTGCAGCGTTTAAATGGATACCAATTGAGCTGTTTCAAAGCAATCATCGGTCATTGTAAAGTATTCACACACAGACAGGGTCCATTTTTTGTGATATATCATTGTAGCGACTGTTTAAAAGATAATGACTGCATATCAGTTGTTTAGAGGTAACTGAATAATCAAAATATTCTCACTTTTGAACCGAGGAATGGCACGAGGGACAAATAGCCCCGAGGGATATTCCGAGGTACCAAAGTAAAATATATTATTATTCAAAGTTACCGACAAAACAACTGATCAAAGTCATTATCCCGATTCAACACTGTCTATTAAAATAGTTATTTATTGATGGACGTTACAAATTTATATAAAAAGTTACACTTTACGGCAATTTCACCATGTTTCACCCAAACAAACCACTCACACATCACGTAACTACGGCGCTGTGCAAATATGCCATGCGTTCATGACATTACACGAATTGTTTTGGTGATCGAACTTGATACACATTATACGCGGGGTTACTAATGTTTACACAGAGGTACTTGGTTCTCCGCTAGTGACCTGCGCTTATTTGTGTGTACCATTAAAGGACGGCATTTGATTGGGTTGCACATAACACATATATTCAACAAGAGGTTTTGAATCGGTAACCAGGGGCGGACTGGGACCTGAAAGCGGCCGTGGCAAAATTATTAAAGCGGCCCTTTTTGACCATGTCAGGCAGAAGTATGTCGTCCCGGTAGTAAATTTTCGTAAAAGGTTGCCCCAATTTTTTGTCACCTCGTGAATTTCACGTAAGTGGGGGGGGGGGGGGGGGTAGGTCAAAAATTTCGCACGGTCACAACATTTCGCACGGTCACAACATTTCGCACAGTCACAAATTTTCGCACGGTCACAAAATTTCGCACGGTCACAAAATTTCGCACAGTCACAAATTATCGCACGGCCGCAAAATTTGAGTAACCGGCCCTGAGAGGCCCAAAACCAAGCGGCCCATGTGGCAATCGCCACAACGCCACAGTGGCCAGTCCGCCCCTGTCTATGAAGCCGCGCTTCGACTGTTATATATTTATTTTAATAGAATAACAATCACGCAAAACCAAAATCAACTCATGAATTCCGTTCTCTATTTACATAAAACCCGTTGCTCAAAATACAAAAACGCGAAGGGTATCTATAACTCACCAATAACATCCTCTATGAAGCTGCCCTTCGACGATTATGTTTATTTTATTAGAATGACAATCACGCAAAACCAAAATCCACTCATGAATTCCGTTCTCTAATTAAAATCCGTTGCGCAAAATACAAAACGGATCTATAACTCGCCAATAACATTCTCTATGAAGCTGCGCTTTTCGACGATTATGTTTATTTTATTAGAATGACAATCACGCAAAACCAAAATCCACTCATGAAATCCGTTCTCTAATTAAAATCCGTTGCGCAAAATACAAAACGGATAACTCACCAATAACATCCTCTATGAAGCTGCGCTTCGACGGTTATGTTTATTTTATTAGAATGACAATCACGCAAAACCAAAATCCACTCATGAATTCCGTTCTCTAATTAAAATCCGTTGCGCAAAATACAAAACGGATAACTCACCAATAACATCCTCTATGAAGCTGCCCTTCGACGATTATGTTTATTTTATTAGAATGACAATCACGCAAAACCAAAATCCACTCATGAATTCCGTTCTCTAATTAAAATCCGTTACGCAATATACAAACATGCGATACGGATCTATAACTCACCAATAAAATCATCTATGAAGCCGCTGCGCTTCGACAGTTATGTTTATTCGTCGTGGCTTCATAGAGGATTTTATTGGAGAGTTATAGATCCGTTTCGCATTTTTGTATTTTGCGCAACAGATTTTAATTACAAAACGGAATTCGGGAATGGATTGCAGTTTCTATTGTTGAACAAAACAGTAAATCTATAAAAGTGTACCACCTCTTTCTCTCCATGAAAAGGCTCTGGAGTTTCTGTAACTGAAATTGTTCGTCGATTTGGAGTTACAAGGAAGGTTGCACGGAAATGGAGAGACAGGTGTTGGCTTACAAACATCATAAATGATCCTGGTCATTGTATTAAATGATGACTCTCCCACGTACCAGTAGATACAGTGAGGTGTTGGAAACAATTGACGATGTGAGATTTTCGGATTATGATTGTCTTTTCATCCTGGAGAGAGAGAGATATAGAAAGAAGAGGTACACTTTAGATTTACTGTTTTGTTAACGCTCTTTTCATGGGTAGGGTTAAGTGCAACAATGGAAACTGCATCATTGTCATTCAAATGGCCATTGCTTCATCAATATTGGTGCTATTGTGAAAAATGAGGTGTTAAAATGCGCGGGAGGAAATACCTGTTCTTTTCCACTAGTTGAATTTATTAAGGGTCCTAAGAATTTAACACAGGGCGCCTTGAAAAAGTGGATACTTCCTTTTTGTGAGGTGTTTATAACAGTCAATGCGCGGCTTCCACATGGAGGATATTATTGTTGAGTTAAAGTTGTAGATCCGTTTCGCGTTTTTGTATTTTACGCAACATATTTTAATGTAGTAGCAATGGTTTTGCATAGGTGTTATTCTAATGACATAAACATACAGTATAACACTTGAAGCGCGGCGTCATAGGGGATTTTATTAGTGACTTGTAGATCCCGTTTCACATTATTGTATTTTGCGCAACAGATTTTAAATAAAGAACGGAATTCAGAAATAGATTTTAGTTTTGCATGAGTATTATTTCTAATGACATGAATGAAAAAACCCACATATATTAACTGTCAACACGCAGCTTCTTAAAGAATTTTGTTGGCGAGTTATAAATCCGTTATAGTTATAGATCCGTTTCACATTCATTGTGTATTTTGCGCAACGGATTTTAATAAGAGAACGGAATTCATGAGTGGATTCTGGTTTTGCATGATTGTTTTTCTAATAAAATAAACATATAACCGTTGAAGCACAGCTTCATAGAGGATATTATTTTTAATTAGAGAACGGAATTCAGGAATGTATTTTTCGATGGACGTGACTGTTTTTCTAATGAAATAAACATAAACCTCGAAAGAGCGGCTTTGAAAAAAAATAGCATAGGCAGGCCTACCACTCACTGCTTATTACAGTAAGCCAAAAAAAATAATGTACATAAGTAGTGTAGATAGACATGGGTGGACATTTATGAAACATTTTTGGAGTTTCAAAACTGCTTTTGACCCCCCTCAAATTTTCAAGCCCCTTTGAGGGATACATTTAGACCGTGGGCCTGTTATGGAACCATGCATCCCCCTGAGGAATACATTTAGACCGTGGGCCTGTTATTGAACTATTCACCCTTTGAGATACATTTAGACCGTGAGCCTATTATGGAACCATACGCCCTTTGAGGGATACATTTAGAGCGTGGGCCTGTTACAGAATAATGCACCCTCTGAGGAAAACATTTAGACCGTGGACCTGTTATTGAACTAATCACCCTTTGATGGTCGACGCGGCACATTTAGACCATGGGCCTGTTATGGAATAAGAGGGGTACATATAGACCGTGGGCCTGTTATGGAACCATGTATCATTCGAGGGATACATTTAGATTGTGGGCCTGTTTTTGAACTATTCGCCCTTTGAAGGATATTATTGCACCGTGGACCTGTTATAGAAGTATGCACCCTTTGAGGGATACGTTTAGACCGTGGGCCTGTGATGGAATAATGCTTGAGGATTACATTTATACCGTGGGCCTGTTTTTGAACTATTCATCCTTCGAAGGACACATTTAGACCGTGGGCCTGTTATAGAATTATGCACCCTTTGAGGGATACGTTTAGACCGTGGGCATGTGATGGAATAATGCTTGAGGAATACATTTAGACCGTGGGCCTGTTTTTGAACTATTCATCCTTTGAAGGATACATTAAGACCGTGGGCCTGTTATGGAACCATGTATCCCCTGAGGAATACATTTAGACCGTGGGCCTGTTATTGAACTATTCACCCTTTGAACTTATGCACCCTTTGAGGGACACATTTAGACCGTGAGCCTGTTATGGAACCATACATCCTTTGAGGGATACATTTAGACCGTGAGCCTGTTACAGAATAATGCACCCTCTGAGAATACATTCAGACCTATGGCCTGTTATTGAACTAGTCACCCTTTGAAGGATACATTTAGAGTTTAGACCGTGGGCCTGTTATGGAACCATGCACCCATTGAGGGATACATTTAGACCGTAAAATACACTAACATATAATTTATCCTAATCAATCTTGTATAAACATAAACAGTTAAAAAGATTAGTACCATAACACCACTTTCCAAATTACATAATTATATTCTGCCATATTACAAGGCAAAAACATGTTTTAACATTCAAATATCCGACCAGCTATACTAGGCGTGCCTAGTCTTGTTACTCTTTGATATAAACATTCCCAGTAAATTATTTACCCCTACAAATAATATGGTAAATAATGTGAAATAATTATGATTAATGGGACATCACCTCCATTCACAATTAACATAAAATGCCTTAAATCATATGGGTAAATTCTGAGAGGACAACAGGCTATCTACAGTTGAGATATTCTACGACTCAAGAAATGACATCGGATTCGATATGTCGATGACTAAAATTACTTATTCAAACATGTATGGTGTTTGTAAAACACGTACTCGCGTACGTACGTACGTACGATTGATCATTCTGAATTCTCCCTACTACTTGTACCATTTATTATTTGTAATGCAACCTATCGTTTGCTGTGCTCAAGGTCCATCCCGTTAACCCCGTAAGGCAGACCCGACGTGCGGAGCACCAAAGGGGAATGGGGCTCCCATCGTTAACCACTACTGGTCGGTTGAGGGTCCAATTTAGATTGAGCCCCCGCAGGGCTATAAAGCCGCCTTCGCCACGTGGTATTAAGGATAATTGAAATTGGTCAGATAAGATAAACACCGGGTACAAGCTTGCACACAAATGTAAAGGCGGTATCGTTTACCATTGTGAAGTACATGCACAGAGGCCGTACGTGACTGTACAATCGTACGTACGCTTGTACGAGTGTACGTGTTTTACAAACACCGCATGTGATAGGCCTAACAGGTAATACATTGGGAAGGAACAATTGACACAATACCTACTCATTAGAAATGAATAACGCATTTTTCACACAACGAAGAATACTAAACATAACATTGATCTTAATTATTTATTACAAATATATAGCTGTACAATTTAGTCAACTAAATGACATTAAAAATAGAATACATACATTCAGATATATACAGAAATAGAATACAATTAGTAATGCTTATCGGTTAGGCCAAAAATAAAAGTTGACTTGCCCTTTCCGACCGACCCGAATTTTCGGAAATCTAGGGTCGCTATATTTTTTTTTAAAGTAAAAAAAATAAAAAATGAAAGAAGCACATAACAATTAAGAAATGAAAACGTGTTTCTGAGTAGTGTCTCCCTGTTTAAATTGAAAATAAACAATAAATAAAAAAATCCGACCGTCCGACCCAGACTATGGTCCTGAAAGGGCAAGTTAACTTCTTCTTTTTTGCCTTACAGAACATCCGTGCCGTTTCCAAATTCACATTTTCAACAAACTACGCGGGGAGTAAAGACCACATGTTACTTGATCAAATAACCCGCTCACTACTCAGGCACGAACCAAAGCAGTTTCACTCCTAGCCATTCAAGAGCCACACACATTATTTTCGTTGAAAATGCAAATTTGGAAACGACACGGATTTTTATTAAATAGTGTTAATAATGGTTTATCTTTGTTGTACTATGGCATGTTTGGTACCAAATTGTTCCGAAAAGATTCATCTAAATTATCTAGCCCGTTTGGACACGAAATAATTGGAAGACACTCTATAGGACATAACCAAAGTGTATGACTTTCTTTTATTTGGCACTTTATTATAAATTGCTTTTAAACACATGTTTGAAAATAAAAATTAATGAAGTACATGTCCAAATACGGTAAATCGAGCTATTGACAGATAGACAATTGGTAGTCAATATGTTCCTGATAATCCCTATATTAACTTAACTTTGAATTCTTTAGAACTCCTCAAATGTTTTTAAAACGCCCATTATTACGGTTTTGACCGGTCCACATCATGTTTCATCCCTCAATGGAAACGTAATGTTCCACAGCTTCTCCTCTTGAAAATGGAACAACATTTGTCCAGACAAACAGTTGTGTTTGGACGGATCAGAACTTTAATTACGCAACAATTCAACATGGTTTCTTTGTAAATTGGGTCACCACAACATTGACAGAACCAAACAAGTTTCGATTTCTGGGCCTATTAGTTCAGAATTTATATTTTTCAATAACATAGTACTTCAAATTTGGTTCATTTAGTGAATAAATGTCAGCTTCTCAAGACGCATAGGAGAAGCATATAGGGACTGACGGTCTCAAAAAAACCTGTTTGCTACAAACATGACAAAGGACACACGGTGATTCAAATTATATAAATTTAAAGTTTTCTATTGGCAGGTTATTTTGATATTGTCTTGATTAACAAATCCATATTTTGAACAGTTGTGCAGTTTGTAAAGATTTGGGTACTTGTTTAGGCAAATGTGTTAAGGGGGACCCATACCACTAAAGATGAGGCTATCATGTGACTAATTCACATAAATAATTAAGTTCTAAATTCTGTTTTAGAGGCTGATCAGTTTAAGGTTAACATATTGTCCATCCGTGACGCAAATATTTAACTGTGTCTCTTTTAGTAACAAACCACACCCACCAACATTTTAATAAATGTCAATGAAGTTGATGACACTCTTCAACATAATACATAAAACATTTGAATAAGTGCAAGTAGTTTGTGTTAATAATCCATTTAAAAATGTCCGTCCGTGACATGTCCGTCTGTGACAAACTGATCAGCCTCTTTACATAAATAATTAATGTCTAAATTCTGTTTTTCACGGATAACGGACTGGTTTAACTTTCTCACCTGGATCTTGACCAATATGCATCTATTATTTGGATGAAATTCAATCCGGTAGCCTTACACATAAAAACAAAATAACTAACTATGTGTTAAGGGGGAACCATACCACTAAAAATGAGGCTATCATGTGACTAATTCACATAAATAATTAAGTTCTAAATTCTGTTTTACATAAATAATTAATGTCTAAATTCTGTTTTTCACGGATAACGGACTGGTTTAACTTTCTCACCGGGATCTTGACCAATATGCATCTATTATTTGGATGAAATTCAACCCGGTAGCTGTTTTACTTGCTAGTCGTAAATAAAAAAATCAAATCCGACTATTCTGAACATTTTTGCTAGCTCTTATTTTCATAGCAATGCGATGAATAGATAGAGAACATTCAAGGACAACTTTGAGTCTCCAAAAAGGTGATTGGGACATACAAACGGATGATTTTCAGGTGACTTAAATTTGGTCTAAAATGGTTCCCTTCAACATTATGGCTTTACTAGTATCCGTCATAATTCTGAGCTATAACTCTAACCAAACTCATAGATTACTTTGTTAACTGTTGTTATAGCTACACGTGTCCAGATGGTGGACATTGCAAAGAATGGAGTTCAATCTCTGGCTTCAATCAGGGGCGACAATTTTCGTTGATATAGGAGATTGGTATACTCGTGTATACTCGTGTACGAACGCCACGTCAGTCCATGTATATAGTGATTGGCGCATTCAGCTCCGCGTCAATAACGGTGTTCTTTCATTGATCGAGTGAGTATAAACACCACAGAGGCTAGAGCTCTGCGTAATTGTTGGGCGTGCTTTTCAATGGGAATGAATTGTGCCGCTTGGATGATGCTACTACGAGGTTAGCGTTTATTCTGTATAGATAGGGTGACGTGTGACGTCACGCCGGGCATTTGACGGCAGTTGCCGTTGTTCTTCGCCCGGCGGTGTGCGCACGCATCCTGATTTTTTAGGACCCGTGCTTTTAAAACTCGCGCCAAAGCATTATAAAGGGCAAAAAGGCATAGTGGTGTGGTCATAGGCTGTTCCTTCAAGCTTGTATCCAGTCCCTTCGACCGTTGCTTTTGTTGATAGACATTGCTGTCACCCCATCTATAGAACAACAATGTTCCAACAATTACGCACATGACCACTCTCAAAACATCAGTGGGATCACGTGCCCTTACGCTCACTTGAATACGTCATGACGTCACGTTTGTACTATGAGGAGTAATTCTGTTATACCCTTCACAGAGGTATTCATATTGCATGATTTTTAAGAACGACGCATAGGCCTACTACCGATGTTGGTGTGTAGGGTATAACATATTTATGCCTACTATGAGATGATCACCCCCTTGTGCGTTCAGTTGACCCCATGTGAACTCTACAATATAATAGACTGGCGATAAATCATGTTTTAAGGATACCGGTAAGGGAGCACATCAAAAACTCGACCGCGCGGCAACCGGCGGTTCCGCCAGGTTGGAACGCATATCATTGTTTAGAACAATAGAAACCGGCTGCAACCTCACGGAACTGGCGGTTGCCGGGCGGTCGAGTTTTGACGTGCTCCCTAACGCAGAATTTTTATATTTGAACCACTTACTTTACACTACAGGGCGAGTCAAAATGCTACTACAATCATAGAAAAAAGGTGTTCGAACACTGACCTTTATTGTCATGCTTATTGGACCATAACAGGCACGCTAATGAGTCACGTGAAAATCAAAACTTGTTTCTGGTAGCCTGAAGTATCCCCTTACTCATACCCCCCCCTCCCCCCTTCCCCACCGATCAATGTTGCGAGGCCCTGTGCTGATGGTGGGCAAATTGTGGGATTCAACATTGATCAGGGGGGAAGGGGGAATACTTTACAAAGTGTTCGAACACTTTTTTCTAACATTGTAGGTCTTAAAGAAGAAGGAGAATGTAATCACTTAATAATTCTCAGTTCCGGGTACATGTACATTATTGTCTCAAAACTTCGAAATTATTGATAGGGCCCAATTAACCATTTGAAAACGATAACTAATTCTGAACAATTCCGACATTAATATTCTTGATTACGTGGTTTGTGTTATCTTGCCACATATTATATAATTAACATGATTAAGAGGTATACCTTCATGACATTCAACGTTGCTGATTTCAGAGTACATTCTTTCTATCTTTTGGTAATATCGGCAAATTGAATGAACAACATTTACGATTTGGTAGCCATTTTCAGATAAACAAAGTAACTGTCAACTGGTTAACATGGTAACGAAATGTTAAACTAAACACATTATTAAAAAATTAGTCCCCCTCTCAACAGTTCGTCATAACATCGTAAGGTAAAACATTTTACCAATAAAACTTACTTAGAAATAATCCTTTGACTGTTTTTTAAGTGTTGTTTGAAAATGAAAGATGTCCATGACTACATGGCTGTCTGTATGAGTTCAAATGGAAGACAAAAACCGCCCTTCTCAAAAGTCAAAAGTTTTTGTGAATGGCTTTTTACTAATTACTCTAATTTGTAATCAATTCATGATCATTCAGCCATGTAAATCCCCTTCTTGGCTCAGAGCTTAGCACAGTGAGTTGTTAGGTGGTCAGTCCCATTCATAAACTGTTGTGACTTTTGAGAAGGGCAGTTTTTTGTCTTCCATTTGAGCTCATTCAGCCATGAAGTCATGGACATCTTACATTTTCAAACAACACTTAGGAAACAGTCATAGGACTATTTCTAAGTAAGTTTGATTAGTAAACTGTTTTACCTTACGATGTTATGACGAACTGTTGAGACCGGGACTTATTTTGGTGATGTGTGTACATGTAGTTGTTCAAAGTATAATACTATCATTAAATGTATAATCTCATCAGTACAATTGTGACAGTTAAAAATTCGTAACCTCTTCTTCTTCATTAGCAAACAAATCTAAATCCAATTCCATCAGAATGTCCATGACATCTTGCGGTAAATCCCTCGGTTTGCCCGGATCACCATGCGGTCTAGGCTGATCATCAGGAACCGACGTGTCTTCGTTATCCGACTCGTTCACGTATGAACCTTCAAGCTCTTCATCGTCGGTGTAATTCGACAACGACGGCTCATCGTCCCGCTGAATCATGTGGGACGGCGGTGCCGTGGACTGCAGCTGCGGTGGTGGATCTCCCGGTGGCTCGTTGAATTGTTTCGATTCGTCATCAGGCATGTCAGGGGAAGATGGTGATGACATGTAGCCGTCGTTCGGTTGAGCAGACAGAAGGAACGGTTGTGAATCTTTAGGAGAAGCCAGCGCCGTGGAATCAACATCATCGGCTGGCCTTGCAATATACCCCTTGGGTATCGAAGGGTCAAGTTCATCTGGAGATTGTGGTGGGGATTCGCCATGCTCGTTTATAGTATCAAAGTCGAGCGCTAATCGTCCGTTTTCAAATCCATATGGTTCCTCCCCTACCTCCAAATCAGCCTCTGACTTGAGTGACGCTTTCTTGCTCACTCTTCTCTTAAACCTGACTAACTCTGGGTCGTCCAGTTTTTCGCTGGCCATCATTAACGTTAATGGTGTACCCAAGTTACCAATGCCACCCAAACCTGATGGCGGTCTACCGTGAGGATCATCAATAGGACCTTTGCTCTTAATATTGAACGACAAGCATCGTTTTGATCTGATGAGCCAATAGATCACAATTAGCATAAGTATACCTATCAACAGAGTAATAATGACAATGATACCGGCAATTGCTGCCGAACTTAGACCCGAGGGATCAGGTTTAATCAGCGATTTTTCGGTACTGAGTGTATTTACATCTGATTGTTGAGTGGATTTAGGAATGGTAGTTCTAGATTGGGTCGTCAACTGCGGAGGTTGTGTGGGAGGTTTTGGGGTTGTCGGTAACGGCTGCACATCATACGGACCGAGAGAACACTTTGGTTTGTAAGTAATCTGCAAACCAGTCCCCAGCTGGCATTCAAATAGTTTTCCACTGTGTCCTTCTTGCAGGTCCACGACGATTTCTGAGTAGGTATTCCCACTATCGGCTTGTTCTTTAGCTCTCGGTAAAGACGGCCCTCTAGCCGACAACATCCAATCTAGAAACACTGCCGGGTCGCCGATTTCAGATTCACACCGGAAGGTCACCTCATCGCCCGCGTATCTCGTCAAACTTTTATTGGCACTAACAGTTGTGCAGATCGGATAGATATCATCGGGTAGATACAGTACTCTTAACCCGGCACTGCCGTTCGTTAAAGGAGTGAAACGGTTACCGGCCTGCGTAAATATCTGGCACGAGTAATCTCCGGCATCGTGTCTAGTCACATCGTGTATTATCAATCTGTAAAGGTAACTGTTTTCGCCGATGTTGATATACCCATCAAATGTGATATGTTCCGTGTTTGCGGACGAAGTAGCGTTGTTGTTCCACACAAGGGAATCAGGGCCGCTACCGGTCCTCGTCTCCCTCGTGATTTGCACGATGTGATTGGGCTCTAAGTCTGTCACGTGACAAATGACGGTGACAGTCTCGGAATCGCTCTCTTCGACGGTCAGATACTGTCTGCCGTCTCCACTAACGGAATCGGCTAAAAACACAGCAGCCGACGTTTCTGCGGCGACGTGTCTGTTCGTAAATGCAGAAATACAAAATAGGAGAGCCCAGAGTAGGTCCAATAATGAGATGGGCGTACGCATCTTGGAAGCCGCAGAATTCGGAGACTTTATCTTTATCTGGAAATTTGAAAGCAGAAATATAAGGATAATCATTATTAAATGAAGAGATTGATGACGAAACGGCGATTGAATGTGCTATTTTTTTTGGGTAGGGCAAACACAGGGGAAATTGGATTCTTTGATTAATTTAATTACACAAGCTTTTAAATGGAATATCTATCCGATGATTTTTGATGACATATAATCCGAAAATGGCAAAAGTCAAAATGCACTTTTTTATTTTATCAAGTGTCCGGAAATAGACAACATTTAAAAAAAAAGGTCAATAAACATTGTTCATGTATTATGTTGTTGATTGGGCATGGTTTATTTTTGCGTAAAGAAAATGCTGCCCTATCATATGCCTTATATTACTAGTTTAAGGGGGAGTCAAGGAAGTTTTTGATTAGATTTTTGATTTTTGTGAGTGCTGTAATTATTGAACTATTAATCAAATGCATACAAAAGTATACATTTTTGGAAAGCAAATGGATCAGATCTAAATCTGACGTCAATTTTGACGCCAGAATTTTTGAGAAAATCACAAAATTCACTTTTCTTCTACTCAATTTATTTTGGAACAAGCTAACAACATTATTTTTGAGTAAAAAATGCCCAAAATTGCTTGATTCTAATGTTATGTCACTAATCTAGGGACTTTTCTCTCATTTTTTCACCTAAACTAAAAATGAGAAAATCGTCCCTAGATGAGTGTCTTAATAGTATAATTTTTGGTCAAAAATGATGCCAAAAATGGATTCTCTGACCCAAATCCCATCCAAAAATGTATACTTTTATATGCATTTACATACATTCCAAAAAACTTCCTTAAGTCCCCCCTTAAATTCAAATGATACTTTCGTGTTTATACATGCTTCAAAAGATGTATTGAAGGGTCATCGTTTGCGTTAGGAGGAAGGTTATTAACTAATTGGGTCAACCTGGATCAATAATAAGGGTCACTTCATTTCAAATGCTCGATTCAGTTCAAGCCCTCACTTGATATAAGTACAGGGATACTATTAACTTTGGGATAGGAAAGTCGTATACTAACGTACGTAGCGAAAACGGTCCTTTTGAATAAATTATGATAATCGTCTGGAATGCGTCGGTGACCGGCGTTTAACGCGTTTAACAATGTTTAACCAGGTTTAACTGCATTAAACGGCATGTTAGTCAGCATAGGTTTGGGGGCGCTGTAGATTTAAACAGACGACGGTGGCCACACGAAACTTAAATTTTGAATTCGTAGTGAATATTACACGTAATCGCGAATTTTAAACCGATCATTTTGACAAATACATCATAATTTAGAAGGATTTTTATCGTTAACCGGGCGATGACTGTTAAAAATAATTCAAAATGGTGCACTCCCGTTGCCAAATTGGGTCGTCTGAGAGACGCGTGGCCAGCGTTGCGTCGTCTGCTACAATTCCCGGGGGGGGGGGGGCACTCAACTTTTTTTTGGGTAGGGGTATGCCGCCCAGGGTCTCAAAAAGGGGGGCTAAAGAACTGAACTGAGTGGATTTTATGACGAAAAATAGGGTCTTAGGAACTGATTTTTTATCAAAAAAATAGGTCTGAGAACTGGCCTATAGTTCAATTTTCGATTTATTTTGGTTTAAGAACGCAAAATATTCGAAAAATTGGGGCTTTGGAACACAAAATTGGTGCTTTGGAACGCAAAATTTCGCGATTTTTGAATTTTCAATAAAAATGGGGTCTTAAGAACTGATGCAGGCTCAAAGGGGGGTCATAAGAACTAGCAGCAGAGGGTGAAAAAGGGGGTCTTCAGCGCGGCACATACCTATACCCTTTTCAAATGTCAGTGCCCCCCCCCCCCCGGGCTACAATCACACCTGTGCAATCAGACAATCCAATTCTATGCTGACTAAGTTCAATTTAAAAGTGGACCCGATCGGCAAGCTCAGTGGCATACCCCTGATAAGTAGTTAAAGGACCCTTTAAAAAATTGTAATTTTTGAAACAGCTTTGTACATAGTTTATAATTGCACTCGATGTATAAGAATAGTACCAGCTGTCCATAAGTATCAATCATAGTCCTGCATATTGGTATCAGTCGCAAACGGTATATAATGTATAGGTATTAACCGGCACCTGTTAATAATTCATGTGCTATTTCAGTTGAAATCCATACTAACCCTAACCATAACCAGAAGCCAATGATCTTCATCCAAAATGTAAAGTTGAATTGCTTTATAAGAGAGAAAATTGCGTTAATTATGTCCCGTTTTACACAGTAGGTATTTACGTTAAGTGGTGTTGATCCTCCACACATCAAGATGGGGCCGTTCCAGTCCGTACACATTTATTTTTGATTCACCCTGTATAATGGCTCTAATCTAATATAATAATAACCCGGATTTATAACGCCCACTTATCTATCCTTTTCGGACGCTCCAGGCGCGATTGCCATTATTATTACGCGCGCCGTCGTTAGGAAATCGTCACAATCATTTCCTACTTCTCTACTACTTACTCAGGCTCATTCAAAACCTAAAACTTGAAGCCCCGGTCTCCCCTATTTTTTTATTGTATGTCAAAGGCAGCGCACCCATAATTATTGTATTCTACATTATTGTTTGCATACATATTATTTGCAGCCTACATAATGTGCGTGGTATGTACACACAGACAATCTTGAAACTGAATGCAAGAGTATATAATTAATAGTGGTGCATATACCACATACGGAATGAAGTTTCGATCTAAAAGTTTGTCTTATAAACCATGATAAATGTGTCAATACCATGGGAACGGTGAAAAAGGGGGTTACTTTCGCCAAAATCGTACGCGAATGTGCCTGCCGGACTACGAAAATGTGACTTTTTCTATACCTATTTTTTGGCCAATTTCCCACCCATCAATATACCAATTTTGTAAGAAAAGCACCCAATTTTGCACAAATTGGGTGCTTTTTACAAAAAATGCATCGAAATACACCCAATTTATGCCAATAAATCTATATGTCTAAAAATAGTAGGAACACGTTCGCATAAAAGCGTATACCTTTCAATACATACGCCATAAACCATGAAACATCGTAAACAACAAACACTAAGCATGCTAAGGATATGCGGCATATGCCACCGTGTGAATAGCTGGTAGTGCACACCGAAAGAAGAGTTTCGGCACACCTACAGTGCCCGCGGGGGTGGGGGGGGGGGGGGTTACTCTCGCCAAAATCGTACGTGGATGTGCCTGCCGGACCTCGAGAAAAGCACCCAATTTTGCGCCAATTGGGTGCTTTTTTACAAAAAGAAATCCTCAAAATACACCCAATTTATGCCAATTGGGCGCTTTGGTCTGTGATGAAACCACCCCATCGCTATACCATTTTTTTTGCGAAAAAGCACCCAAAAAGACGTTCTATGTCGCTTAAATGTTATAGTCGTTTACTTTCATTTTCAGAAAATGAACTACATACGCTTTAAACAACAACAATAATATAAAATGTAAAAAGGTGAATCCAACGGAACCAGGAACAAAACACACCAAGGATCAGAAAACTGATACAAGAGCATATCTCGAAAATGCAAAAATGCAAAGAGTAAAAGCAAGATATACCAACAGGGTATGGGGAAACGGGTAATAACGAGGAAGAATAACGCGATAAATCAGAGAAATGATAAATAACAATAACACACGGAAATGCACTGGGCAAGCAATGGCAACAACAGAAATATAACGTAACAATAAAGACCGACGTTTAAAGTGGATATACTAACCAGCCTTCATCAGGGACAAAATATAAAAACAAGTGGTACGAACTATAAAAAAGATAGTGAACTACACAAATTCACCACTAAGTATAACACAGTGTCAGTAAAAAGGGCTATTCCAGATAATAATGACCCCCCCCCCACCCCCCCCCCCCCCCCCCCCCCTATAGAGGACATCGGAACTCCAGACCTTTTCCCCACCAATTCCATACTTTTTTGAAGTTTGATCTGGAATTCCATACTTTCTTTGAAGTTTGATCTGGAGTTCCATACTTTTTTTTGAGGTTTGATTTGGATTTCCATACTTTTTTGAAGTTTGATCTGGAATTCCATATACTTTTCATAGAGGGAGTCATGGAATTCCGGACTAAAAGATAAACCAAAAATTGTCCTCTATAGGGGGGGGGGGGGGGGGGGGTTCATTATTATCTGGAACAGCCCAATAGATTCTGTTTTCCCACACCCAGATGGTATATCTTGCTTATACCCTTTGCAACAACAATAGTGTTATAATACACATGTTAATGTCAATGGTCGTTGCAATCCCCGCAACATGTGTTTAATTCACCCTGTTTAGGCCCTACAAATTGTTTTAATTCATAAGAAAACTATTGTTACGGTAAAGTTCACATCGTGTGAGGTTAATTCTTTCCGTCCACGCTTGTAAACAACTGTTGCATCAGCATAAACGAAAAGGATGTCAGCCTCATAAAAATTGAGGAATACGTCATGTCTACATGTAGTCACATCACATACCCTGTAACAGCCAGCGCCGGTCTCCCCTACCACCACTGTACGTGTACACACGTCGAGCGTTGAGCGCCAGAAGGCCTTAACTCAAGAAATGCTATTTTGAGATATTAAATCGACTTTAAAATATTTGGGACTCATTACAATACACTGTATTGTAGCACCCAACTTATCACTCTAATTTTAGTCAAATTAAGAGTGTTCATGAGTTATCCCTTTATGGTTCTGAAAATCTAGGTTATATGGATTAATTTTTGTACCAAAATATCCATTTGCCCACAAATTGAGTTACGGCCTTCTAGCGCTCAACACTCGACGTAGGCTTACAATTGTCTGTGTTCAGTCATTCCTGACATTTATACAATCTTGTTATCAGTATGTAATGACGTCACAATTAAAAATTCACCCTGAAGTAATTCTTTTATTGTATAAAATGACAAATTGCAAGGACAGATGAAAGAAAGGAATTTCCAGAATTGTCATTATTTTTATATTTGTGTTACCACGCATGAAGTTCGATTTGATTTGTATTCGATTTGATTTGTATTCAATATTGTTGTGGCTATATTATTTCTAGGGCTTATGATGACTAAATTGTTGCTGAAAAAAAAGTGTTAACGAAATTGCAATTTCAATGTAAAGGGGGTCAACAAAAGTAAGCCCCCCCCCCTAAATCTGATCACGTTTGTTTGCATAACTCTACACACAATTATACATGTTGAGTGATTGAAACACTTATGAAAAGCAAAAACATTTGGCTACCCCTAGAACGTTTCCCCATTTCAATATCATTATTATTTTCCCCAAAATAGTCACATTTCACAAAAATGATGTTTAAAAAAAGTGGAACTTTTCAAGATTCCATACGAGTTTGTGTCCATAAATCCACACACAATTAGACATTTTCAGAGATTGAAACATTTACGAAAAGGGAAAACCTGGCTACCCACACAAAGTTCCCCTTTTCAATACCAAATGTATATACTTTCCCCTATCAGTCACATTTTCCCAAAATTTGTGTTTTCTGAAAAGTGGCACTTTTCAACGATACAGGGAAGTTATTGACGTGAATGGTGGACACTATTGGCTAGTCATGCATGAAATAAAATCATTTTATTTTTATTTTCAAATAAGGACCAGCTAAAGAAAGAAAAGAAATTAAAGACATTGAAATTAGTTTTAAACAGCACTCACTGGAGACATTTTTGTAACTTTCTTGCATAAGATTTTGAAAAAGTGCCACTTTTTTGAAAACGTCATTTTGAAGAAATGTGAAGGTTTTGAAAGAAGTAAACATGCTATTGAAAAGAAAATGTTTCAATTTTTTAAAACGTACATTATTTTGTGTGTAGAGTTATGCAAATAAATGTGATCGAATTTTAGGGGGGGGGGGGCTTACTTTATTTGACCCCTTTATAAGTGTCATGAATGACATTTGTATTGCACTGTTGTATTTAAGTCAATTTGGTTGTTGTTTATAGTGTATATGTTGTGCATGTTGTATTGTATAGCGCTTAGAAACCTTTTGTATTTTGCGCTTTATAAATGTTGTTTATTATTATTAATGAACAGTTGACATTTTAAATAATGTAGACACTGACTGCCTTTGCCTATGCCCTATAGGGTTATGCGCATGAAACTAAAATAACTATTATAGCAAACTGATCAACAAAATTACATGCACATAGGCCTTGCCGCCTGGTCTATACAAAAGAAATCAGTGTTCACATATTTTAATTCAAATACAAAAGCGCAATAAACATGTTTGTGTCAAAGGTTTTGGCGCAAAAATGTATAACAAAATAACGGCGTTTACAACTAAATCACTAACTTATTAAAACGTAAAGCCGCCATGGTTTGTGCAATCATATCCTGAAAATATGAGATCAATCCACTGAAAAATAAGAAAAACTAGCGTACTTTGTGTAAACCATGTCATTTACTGGTTTGTACAATAGGAATTCACACAGTAAAGTTCGAGAAATGTTTAACAACATTTTTTTAATTTGCACAGAATATGCATCTGTTTTGCGGATATTTTTAGCAAGTATTGATTTGTGCCAGAATTAAATGGATTACCAAACTTAACCTTGCTATTGACTGATAGATTTTTTACTATGTTGACAATTATTATAACGTATTGAAACGTAAACCATGTTATGTACTGGTCTGTACATGTAGATCCCATTGTACAAACCAGTAAATGACTTGGTTTACGCAAAGTACGCTAGTTTTCTTATTTTGCATCGGATTGATCTCATGTTTTCAGGATATCATATACTAATTAACTGGGCTTTACATTAAGACTAAATTGGTCATGGTCCAATGAACAGTGGCGTAGCTCGGGGGGGGGGGGGGGGGGGGGGGGGGGGGGCAAATGCCCCCCCTGACAGAAAAACCCCATTTGTGCCCCCGCCCCCAGCCCCTCTAAAAAAAATAAAAAATCGGAAAATAATGATAAAAGACCGAGATGGCGGGCGGTTATGGGTATATTCAGCCCAAATAGTCAAAAAAGGCAAAATAGTACATGTACTGTGCGATTTTTTTTCGACCGTGCGATTTTTTTCGAACCTCAACCCCCCCCCCCCCCCCCCCACTTACGTGAAATTCACGAGTTGGTGACTGGGAAAACATTTGGGGCAACCTTTTACGAAAATTTCAGAAATCTTGCCCCCCCTGAAAAAAATCCCACCGTCATGAAACAGAGTCCTATTTTTTTTGAGTCACCCTGTACATATGGCATTTTCTGATTTCATGCCCCTGCTTCATTCATCCACTCTGCATCTAAGTATAATATGTATGTACATGTATCATAATCAAATTAAACATTAGTATCCTGAAAGAACTTGGTGTAAAGAGGCAACTGATAGGAGAGCATATCAAAAGAAAGCTGGACTACTTCGGGCAGTTGTCGGGCACATCATTAGCGGCAGTGGTAGCTTACTGTCACTCATCATAGAAGGAAAAGTGGAAGGCAGCAGAAAAAGAGGTCGTCAAAGGAAACAATGGTTCGACAACATCAAGGAATGGACTGGTGGTATGAGTCTTATAAAGGACAAGCGTCTGGCACAAGACAGAGTAGCTTGGAGAAAGATGATCCGGAGATGTGATCGTATAGATCGTATGGAATGATAGTAGAGTCATTATCTTAGATTCCGTGACCATTTTCTTCCTACCTTAGTTTCTTAGTGAATTTGTCAACTAGAACCATTTTAAGAGAAAATGAGCTCCCATGCACCTCTCCAAAGTGACGGGAATGTTCTTTTATAGCGCAAATTCCAAAATGGCCGCCATACAGGGGCCCAAAAATTCAAATGGCTTTAATTAAGCTAAAAAAGCACACCAAATTGTTCGGCTGAGCACAAGGATTCCAAAAAAGTATAGTTTGCCCTACTTCCGATGTTTGGTTAACGAGTTATCGGGAAAAACGTAAAAAGGTCGTTGACCTTTGCATATGGGGTCAACATTTAAACTTGCTCCGATTTTGAAAAACAATATCTCAAATTGTTCGTCCGATTGCAAGGATTCCAGAAATGATAGTTTATACTACCTAGAGGCTAGAGTGTCTGTTGTACCTCATAAAGGGGTCAAAAGGTCAGATTCTATATAGGTCAGTGTACCTTGACCTTTTGACCTACACAAAATATTCCTGGTGGTAAAAAAACCAACTATTTCTGGAATCCTTGTGATCATACGAACAATATGAGATATTGTTCGGAGCAAGTTTAAATCTTAATTTCAAACACTGCCGTGTAATGTCAGAATGCAAAATATGATTTGGTGGTACTGGTGTGTACTCATGTACACCAAGGAGTATATCAAGGAGTTTACGCCTACAAGTGTGATTATCCATATTGGAACAAATAACATTTCCCGTTGTTACACTGATCATAGTATAGACCTCTACCAATGTGTCATCGCCAACATTCTGAGCGTGGATCCTACTATCAAAATTGCAGTATCGTCTCTCACAACACAGAACCATGAAGGACATTTCTTTTGGATAACAGAATTCAATGGGAGACTTCTACAAATGTGCAACAAGAACAATTGGACCTACATTGACAATGATAATATAGACTATTCCTATCTCGCGCGCGATGGCTTGCATCTTAATAGAGCTGGTGTCACCGTTCTCGCAAAGAACTATATCTGGTATATCAAAGGACTTTGGAACTCATCTCAGGATTTTCCCATGCCACCTATTCATTGGAGAAGGAACTAATAATCTCAAACCCTAGAAATGTGGATGGCAATGTTGATATTAATAGAACTGTAATTTCACAATCGCATTGTGTAACAAATATCCAGAAATGTAGCAAGAAATCTTGCCTTAACTTTTGTGGTGAATGTATATCAAAAGTTGCTAAGAATGATAATTATGTAACTTGTAATAATTGTACTCTTGATTTTCATCTCAAATGTGTTGATATTTCAGAAATTCAGCATACCTATAATTGGTTTTGCAGAAATTGTTTTCATAAGGTCTGTAATGATGAACTTCCTTTCAATGATGGTTTTATTGATCTCCGATGTAGGATTCAAAAGGGATTAAAGATAGCTCATTTAAATATTCAAGGGTTAATTTACAAGACCGACTATCTTAATCTTTTTATGAATGATAATGCTATTGATGTAATGTGTATAAATGAAACATGGTTAAATAAGGATGTTGATGACACAGAAGTGAACATTGACGGTTATACTACATTCAGACTTGATAGACAAAACGGGAAAATCCGTGGGGGTGTTTTATGTTATGTCAAGGATGGTATTTCTTCAAAACAAAATGTCAATCTATATGAAGCTGACATGGAAGCTATTTTTGTTGAAATTAACTTGCCAAAAACCAAGCCTATTCTCATTTGTAGTATCTATCGTCCACCAGACTGTACTGTTGACTTCTTAGATAAGCTTGACAATATGTTCCAAAAGTGTAATAACATTTATGATGATGTATATATTTTAGGGGATTTTAACTTAGATCAAGCAAAAACGTGTAATTTAAGGAAAGTAACAAGTTTAGCAAATAATTCACACATGAAACAAATCATTAAAGATTATACAAGGATAGCAGTAAATAGTAAAACTAAAATTGATCTAATATTTGTGTCTAAGCCAGAACTTGTTAAATCATGTGGTGTTCACAGTTTAGGACTCAGTGACCACTCATTAACATATGTTGTAAGGAAATGTAATCAACTTAAACTTTCTCCAAGAGTTGTTAAATCTAGATGTTTTAAAAACTTCAATGAACTTGAATTTATCAATACTATCAAGAATATTAATTGGGATAATATATGCTCTAATAACAGTGTTAATGATGCGCTTCACCAATGGCAGAGTCTTTTTACTGAAGCATGCGATAAGCATGCACCATTTAAAGAGAAAAAAATTAAAAGTTGTCTACCTGAGTGGATTAATGGGGACTTTTTAAAACTAGGTAAAGACAGGGATTACTATTTTGCAATGGCGCATAAAACTAATAGTCAAGAAGATTGGAATAAAGCTATCACTCAGGAATAAAGTAAACAATATGAGATATTATTTGAAAAAGAACTATTGTAATGATGCCATAACCAGTAATATGCATGATAGTAAAAAATTATGGAAAACAATTAAGAAAATTGTACCTAACAAAAAATCAATTGTGCCTACTTCAATTTCTAACAAAGAGGGTAAATGTTCTGGCAATAGTAAAGATATGGCAGATGAATTTAATAAGTATTTTACTTCAATTGGTGATAAACTAGGCAGTAAATTCAATGAGAATAATAATGTAAAATGTCCTTGTAATAGTGCATGTTCAAGTGACAACTGTATTGGTATTGACAATAATTTTAAATTTGGTACAATTTCAGCTGAGTTTGTCTTTAAACATATAAATAAGATGCAAAATAGTAAATCACCAGGACTAGATCAGTTCAATGTCAGGTTGTTGAAATTGGCTGTGCCCTTCATTTCAAATTGCATTGCTCATATCTGCAACCTGTCTCTGAATGATTCTACTTTCCCTGATGGTTGGAAGAAAGCTAAGGTGACACCAATATTCAAATCAGGTGACAAAACAGACGTAGGTAACTATAGGCCCATCTCAGTATTACCAATTGTTTCTAAAATCATTGAAAGGGCTGTTCATGATCAATTATATGTTTACCTAACAAATGCAGGTTTACTTTCAAATGCTCAATCTGGATTTCGGCCCAAACATTCCACTTCCACTACGCTTCTTGATGTACAAGATTTCATTTTGAAAAATATGGATGATGGTTATGCTACTGGTGTAATATTTATTGATTTAAAAAAAGCATTTGACACTGTAAATCATGAAATTCTTCTTACGAAACTTAAGCATTACGGTATTAATAATAATGAACTCTTATGGTTTGAGTCATATTTAAGCAACAGATTACAGACAGTAAATGTAAATTCAAGTTTATCTGATTTCAAACCTATTAACATAGGCATTCCTCAGGGTTCTATCTTAGGCCCATTACTCTTCATAATTTTTGTTAATTGTTTACCTGAAGCTGTAGATGGATGTAAGACTGTAATGTATGCTGATGATACTTCATTAATGTATAAAGCTAACAATGTGTGTGATCTTCAAATTCAATTAGAATCATGCCTAAATAAAGTAGCTGACTGGTTCAAAGCTAATAAACTTACTCTGAATGTTGACAAGACTAAGTTCATGATATTTGGTACTAACAAAATGCTCGAGAGGTTCCAAGATATTAAACTAACTTACAATAATTTAAATATTGAAAGAGTAGATGAATTTAAGTACCTGGGTGTAAAGTTAGACAGCAACCTGTCTTGGTCGGCTCATGTTGATTATTTATGTAAAAATGTCAGTAAAAGAACTGGTATCATCAAACGTATGAAACATTTTCTTCCATATCAGACTATTGTAATGCTATCAAATGCTCTTGTTATTCTTCACTTTGATTATGGAAGCACTGTTTGGTCAAACTTTTCTGCTGAGTTTCATAACAAATTACAGGTACTTCATAATAACTTAGCTAGGATAATTCTATCAGCTGATATTAGAACACCAACAAATGATATGATGGATATACTTAAATGGGTAAAACTTGATAAAAGATGGCATAATCACCTAACTCTTATTGTGTATAAATGTTTGAGAAATTTAAGTCCATCATACATATCTGCCCAATTTGAATTTGTTCATAACAGCCATTCACATCTTACAAGAAATCACACCAGTAATACATTGGCTGTGCCAAAATTTAAATCCAATTCAGGCTTGCGCACATTTCATGTTAGGGCAGCATATGCCTGGAATAGCCTACCAGCAGCAGTCAGAATTGAACTGGAGAACATGACCGTGCACCAATTTAAGTCTAAGATTAACAGACTCTAATTGTGTGCAAAGTACTTCTTAATTATATTATTTTGCTATTTCTGTTTGATTCATGTATTGTATTATGTGTAAATAGTTGAACATGTCTTTGTAAATACTGTACTATTTTCTGTATGATGAGGGCCTGCTTGGAAAGCAGTGCTTGACACTGAAGCTGTTTACCCTCAATAAAGAAAGATTAAACAAACAAACATCAGTGACGGAGCAAAACTGGGTCACGAGGTATCTTATCTATTTAAGTTTACGTCCCCCCCCCCGAGAGAAAAAAACCCTCTGTGCCCCCGCCCCTTTAGTATAGTGCCCCCGCCCATTCTCCGGATGTAGCGTGTATTAAATATGACAAATTACAAGGACCATTTTACGAAAATTACGAAGATTCTGGCCGATATATGGTCAGACCAGGGAGGTATAATACTAATAGTAGTAACATCTCTCTGGACAGACACTCTAAAAAAATGATATTTTTAAAACAGAATAAATCGATCAAACAAACGAGGTCAACTCCAAATTGCATATCCTAGTAGTACTAGTAGTACATACATAATGGACTATAAATTAATATAGCACTAGCCATGTATGATGTAACGGAATTCGGAATAAAAAAAAGGGCAACATTTTTAATGAAATTGAAATGAAATATTCATCAACACGAAACGGATGCACATTGTAATTTATTGTATTAAGAATTTTTTATATATGTGTGCATTGAACGTCGATTACAATTTCACGAAACAAACGTAGTACTACATGTAGTAATACCAGTAATACCAGTAATACAGGCTAGATACAATGAGTAATTGGGCGCTGCCGCATATTTATTCGCTACGATTGATTCAGAGCTAATTTATTCCCAGTTAAAATTGAGCATGATAATATAACCAAGGAGTTATTATGATAACTCCTTGATATAACTTGACAGTTTGCAAAATCATTATAAACATTGTGATTTCTTACCTTAATCAATACATTTACAATGGCGACTGTAACTCATCATCGCCGTTCGATCACGTTATTGGCCTTGAATCACCATCCATTAATTCTCACGCGTCACCGTTGCGTTGCGTTGCTATCGACTCCAACTGTATATCTAACTGTCGAATTCTGCTCCGATGATGAGGATGTTGACGACCAAACCGAATCAATTTAGATGATAATGATAATAACGATGCACGTAGTTATCATGGTTATATGAACTATATACCCAAATATGGTGCAGTGAATACCGTATCGGCCTTAATATTCGGATCCTGAAATAAACAGCTTGCGAGCTAGTACCTTAAATTTTAAAATGATCAAACCACAATATTTGTGGTTGTGTACTGTAAGTGAAACTACAATCTATTCAGACCATTCACATGTCAGTGTTACAAACAACCAATATAGATTTTATTATTATACGAAAGTCCCCGTTGGGTCCGCTCTTTCAGTCAGACCCAAGTCAAACAAACGGCATTGAAAAGATCAATATATTCCATGGACGACTGCAGAAAGACTAAAGATTATCCACCCGGTTTCCAGTGGGTAGGTGAACCATGGCATGACTAATGCTAATAACATTATACTATACTATACTTTTTTGTTTCGCGTATTATTGTTACTCTCAGTACAGCCACACAGGGGTGGACTGGGACCTGAAAGCGGCCGTGGCAAAATTATTAAAGCGGCCCTTTTTGACCATGTCAGGCAGAAGTATGTCGTCCCGGTAGTAAATTTTCGTAAAAGGTTGCCCCAATTTTTTCCCCAGTCAGTCACCTCGTGAATTTCACGTAAGTGGGGGGGGGGGGGGGGGGGGGGGTCAAACAATTTCGCATGGTCACAGAATTTCGCACGGTCACAAAATTTCGCACGGCCACAACATTTGAGTAACCGGCCCTGAGAGGCACAAAACCAAGCGGACCATGTGGCGATCGCCACAACGCCACAGTGGCCAGTCCGCCCCTGTCGGTAACAATAAGGTGAGCCTCATTGCATCACAAAGTTATTTAAAACTCTTAACACTTTCCACACGGATTTGTTCAGAAACCTTTCGAAAAATTCAATTTTAAGGATTACTGAACCAATACTAGGCATGTTTGTACTTATTTTGATGCGTTTCTCATGATGTTTCTTAATATGGTAGTGAAATTCAATAATGATGACATTTTTGAAACATTTTGTGAAATTTTGGAATGTCGTCTGCAGACGCTTGACGCGTGAAAAGTGTTAAGGTAGCTGTACTGAAAATGAAATGGACATGTACACATGGTACACATGATGCACATTTGTGTACGCTTTTTTGCCTATATGTTGAGTTTTCACCTTTGTAGTCCCTTCATTCACTGCCTTTTGCTCAATGCTATGCACATTTCTCATGCTTGAATGTACACAAATAGGTACATCCTTTTACAGCCAAATTATCGACATGTAGTATTTATATGATGTTAAACCGATCTGAAAACAATTCTATTTTATTCATAAAACCGACCCTGAAATAACCCATTCCTGAGACATTTTGAATTATTTAATAGATCTGATCAAGATCAAAAAGGTTGGAATAAATCGGGCTGCAGGAAACTAAAATATTATTTTTCAGTTCTGTAAAAAAATTACCTCCCAGTCGCGCAGGTACTTTTGCACTTACCCGCCTGACGCCAAATTTATCCGCCATGTGCAGGTGGGCTGGTGCTTAAAGGTTGGTGTTCCAGTTGCTGGCCTGATTTTCAACTTAATGTTTTCTATTCTACATGAAGGGTCATCCTTAAAATAGTTGTATTCCAGTAAGTTTGAGTTGCATAACTCCAATGGTTCTTATGTAGAAGTCGAGTGGTTAATCACCTTTGGCAGTAATTCACTGCATTTTCGCCTATAACGAATATTGCGCCAAACATTTTACAGGAATAATGAGAAAAATATGGGTTTCTTCTGATATCAAAATATGTTGATGGGCAAAAAAAAGCTAAAGTGATCGGAACATCCACCTTTAGCCCTATTTGTAAGCATCTGTTAAAGTTGGTTTATATTGCAAACATTTGAAGAAACAAATCTTGTTCGTGTCTCCCTTTTATATTTTTTATTTTGTTTTTGCTTGGTATTTTTGTTTTTGCTCTAAGTAAACCTTTTTTCATACACCTGCACAGAAGCATCACACAAAGCTGCACACTAAATGCTCACCACGCCCTTTGTCAGCACCCCTTAGCACTCTAGGGTCACGACCTGGGTCACAAATAAGGTCACGACCTGGGTCAAGGTTAAGCACCGGCACGAGGCACAGAAAGGTAATTTTGTTACATCATTTAGTTACTGATGTTTGTGATGCCTCATGTCAAAAGGTACATTTTTTTCTACTTTTGTTAAAAAATTGAGATTTTGACATTTTCTGATGGAAAACTGGATCTTTTCTGATGGAAAAATTTCGTATTTTTGATTGAAAATTGATCTTTTCTGATAGAAAATTGATATTTACTTTGATACCACGTTTTTAGACAATTACAGTTATACTGTAAAGGGTATAATGAAAATAATTGTACCATTTTTTTATAATATTTACAACATATTTTGGTCGCTTGAGACTCTCAACAATTGCTTTGTATACATTAGCACTCGTTCATCTGTCATCCACATGAACACAGCCTCTGTGGTAAAGTGGTTAATTCTTCACCGCGATAGATATGAGGCACTGGGTTCAAGACTCAGTATTTTAAGGTCATTGTTAATTTAATTCATTCCAGTTTGTCCAAGTCCGTATATTTTTCGGTTTTTTATTTCCATTATATTTTGAAAGATCTTTTTACCCTATCCAAAAATCAGTTTTGCTGACAAAAGTGTACCTTTTGACATGATGTACCATAATATATGATGATTTTACCAACTACAGTGTGAAATTAATATTTTTTCTGCTAAATAGTGTTACCACCTATGTAGTTTACAGGGTGAGTAAAAGAAAAGGTTATATTGGAAAAAAATATCTTTGTTTCAAAACCATGCTGACATTGGATGTTTCGAAACATGGGTCGAAAAACATACTTTGTGTGAAAAAAAGAAGTCAATCGCATTTTGAAGCTACTTTTGTTTAACTTTGGTGGTTTTCACATTGTTGGTGGCGCTGTTTGTGTCATCTGCTGTAGGTACAGACTTAATTGAAGTTTACATGGAATTGTTGGGAAAATGCCCCCAAAATTGTCCGGTTTTGAAAGTTATGATAAAACGTACATGCTGGACGGTTTTTACAAGCCTGAAATATATGATACTTCATGTTTCATTATTTATTTTATGTATTTGACTTCATTCTCTCACTTTACACCATACCGTAATTGTTTGTGTCCTACGGACTTGATGCAAGTCTATACATTTCTTTCATTCCGGTGATCATCATAAAGTGGCGCTGTTGCCTTTTTTAATTTATGCAAACAGGACCTTTTAGCTACGGTTGTCAGTATAGGACTTTCCTATCCCAAAATGAATAGAATCCCTGATCTTACCGTTTGTCCTAAGTGAACCTTTTTATCGAGGAACTCGATTTATATGTTTGTCCAAGAAATATCTGCAATAGCACAAATCAATACAATACAATACAATACAAATGAGCATTTATAAAGCGCCTTTTCATCAAGATCAAAGCGCGTGAGAAAAGCAAACCCAATGGAACAAAAGGATAATGAACAAACAAACATCATATAAAGTACAATATGATACAAGTTACACGACATTTGGATACAAATATGTTTTGACAGATTTCTTGAACATGTGTAAAGAGTCCTGATTTCTTATGAGAGCGGGAAGGTGATTCCATATTGCTGGAGCGACATAGGTGAAAGTCCGATTACTGGCTGATGTAAGAGTTTTGATGGTTGAATGCTGAGTTAGTTGTGTAGTATCCGAAGCCGATCGCAGGTTGCCACGTCGTGGTTTGTTCAGAGAAAGGCAAGATGATAGGTAGCCCGGTGCTACGCCTGAGAGGCACTTAAACACAGTAACTAAGATTTTAAAAGTCACACGTTCTCTGACCGGCAACCAATGCAGCTCCTGGAGACAAGGCGTTGCATGATCAAATTTCTTAGCCATACAAATGAGCTTAGCCGCCCAGTTTTGGGTTCTTTGTAGACGTTGAATGTCACAGGCGTTTGAACCGAGGAGCAACCCATTTCCGTAATCTAAGCGTGATAAGATCAACGCACGCACAATTAGGTGACAAGTATCATTGTCCATAAATTTACGGATCCGGGTTATGTTTCTGAGTTGGTAAGTCAGGCTAGAACATAAGGTTTTAATGTGAGAATGCATGGACATAGAGCTGTCAAACACAACACCGAGGTTGCGGACGCTGTCAGATGGCTTGATAACTTTGTCCCTAACTCAAAATTGATAACCAGAGATTATTATTATTTTTTATTATTGAAATTTCATGCGCAGTGTATTATAGATGGGAGAAACAAAAATATTACACTTACCAATATTATGAACTGTTAGGCCAAAAAAAAAAAAGTTGACTTGCCCTTTCAGGGTCAAAGTCAGGGTCGGACGGTCGGATTTTTTTTTTTGTTGTTGTTGAAAATTTTTGAAAATTTACTGCACAAAAACAGGTTTTAAAGAAATGTTGTTAATTTTTTTTTTTTTCAGATTTTTTTAATTTTTTTAAATTTATTTTTAAACAAGCAGATACTACTTAAAAACACGTTTTGATCTTTCTTTATTGTCATGTGCTTCTTTCAATTTCTTTTAAAAAAATTTCAATCTTTTTTAAAAAAAAAAAAAATAAAAAAATAAAAAAAAAATAGCGACCCTAGATTTCCGAAAAATAGGGTCGGTCGGGGAAAGGGCAAGTCAACTTCTTTTTTTTTTTGGCCTTATGTGTATTCTGTTGCAAATAACAGTATGAGGTTGGAAAATTTGTTGGCAGGATGTTTGAAAGTGACAATGCAACGTGTGCAGTGTCAATTGCAATCATCTGTCTCCTATGGACAAACACATTCACCGTGCACCACAGTTAAAAGGTTCACCAAAGACAAACGGTAAATGCGAATGACTTTATTTTTCACCCAAATTTTTAAATAATCTGTCATTCTTATAAGGTTTAAAAATCTCAAAAAATGGTTATGAAGACAAGGTGGCTTCTTTCCACAATTGCATTTTGTTTGACTCACCCTTTATTTCATTATTTCCATGTAAAGACATAAATTCAATCATGAGTATTTGAACCTGCATTATCTGCCAGCTTTAAGTAAAAACACTCATTAAGTGTGCGAAATACATGAAAAACAGTTTGAAATTGTGGGACAATATTGACCTAGAAATGCTTTTGAGTTGTACTTCATTTTAAATTAAAGTATGGATACTATATTAACCCTAACCCTACCCCCCCCCCCCCCCCCCCCCCCCCCCCCCCCCCCCCCCCCCCACTTTTTCAGAATTGTTTTCTGTGTGGGGAAAAGTGACCCAAAATATTTCCGCGACCCCCCTCCCCGGATTTGAACTACGGATCTCCGGCACATGGGGCAGGGGATTCTCCACCACACCACGAGTGTCAAGGCTACTTGGCGCAGTATACCACCAAGTATATAGGCTGGGACCATTATTTCATCGGAAACCTTCCATGCTGGGTTATTGAAACAGGAAAAACAGGCTGGGTCGTGGTATTTGGTAGGGTTAGGGTTATTAGAAAATTTCAAAGGATTTAGCATTCCGTGGACAGCTCCCAAAATGGGTTCTTTGTTTAAAACAGACATAATTGTTGATAGCAATGATCAATTTTTACAGTGATTCTTTTTTTCTTCACATGGCATGAAGAATATGTTCTTTGAAAATGTGTTTTACTGCTTTGTCAAATTTGTTTAGAATAGATTACTGTAAAAGTGGAAATGTTCGCGCTACATTTATTTTCGCGCTTTTCGCGCACAAATCAGCAACCGCGAAAATTAAAACGCGCGAATATATTCATTTTGTATGTAGGTCTAATGTATGGAAGCTCAAAATCGCGAAAATAGAAACAAGCGAAATTTTTCAAAATGTGCAATGCGCGAACATTTCCACGCGCGAACATTTCCACTTTTACAGTAGCTGATTCTTTCCAAATTTATAGCTCTGAAAGGATTAGGCCACACAAAAAAAGAAGGTCACAGACATTTGGGAAAATAGCGATGCAATATGAGATTTTTTGAATATTTTTTAAAAGAAAATAATAGCTATGCTAAATGTGGATATTCCTTTTTTATTTTATTTTGGCCCACTTTTGTTTTGCCCCTTTTGAAGCCAATTTTGTTAACATTTTTTAGGATAACTAAAAAAAGAAGCCTAAAATTGGGCTCACCGCATAGGGTTATGCGGCAAAAGTGACTTCGCATAGTTATGCACGGCGAGGTATGTGAGACAGATCTTTTTTCCTTCTTGGCCTTATGGCGGCATATTTTTATCATTCCCTCTGTTGATTCCATAGGATGACCTATTCTCGGGAACACCATTGATGGATGATCCGAGACTTAAAATACTGCAGGCGATTCATGATAGGAAAAGTAAGTACAAATTCATGGCAAAAACCTTGTATGCTTTCCTGGCCCTTCAGCACGTATATGAAGTAAAACTGCCCAACGGTAATGCGTAGGAAGTGTTGCTTTGTACATGTTCAGGGGCAACGGTGCTTACCAGGTTTTCACATAGGTGTGATTTTGGCCCTTGAACTTGTTTAGAAAGACTGCCAAAGGTTATACATAGAAAGTATTACTTTATTCATGCTGAAGTGCCAGATGGAGATACAAGGTTTGGACAAAACAGCGATGATATTCATATTCATGCTTAAGACTCTCAACAAACACTGTGTATTAGCACTCGTCATTCTGGTGCCTTCATAAAAACAGTGGATAATCCTTCGCAGCGATAGAGAAAGGGACCGTTTTCGAGACGGTGTATTTTTAAGGTCTTTGGTAAAGGTATATGTTTCGATCACTTCAGCTCTTTTTTTTTAACCTCAAAATATTTTGATATCAGAAGAAAACCCACATTTCCTCATTATTTCTGTAAATCTTTAGCGCAAGATATGTTTTATTTAGATATTACAGGCCAAAATACAGTGAATTACTGCCAAAGGTTGTAAACCACCCGCCAAGTTTGTGTACTACTCAATGCGCAAATGTTATGACACATTGTGCTTCTAAAATAAGAACCATTGGAGTTATGCAACTCAAACTTTGAAATATGACTATTTTAAGGATGACCCTTCAAGTTGGAAAATCGGGCCGGCAACCGGAACACCTACCTTTAATTTCATTCATGCCAGTTCATCTTAACCCCCTGGGGTCTACCTGTCTATCTTACAGTGGTTCTGATTGGTTTATTACAAGATGTACTCATATGAATAGCCAATTCAAATGCAGCTTGTAAAATATTTCACTCCAATCTTTATCGGGGATACAATTATTTTAACACTGTCTCTGATTGGTGCAATAAATGATGTATCCATCTTTCTGACTAATCGGCCGGTAGTTCTCAGGGGTTAAGTCTTTATATTACAAATTCATAGCAGTTGACAAACCAGATTCAGAACGAGAAAAAAAACCCAGACATTTGATGAAAACCAATGTAATTTTGTCAAATTTCAGTTCAAAATAGAGTCAACGCTATGGGTACCGTTTTGGAAATGTTGTATTTCCATAGTACCATTTCAAAAAATTATGGTGGTGCGCACCTGTATACCCAAAGCAAATTTACTTATTTAGTACCCCCTGATGTTTGCCTGTTAATGGAATTGAACACAAGAATAAAGACTTATCCCAGCTATGACATGGTTATTATACACTGAATGGCAGTCAACCAGATTATTAAGCAATCAATTTTTTTCAAGTCATTTAAAAGATAAGATATCCAAATTAATGCTTTTACCGCTTTTATATTTGGCATATTCCTGAAGTTCCCTCTTGTATTGCATACTCAACCCTAAATGTTGGTATTTTATGCATAGCATTGCTCATATTCGGATGTATACTTCATTGATTTCTTTTAATATATTTATGTTTGCTACCTCAACAGTTATGCAATCTGCACCAGGTGGCTTATTCTCAACATCCTTCCCAAGGAGGACCAGCCCTACAAGACCTCCCAGGACTGCCGCAACCGATAACTCCTCCCGGCACGGCGACCATCATCACTTGCCAGAGGAGCCACGTCCTCAGACCTCTGCGGTGGTTTCTGCGCAAGACGTTGTGGATAGGCAGCATATATTGGATAGCTTGCAATATGAAATAGAAACATTGGTAGGTTACTGGGGTAAGGGTATGGTGTATAAGTCCCAAGTATGCAAATGAGGATAATGAGATTTATTCCGTTGTTGAGTACTGGGTAGATGTGTGGTAGAGCATGACATTGTATTCAGTGAGCTCATTTGCATACTTGGGACTGGTTACTGGGGTAAGGGTATGGTGTATAAGTCCCAAGTATGCAAATGAGGATAATGAGATTTATTCCGTTGTTGAGTACTGGGTAGATGTGTGGTAGAGCATGACATTGTATTCAGTGAGCTCATTTGCATACTTGGGACTTCTACACCATACCGCTACCGTTACTGGATGGTGTTTTTATGAGATAGGATACTCAATTTAGAAGCCTTGAGTATGTTAGCATTATCCATCTCATACGGTCATGCATACAGAGGCTATTTAAGAGTTTGATGAGAAATAATTTGACTCTTATCTATTCTATAAATAATAGTAATTTTGAAGAAACAATCTGTTAACAATGTTAACAACATTGTTGTAGAACAATAGGTTTTACCACGATTCCAACTTACAAATTATGGCCTTTATGTCCACACCCGCACACTGTGTTGTTTGAGCTGCCAGGAAATTGTTCTTTTTAATTACTGAAATGAACAAGCAAAATGAGTTGGAAGTCGCTAATATTAATCTTAGTTTTCTATTGTTTTGAAAACCCTTCATTTGCTCGTCTTTGAAATTAGTTATCCATTCTGAATGAGCTTTTCTGCAAAAGTTTGCATTGTAAATCCAATACAATCAAGTCGAAAACTAAAAGTGTGATATTTTTTACTTCAGACTCATTTTGCTTGATCGCATCACACATGTTTTCTTCCCTAATCTTGGACCATTCCATTATTGCTTACAGGAGGAGAGAAGACTGCAGAAATTAAAGGAGCAGGTTCATCAACATTTGCCGCGATATAATCTCAGTAATCTGAACACCAATCAAGAGAAGAATGCTCCTACTGGCAAAACAAAGGTATTCTTTTATTTTGATTGAATTAACCCTTACGCCACAATAACTGCTAAAAAATTGAACCTTTCAATCTATTGTTCATAGAACTGGGTCTTTTTTTTCTGTAGCCTTATGAGCCAAACTTATGAGGTGATATTATGTCCACAAAATCCGCATAATAATGCTTAATACTGCTCTATAAAAAACGTATATAATATATAGAGTGGGTATACTATTTTCATATAAACAGTTTGTCTTCCAGATTTTACAATTTTTACATACAAAATGCAAAAAAAACCCCTTATAATGACAAATCCTTTTAGAATTCCTTAACAATATAAACTGCTAGGTCCTAGTTCACTTCAAGCTAATTTGTTCAAATTATGCAGTTTGAAACACAAAGGTTTTGACCACACCAATTTTCAGGGTTTTTTTTTCAGGACACCTTTCTTTTCGATACCCTTAGCTCCAAATTTGTTCTTTCACATCTACTGAACCATTTACTGAACACTTTTATATTGCTCTTTCAACATTAGGAAAAATAAAAACAAAAAGTATACATCAAGTACAAAAATCAATTAATCGAGATTTCAAAAACTCTTCACATTTTTGTCTGTATTCATGCCCATGTCCACACTAAACCATGGTCATGAAAATGTTGTTTTGGGGAGTGCCACTGATAAGGCCAAGCTGTCTGAGATTTGGTTTTCTCACCATGGACAATCAGTTGTGATGCCCAATCTTGAATTGTATTTTTAATTATGTTTTTGTTTGTTTGTTTTTTGTTGTTGTTGGGGGGGGGGGGGGGGGGTGCTGTGTGTAAATCTGTCCTGTCATGGTCATGCTTACATTGCACAATGATGCTTTAGTAATGTCACTAGGAGGACATTTCGTGAGTGATTAGAGGTAGTATAACTGGAAAAGAAAGAATGCCATTCGGTGTACAAGAAAGCCAATTTAAAGAAAGTAGAGCGCCAGGTTCCGGTTTGCTTGTATTGATGTGTATGATATTATATTTGTTTGCAATTTATTTTTGTCACAGAAACCAAAGAAAAGGCGAGAGCGTCAACCTTCCCCAGAAGTGATAGAGCGCCTAGTCCACCCCAAACCCAAGGCTCTCCGAGCTGTGCACGATAGGAACTGCGATTCCGCTGCACAGTCACAGACAGGGGGTAAATCACCGCGCAGCATCGGCCGCAAACGCAAATCGGAGAAGAGATTAAGCGTCGGTATTCTCAAACCTCTGCTGATCGTCGAGAACGAGGATGAGACGGCCAGCACTATTAGTAGCCGGACAGTGGAATCTAGCATCGCTAAATCGATGTACCTTCCAGCGCCACATAACCACCTTTTTGGACATTTACACCGCGGCGGTGGTCACACGCTTCAGCAGAGGACGTACGACCCCGAGAAGTACAAGGGGTCAAGGGTCGGCACTGCCGCCATTTTGTATAATCATTTTAACACCAGCAGGGGGTTATCGGACGCTCCCGGTGAACTCAAGAATGCGCCGCATCAACAAGAGGAGAAAGTTCACGAAAGTGAGGTCAAAGGTCAAAGTCCGGATGATGTCACTAATAACAATTTAAGTGAACATTCAGATGAGATATGGTGACCGAAAATAATTAGCTATTAATAACAAGATGCACTGGAATTGACCCTGGAATGTAAATGGACCCCAAGGTTAAAGGTCAAGATAAAACGGAGATTTCTACACGTAAGGGTAAGGCGACGCAAAAACACTCTGTTCTTGACAGGCTCATTTTTTTAGAAAAAAGAAAGAAATTATACATTTATTTTGAAATTTGTTTAAAGATTTTGGATTTTTTTTTACAAAATTGAAAATGTTTTAATTTAATTTTACAAAATTGAAAATAAACTTTTATGAATTTTATGAATTTTTGAACATTTTTTAAAAATTGTTAAAAATGCAACAAAATGTTCATAACATTTTTGAAAAAACAACAACAATATAATAAACGCCTGACCGACCTTACCAAAGAGGTCCGTTTGCCTGTGGAACAGGGGTTTTTTTGTCGCCTAGTAAATGTAAAGCTTGTCTATTGGAACTTGGATTTGTTTGAAATGGGCTGTGATTAACATGACACTGGTAGCCTTATGATCTATTGTAGTGGCTGATGTTGTGATGCAAAACTGATGTGTAGAGAAACAAATTCAAATCTTCAACAATGCATACATTCACTGTTGTTGTTGTAAGGTATTATGAATTATAAAGTCAGGGTTGTAGCTAGACCAGATTGAGTGCCGGACAATTTGACTGACGGCGAACGGAGTAAGTGTAGCGAACGAAGTGCAGTGGATCATGGAATGGGGTCAAGAGGCCTTCTAATGTTTTTATTGTCTTTTTTAATGTACTTTGAGGGTTCCTGCCACATAATTTCTTGTTTTATGATGCAGTTCAATGATTCTATCCACAAAATACACACATAAACACACATAAAAAAGAGTGCCGTTTTGTTTACCTTTTTTTTTTAAAGATTGCCGGTCGGCCAGCCTGAGTACCAAACAGCGCCGTCCGGCGTAGCTACAACCCTTTATAAATTACTGTTTCACCCCAAAGAAGATTTCTTGTGCACCCCAGCCTGCTTAGCAACACTGCACTGGCGACAGGGCTTTTCTCCTAAAACAAACAGTGCCAAACATGTTTTAAAGTAATTAACAGCTAGAGGTCGTCTGACTTCCACCTTCTAATACATGATACAGATAGGCAGAACTTTGTCACACACAGATATGAAAGAAGTTGAATTAAATATTTTATTCAAAAAATCAAGGGTCTTTAAGAAAAACAACAGAGGACTGAATTGAAGTCATATCAGTTGTACTATTTGCGGCAGGATTTTCTTAAATACCCTTGTTTAACAAAATTATAAGCCTTTCATTGCGCTGTAATGTTAGTGAAGCATGCTGGTATTGCAAAAGAAATCTTCTTTGATTTCACCCCAAAGAAGATTTTTTGACCTGCCCATGGCCTAACAATTTGAAAGGCGACTACAACAGTAATGTAATGGCTTCTGATGGAGAAGGTTATTATTAGTCATGAAGGATGTGCCACAAAAATAAGTATTTGTCTCCAATTGCATGATATGTTACTACAGGGTGAGTCAAAATATTCAGGTCTCGTTTTTTGGAAAATCAGGAAAAAATACTTATTGTTAAAAATTGGCAAATGTCATCATTGGTTATGGGAGTAGAAATACTTCTTCGTACTTTGTGAAATTTCAAAGACAATACTCTATTCCAGGCCATATAGTTACAACATATTAACAAAAAAATGCGAAATCAAAAGTGTGCCAAATATACCCCCATTTTCCATTGTAGGCATTGTGAATACCCAACACCCCACCCCATTGATTGACATATTCAAAATGTGCGCGTTATACCTTTAAATTTCACAGAATTTAGGAAAATGCACATATCTTTCGTTTGGAATAACCAATTTGAATGAAATAAATGTTAAGTTATAACTAACAATGCGTTCTTACTGTGCATATTAAATATATTAATTTCTGCATATTAACTGGTTTTAAAAATTGGTAAAATCAGGACCTGAATATTTTGACTCACCCTGCATAACTGCATATATCTTGTGTACATGCCACAGCAGCCTCTATGATCTTCCCGCTTTGCATAGTATTTCGGCCTGTGTTTATTTTAAACATGGAACCACTATACAACTTGCGACCACTATACAACTTGCGACATTTTGCGCTCAATTCTCAAGCCCTTTAGCATGGATACCTAATACTGGAGCAATAAGAGATTGAACAGCACCCACAAGAAGCTGATGTCCTAATAAACAATTCCCATTGTTTAAATGCTCATCGCTCCATTATTTCAATTTTAAAAGAAGTATCGGATCAGGATCAGCAACACGTAAAAAATGTAATGCTTGAATAACTTCATACCAAATGTATCTTTATTAACGACTTTGCCAAAACAGTTAATCTAGTGTAGCATAGGGGCTACGCTCTAGGGCTCCCACGCAGGAATCACGGGTTCAATTCCTCAACCATCCTATATCATTATATGGCTATTTTTGTAACATGCATGTGCCTGCAGCATTCACAGTTTACCTCACCGGATCTGAACAAAAGAAAGCCCTATCTATTATATATTTTGGAGTATTATGGGATAACGCTGTATGTATGCATAGGGGTACGCACCACCAAATAACATTTTGCATTTTGGCAATACCCGGCAGTGTTTGAAATTAAGATAGACCCCATCATAAGTCTAAATTGAACATCCTAGAAAAGGTCAAATGGGCTGTAAATGTACCTAAATGTTTCATAATTTGGCATTTGTAGGTTATTTCCTCCACATTAGGACCAAACTCTCTAGCTTTGTCATGAATGGTATCATTCTACACGATTTCACTGTTTCCACCAATTTAGAGCTAAAACCACTGATCTTATGATATAGGCAGCCTTTCGTACCTATGATAGATATCATTGGCCTGTAGCGAAAAAAAATGACAGTTACCCCCCCCCCCCCCCCCCCCCACAAAAGTGATTGTTTTTAAGCAGGAGACATCTAGATCTTCAATAAAAACAATGATTTGAATGAACCAGTTTGCTCTTAAGGTGAGAAAAATTCACACGAACTTGACCTCTTAACCATACAAAGCAATAGAGAACTGATTTGGTGGTGTGAAACCTATAGTCAATAACAATATAAATTCTTTCATAAACACACCACATGTACTGCTGCCTTAACACTTTTGTATTACAGGCCAAAGACCTGGACGCCATAAAGTGTCTGTTTTTCAGGCTGTTAATCTGCTGTCATTGACTAAAGCCAAACAAAATAATAGTTACGTTTCTGGTTTCCCGACCGACCGTAAAATAACCTGCGACTCACAGATTAAAAACTTTATCCCAAATTTGATAAAATGAAGACAAAATCTGAAGACAGGCCTAATGTTTTTGTGTATTAACATGAAAAAGTGAATGCCTAAATATATTTCTACATGACATGATACTTATGGTATATGCAAAGGTAGATGTTCCGATTGCTGACCCTATTTTCAACTTGATGTTTTCTATTTTACATGAAAGGTCATCCTTAAATTTGTTGCATTCCAAAGTTTGAGTTGCATAACTCCAATGG